>MU224743.1:775423-788830 GCA_018584345.1 Thuja plicata
TATATCATTTTTGCTAAGTTATTGGTTTGAATCCGGATGCGGATGCGGGTACGAGAACCCAGTACGTGGATACGTGAAATTTTTTTATTTTTTTATTTCTTTTGGGGGGGGAGGGGGGGTTTGGATGCGTTTGGATGCGTTTGGATGCATTTGGGTACGTTTATAGATAGAAAGATAGGTATATATAGATATAGATATAGACATAGATATTCTAAAATATATATATATATTATAAATTTATATATATACAAAAAAATGCAAGAAATATACAAAATTAAAGTATTTGATAGTATGATACTTCATCATTGATCAATGTCAAATGCCAAAGATAAATATTAGATGCCAATTGATAGCCTCATCTAGGGTCGTTTTAGGGTTTTGTGGAAAAAAAGTCACTTTTAAAGCACGTGTTATGTGAAAAGTCACTTTTTCAAAGTTTTTATTGAAAATTCTGAGCGATGGGCATCCAGATGCGCCTGGGTGCGCTTGGATGCTCACAAGGAGTGCTTTTTCTCCCTGTGGGTGCATCCGGATGCACCCACAGGGAGAAAAAGCGCTCCTGTGAACACCCAAACGTACCAACGCCTGCATCCCGCACTATTACACGCCAGCACCCAAATACGTGGGCAGGGTGCACGCACCCGGCAACTAAGCATTTTTGCAATTATGAATGAGTTATTTAAATATTCTATTTATTGGCAGTTATGAGTATCAATGTTTGTATAATTTATAATTTTAAATATATATATATATATATATATATATATATTCCCATACCCTTACCCAAGGAAAAAATGTGTCATACCACCATATTGAGCTCCAATAATCATTCCCACACCCACACCCAAACTAGTAACTTAGCTTGAAAAACAAATAAAAAACCAAGCTCATAAGTAATTAGGAGTCCAAAAATATAAATTCCCTGTTAACTAATTTGAGAATCATCCAACACGCAATTCAATTCTTGTACAATGTTTGTAGAAAATTAATTAATTCTATTTTATAATCCACGAATAGGCAATCTGTTTTTGGATCTACAAATGGCTTATATTATATGGGACTCCACATACTTCCAATATGCAAGAGGTATCTAATTGTGCTTCAAATATGAGGTGTGCATACCCAACCGCTTGCAAGATTTGAAAGGAGACAGAAAGAGATCAAATGGTAGCTCCACTAGACAGTGTAGAAGTGGTTGTTTTGTGTTTTTGCTATGCCCCTAACCCTATAGCATGTTTTGTGTTATGAGTAGTTGACTTGTGGCCACTTGTGGCTTGTGTTAAGATCATATCATTATTATAATCATGTGTGTGTGTGTGTGTGTGTGTGTGGCCACTTGTGGCTTGTGTTAAGATTATCTCATTATTATGTTCATATATATGTATGTATGTATGTATGTATGTGTGTATGTGTGTTAAGGTTATCCTACGAATTATATTTATATATGTATGTATGTATGTGTGTGTTAAGGTTATCCTAGGAATTATATTTAAGAATCTAAGTTGGCCTAGGTGGTATCCAAGGCATAATAAGCATGTTATATATAGGAGATATAGATAAGTTATTGTCATCATGTTGAGTATTGTGTTCTCGGTGAAGACTATTGGAGGTATCGTTGTGAAGTTTTCACACCATCGCCCCATTGAAATGGGGACCCCCTCTTTTCGCTTGGCAGTGGGGTAGTTGTCCCAAGTAGTCTTAGTTCAATGGCAATTTTCAAGTCTCTAAGTCTAAGAAATGAGTTTGAGCAACTTTCGCTCGCTAGGGAATCAAGTTAGTCAGGGATAAGAGTGAGAGCTGAGCCAAGCTAGTCAAGGATGTGGAATTGAAGTCAAGAGACTTTGTGATGAAATGAGTTAGAATCCTTGGAAAGTCCTTGTTCCAGTATCAAATTTATCTAAGAAAGTCAAGAAAAGCTATGGAAAAGAACATTGATGGAAGCGTTAAGATTCTCGAAATTTGGCCGAGTCTAAAAATTTCTACGATTTCCCAAAATCTAGAATCTCCATTATAACTCCTATGAATCTAAAACCACACTCAAACATCCTGACAGTATATGCATGACATATAACCTATGTTACTCTGGGTTTCCAGGATGGGGGAACGGGTTTCTTAGACAGATTTTTTTCCTGGAGCAAGGGACGGCAGTGGGGACAGCTATATAAAAAATAGGGAAAGTTTAAATATCATATGAAAACATGGATAAAGCATGCTTATATACATTATATAACCTAAACATATAATGTTTGTGTTCAATAATTTAAATTGAGAATTCACATGAGAGTGGAAGTCCAACAAATTATCAAAATTCAAACATTGATTTTATGCGACAGCCAGGGGACGATTTCTTAAAGTTTCTGAGTTTTTGGGACGTTCCCGTTTTCAGGTCGGGTCAAATTATGTCGGAAACGCGTCCCTGAGTAACACTGAATATAACTTAAAGTATAGCTTAAAATATGTGACTTATACTTAAATGTTATACTTTATGTTCCACCCTGCCGCATGAGGGCCTGATTTCCAACTTTGCTTGCCAAATGGATGCAACCATGAAGTTTTGGAGATTTTGACAAAGGAGAAATGAAGAGGGAGAGATGAGCAAAATCGGGAGGAAATCAACAACAAAATGAAATTGCAAATGAAGAAGAAGAGAGAAGTCAAGGCATTTTGAGGAGTAAAGAAGTCGAGATTCAAGAGAAAGCAACTTGGACTTGTGTCTAAGGATAGGTCGGATTCCGACCTGGCCTTGGAAAGGGTTGTCCACAGCCAGGTCGGATTCTAACCTGACCTTGGGCATGCTTGTCCAAGCCTAGTCAAAATTCCACACTTACAAGGAAAGCATGTCTTGACTCCATAACAATTCCCAATCGGAGTCTAAACATTTTTTTGAGCTACAAGTCTGATTTGAGGTATAAGATGATCTATTTCTTCACTTGAAATCATGAAATTAGACCCTTAAGACGAAATTTCCAAGGACTAACCTCAGATTTCAACCTTGATTGATCTAATTATAAGCATGGAGAAGATTTTTTGGGAGGCAAAATGAAAAGATGAAGCATGAGGTAAATTAGATTGTGTCCAAGACCAGGTCGGAATCCGACCTGGGCTTGGACAGGGATGTCCAAGGTCAGGTCAGATTTTGACCTGCCCTTGGACGAGGTGGTCCAAGATACATTGAATTTCCACCCTCATTTCTTGTGCAAATTTCAAGCCCTTGAGCATTACAACATGGAGAAATACGCATTGCAAAGTGGAAACCCGAATTTTGCCTCCTAAACATGGAGATCAAATTTGAAAGTTGATATGAAATCATTCTAATTAACCAGGTGGAGGGATTTCTAAGTGAAAATGAAGTTGAAATCAATGAACAATATCGAAGGGAAATCGTTTTAAAGTCTAGAATGAAGGGAAATTATAAAATAAGAACTTGGAATTTTGTCCAAGACTAGGTAGGAATCCAACTAGGGCTTGGAAATGGCTGTCTAAGGGCAGGTCGGGTTCCGACCTGACCTTGGACACGCTTGTCTAATGACTTAAAAATTTCGTCCCCATTTCTTGGTGAAACAATTCGATTGTGAGATCATCTAGCCTTTGTAAATCAATTTGCTAGTGCCTAAACAAGTCTTCCATGTGGGGAAATGAGGTAATTTAGTCAGTTTGAAATCAGATTGGGGAATTCAATCTTGAATCAAAGAGAAACTCTGATCAAATATTTGGCGGAGGAGCACACACTGCAATACCTCATCAAGATGAGACTCCTAGGGGGTCTTGAGGATGCCCAAGTCCTTAGGGTATCATTCTTAGTTCATTGACCCAATTGTAAGGCATGGTTCCAAGATTGGCATTCATAAGCCACTTGGTCAACCATTGGTCAAAGCGTCCCTAGAACCTAAGATTTGGGAATTTTATGTTCTTAGGATGTTTTAAGTATGTTAGGAACATTAGGTTCACTTTTTGCAATAAGATTGCATCTTTTGTGCAACTTTGCAAAATATTGTCAAAATGTTGTCAAAAGTTGTCAAGCAACTTTGACAACATTTTACATCTTTTAGTTGTGAAGTCTAAATGACTTCCCCAACGGACATATAGTTTGAAATATGGTTGTAACCATTGGGGAAAGCTTTCATAGCCCTTTCAGGCGGGTGGAAAGCAATCATAATGTAATTTTGCTCTTTGAATCAATAAAAATAACTGATTTTCCTGTAACAGTCGGCTTGCAACTTCGCGTACGGACCCGTACGAACAAACCAGGGCATGAAACCAATTGGGAAGTAAGAAGTAGTGAATCACCTTTCATTTGCATTTGGTTTGAGGTCTTGATGATCTCTGGTTTGTAAGTTAGAGCATTTTCTTTGTTCACTGGTCTAAAACCCTCCAAAACTAGGGTTTACTCACCAAATCTCGTTTTCCTCTCATGTCCACCCTTGGAAGATTCTGATCCTTGGTGGAATGAGAGGTTTACATGTGGTCTACATGATTTCTAAGTTGATTTGCAGGGAAATCAGGGTTGGAGCATGTTTTGAGTAGAGAATGGTCGGCATCTCTATGTGGCGACCAGCAACCAGAATGGTGCAGCAGTGACTTCCATGAGATTGGGGTTGAGTCAGACCTTGTCATTGGGGTTGGAGGAGTTTGGGACCATCCCAAGTGCAGTCCAAGTCTTAGTTTCATCTGCCCTTAAGAATTTGGGGTACTTCCTTTGTTAATGGAGACCTAATTGTCAATTAGGCCTGTCTGGTTATGTGATGTCCAAGCCACTTCCTTTTCACTTCAGAACCCTTGGCTTTAGGAATTGTCAGTACTCAATAGAGGGTACTCAAAACTGTGATTACTTCCCTGGGTCCAGTTTGAAGTATTGAAGTTATGTCTAATAAACCCTCTGTGCAGGGCTACAAGGAATTGAAGGCTTGATTGTGGAACACATACCTCAAGGATACCCTAGACTTTCTTAATGGTGAGAACATGTCTTGTTAGGCTTAAGAAGACCTTTCTAAACTTGGCTTAACCCCTACAACTCTGGTTGTCACTTAGGGTCTTATGAATCAATATTTGGATGTTGATTGCATAAGTATGGATTGTTGAATTACATTGCACATCTTGAATCTAGTAGTGAACCTTTGTCAAGATGTTGTAAGGAGTTGTGTGAATGTGTTGTGAACTTTTGTAAAGGTGTAAGACCTGGGTCAAGAGGGTTGTGTGTGTGAAGACCCCTTTGGGAGAGTGGGAAGGACCTAGTGTCTAACTTTCCTTATCATACCCTAGATCTTGCATCAATATTGAAACACAAAGTGAAAACAACACCAAAATCCTCACAAAGGAGTCAAGTAGAAGTTCTCAAAAGGTGTCCGACCTAGGCTTGGACAAGCTTGTCCAAGGCCTAATCGGATTCTGACCAGGGCTTGGACACTTATCCATGTCCTCCCACAAAGTTTGTCATGCCCATGTTGAGGCGTGAGATGATTTGTATGGGCTTGAATCAAGTTTGGGGACAGGTTGGAAAGATGAAATCCAAATTTAGAATGTAATTTGCCCCCTTTGAATTCAGTTCTTTCTAGTAATTTCATGTTGAAATGGTTTACAATTGATCTAGAAAATAGAAATTTTCAAGTTAACTTCCACTAGCTGATCTTGTAGTTTGAGGATGAAAGGAGTAAGTTTGTAAGAAGTTTTATATCCATTTCATGGATTTGATAGAAGTATCTTCATATTTTGCAGGGTAACTATGGAGGGAGAAGAGGCTTGGAGAACAAGGAACTTTGGCAAGAACAAACTCAGGACTTCAAGCAAGAAGATAATTCAAGGATCAAGAAGAAGAGGCAAATTCAAGATGTGGATCAACGAGCCAAGAGATCAAGATTTCAAAGAGTGAGTTGTACAAGAGAAACATCAAGGCAAGGTGGAAGCTGGTATACACATCTCATGGAACAAGGAAATCAAGATGAGGATCAAGTTCAAGGTCAAGTCACGAAACTTTCAAGAAGATCAAGGCCAAGAAATCAAGATTTCAAAGAACAAGCAAATGCAATGAGAAGATTTCCAAAAGCAGAATAAATTCATGAAGATGAAACAACTTGGACACTACAGTCAATCAAAGACTTGAAAATGTTGAGTATCAAGAGATATTTTCTCATCACCAAGTAATTGATCAAGTCTATGAGATAAGAATGCTGCGGTGGAGCCCAATCATCTTCAACCAATCAAAAGGCTCCGATTGCACGTCTCCAAGTACATTCAATCAGATCATGCCAAGTGTACATGTGGAGTCCACATAATACTTCTACCTAACCAATTCTTTGATTAGTCAATAAAAGCAATGTAATTTTCTCATTGGCCCATAAATTGGTGCCCAATTGCAATTGGCCAAACATTTAATACTTGTAACTATTAGTTGGATTAAGGTAGTGTTAGCATAATCTTGGCCCTTGACCTCAAATTGATCTTGGCCACTCACTGTAATTGAACACCTATAAAAGGCCAAGCCTTCTCTATTGTAACTCATTAGAATTAGATTAGAATAGTTAGAGTGAGAGAGACTCGTTGAAATTGTTGCCATAATGCTATCAAAGTAACTGCTAATTCATTGTTAGTCTTCATGGTGGATTACTTGTGTTGCTTTGAAGTATTGCATGGTTTCTACATTTCCTCATTTAGATTAGGATTTAATTTCATGTTGATTAGAAGTAGTGCTTAATTGAATGGAAGTGATTGTGAATGCATCTTTGTTGAACTCACTTAAACCAAACCACTAACTACTTGTTGATTGTAAGTTTGTCTTGAGTGGTCGAATGCCATATCTATGAGCTTTACTTCGATTATTGCTTGCACATTGATATGCATCGATGGATGGTGTTATTGGAATGGTAATAGTTTGAACACCTTACATCTTACATCTACCTTGCAAGATCGCACTAGCTTGGTTGATGTCGATGGCTAAACTAAGTAGTAGAGTTACAAAGGCATCCATCATCTCTTGCATTTTAGGAGTAGAATAGCTTTCTAAACCCTTTATCCCTTTGCAGTTTGTTTGGCTGTGTTGATGCGATTTTTGTTCCACTTACATAACATGCAGGATTAAACACTCAATGCTTCGAGGTGACACATAGAACATTAAACCCTCTCTTGAATATAGTCATCTCCCATGGTAAGCTTTGCAATTTGAGATCACGGAATGACTCCAAGGTTCTTATAACTTGTGGATATCTAGCTCAGTTGAAATGATGTGATTCGTTGGTTAATCACTTGAGGGGACTTACGTTATTTTCTCTATTGGTAATCACACTTAATTTTGCAATGTATACTCAAATATCTCTCTCGACTTCACTTTCAACTCTCTTAAACTACTACTACTTCTAATTATGAATGGAAGGATTAGCGGATGGACTAGGACTCTACTAAATGAAATCTTGTCAACGACCTTAACCTCACTCAGTGCAAAGCTTCAAAGGATCTCAAATAGTTTTCATATCAACACCTTCTCCTTAATCCAACTTAGCAGTACAAACTAAGGATCCAACGCCAATTGAACTTAAGCACAATGATTAGCTTACCACACAAGGCTCCCTTACAATCAGCAAGGAGGCTAGTGGCCTAGTATACTTGAGTCAATCCAATCAAACATCCACCAATACTTACATACAATCTACAATCTACCTCTACTCTTAATTTAACAACTTGAAATGAAAATCCTATCTTAATTGTGGAAGAAGAGCACCATGCAATAACACAAAGTGTAACATCCTAAAATATTGCTTTAATAAGAACAAAGAAAGTACAAGTTTACTAAGAAGACTGCAATGTTTTTTGTTTTTTTTGAACATCATAACAGCAATGTTAAAGAATATAACACTTGAGCAACGTATCTAAATTATAGGAAATATTAACTGCCAAACAGAAACGAATAAAGTAACATCTAATTCCCTCTTCTTATATAAAGACTGCAAGTTCCAAGCACGAATACATAAAATAAAAGAACATAAAAGAGATCCATACATACATAATGCTTGCTGAAGTATGAAGCTGTAATCTTGTGAGAGAGATAAATAGATAGGGGGAAAAGGTATCATCAAGGCGTTTATCCACCCAACCATGGATCAACTGATCCTACCCTGTGCATTTCAACTGAAATGGCCCGGCCCTCCGCAAGCAGGAGCATGGTCATAGCAAATCTTGGAATTGGTGCAAGGTCCCTACAAACACAATCGGTCAACCCTATAGCTACTGCTAACTTGGTTGACTCTTGACTAAGTTTGTATCTGGTACCTTATACTGACTTGTACTGACTCAGTGGTAGTACACCTTGGCCAAGGTTTTTAATCTACATGTTTATCATGCAAGTCAATCCTTCACCCGATCCATTATGCCTAGGAACTCAACTACTCGTTATCTCGTAGTGTTGAGTGATTAAGAATTCTTAAAAATATTATTCAGTTTCCTTACACGTGCTCAAGAAGTTATCAAATTGTGAACAAGATTTATGTATTAACCATGGCTGCCCGACCTAAGCATCAGCCAGGTCCTTATTTCAGTGTTTGGTTTGTCTTCCTAATAGGGTCTCCTCTATGTCGACAAGGTAAGGAATTACCAAAAGCCTTCGGGTTAATGCAATCTTCAGCGTCTTCCAAGAACACTAATCATGCTAAGTGTCTGGACTGCTGACATAGGTGATTAACCGCAGCTGTCTAACAAACCAAGTAGACACGAACCCGTTCAATGTTTTCAAACAACAATGCATTTACTAATTGGTCTTCTGCCACATGCATTAATTATGTCGTGACAGGGATAGTAGCTCGGTACCAGCTCATTCAGGTTATCTATTACCCTCTCTTACCATAGACTCAATCGTGAAGTCTGGAAAAGAATACGGATTCACACGTCCGAACACATGCAGACTTAGCAAGACAAACTGAAGGAAAAGATGACTGGGAAAGAACGTCAACTCACTCTCAACCATAATACTGGAATAAGAAAGAAAGCTCACTTTCGTAGCACACAAGCACAGCAAAAAAGACTGGGGTAAGAATGATGCTCACTTCCGTAATACACATACGCAGTAGGAAAGACTGGAATAAAAATGAAGCTCTTTTCTATAATACACATACGCAGTAGAAAAGACTGGAATAAGAACGATAAGGATGTTGTGCGTACCTATTATAGAGTTTGAGTCTGTCAACCCAAGCTCACCACGGCTTCTGTCGTTCTCACTACTGCTACACTCTGACGCCCTTACACACAAATCTTTCACCCTCTACCAACACCTAGCTACGCAGGAAAAATACTTCCTCTCCTCCCCCGCAACACCACCTCCTCCGTCGTCCCAAACAAAAGAAGCCCCCACATAAAAAGAAAACATGCCGCTATATCCATCCACTATCAACGGTTCCCAAACAACTTCCGAGCGAGCTGGGTGACTCAGCTCTCTCACTCTGCCACCTAGCATCACTCCCCAAGAATCCACGATAACACACCAAAAAGGACATAAGCTAAAAAAATGCCAAAAACACTCCACGGTAGAGGTATTACTTTCGAACAGTTGACCCGATTAGGTGGGACTCAAGGCGCTCAAAGATGAGCGATGGAAATTAATTAAAAGGATATAATAATAAATTAATTAAAAGAAACAAGCCGAATATAAAACTCAATGGTTCTGCTTAGTCACTAAGCGAATGAAGAGGTTTAAAATATTTTATACCCGAATGACGACACCCCAAGGCTTTAAGCTGATAATAATGCAATAATGGTCCAATGTACCGACATGGAACTAAAACAATGTCACAACTCAAAAGTAATAAAGGTGACATACCCCTACTAACATTGTCTATGAAAGACTGGGTTAACCCCAAGACGCAAGCACTATGCTTCTAACTCCTCTACGAACCTTGGCCAACAGGGTTATCCCTATACTCACAGTACTTGAAGGTCAACAACGTTCATTCCTCATTTGCCATGACCCAGTTCCTTTCTCTTTCCTAATGATTCCTTTTTCCCCTTCCAGGCTAGTTGATCCTGCATCCACTTGCAAAAACAATTGTAGTTAATTCCTTGTCACGACAATAGTCAATAGCCAATAATACATTAGCGTAACATAAGAGAAGATAATTAAATCCAATGCCTCAATTTGATTACTTAGTACCATCCATAATCTTGTACTAACTAATCCATCTTATTATAACAAAACTTTCACGTTTGCTTAACATAATTAAATTGTTAATTTAAACACTCAATCATTTAAATACATTCCAATTCCAGATACCATTTAGGGCACATTACAATACCGAGGGGTGTTACACAAAGTGGATCAAACTTAATCACCATGCAAAACACAACAATGACAAGTAGAGCAATTTTGGCATTATATTAGCAACAATTTTCTCCAACCACCGTTACAAATGAGAGCAAATGGCATTATATAGGAGGCCCAAGTACAACGAACGGCCAAGATTAAATCAGAATCAATGGCCCAGATTACACCCCACAAACCCTAATTAGGATTGCCAAATTTTCAACCAATTACAAGAGGGCACCAAATCATGGGCCAATAAGAAAATTACAATGATTTCTCAACCAATGAGAAAATAGGACACTTGGTAGTTGTGATTGCTTGTGCTTGAAATTGGAATTTTTTGATTGGAGGAGACAATCAACTGCCACCTCATCATCCTTATCTTGTAAATCTACTCAATCCTTTGATGAAGGGAAGATATGATTAGATGCTCAACATCATCCACCTCTTCTCTGTCTTTGTCCTTAAAAAATTTCCCATTGCCACACCTTGAACTTGCTTGAAGTGATGAAGCCTTCATGTAGTTGGATCTTGAACTTGAGCTTGAAGCGCTCACTTGTTGGCGTGAGGATGGAGGATATGCATACCATCCTTGCTCTGGTCTTCTACGTTGTTCCAAGGATGAAATTCAATTCAGCCCTTTCTCCTTCATATCCACCTTTCACTTTGGTTGCCCTTCCTTTCTTTCGTGAACTCCTCAAGCTTGAATTTGGCAAACCATCCTCGCCAACCTGCAAGAGCAAAAACACGTCTTACTTCATTTGATTCGACAAAATATTGTCATTACAACTTGAAATCATTAACCAAGTTAATTGAGCTGAATTAAGATTGTAATTGCATTTCAATCCAACTAACTTGCTCATTTTATCCTTTGATTGTCAATTCATTCCTCTTGATTGTCATTGATTTCCTTTGATTACCAAGTTAAATATTTACCATGAATTGTTCATTGATTAACCATTGAATTGCATTTGATGTTCATTTTCAAGTTCACTCAACCTTTCCAACTAGTTAGCTTAGGATTTTGCATTTTGATTGTTTAACTTAATTGGAATTAGTGTGTTGCTTCATTTGATCAATCAATTAGGAAATGAAAACAACAACACTAAGCTTGGAAAGCAAAACGAAACCAAGGGAAGTTCACCACCTTGTTGGTGAACTTCGGTCAAAGGAAGACCCTCCTCAAGATAACCAAATCCAAAATCAGAATATTACAAGGTGCCCAAACTTGCACCATTTACCTTCTCTTGCAAGAGATATCAGAAATGAAAATAAAACTACTTGCTGGTCTCTTGGCTTAATCAGTCACTTAGAAAGATATGGAAGTGGTGTCAAATGAAGAAACTCCAACCAAATCTTGTCCTCAAGCCTTCCTTAAGTTTTGTCCAAAACAATTCAACATCAAAAACAAGATTCAAAACATAAGACTGGGTTAAGCAATGATGAAATATGTCATAATGATGCAATCAATCAACCCAGGTCAGCGTTTGCATATGCCCAAATCAGTCCCAAAACATGACAACCAATCCAACTTACCTTCCAGAACTGGAAACGAAAACCAAACCCCCAGCAAAAACGAATCTGGAAATGAAAATGGGGAGGGAAAAACTCCCAAACTGTCCCTAAAACAGTGATCATGTAAGCCTTCTTAAATTCTAGAAATCGAATTGTCAAAATCACCACACTTAATTCAACTTGCTGGAGTTCGAAAAGGAAAAAAACATGCCCAGTCCTGAGATGCAAGCAGCTCTAGCAAAACCGAAATACCTCCTTAAAACCCAAATTCGCACTCCCTCACAATCTCAGGCTTGCTGATAAAAAAAGTCATGGAGCTCACCCAGCTGGAGAAAAGAACTTGAACCCTCAAATAATCAGATCTGAGTGTGGAATGCATGAAGCATGATGCCCTAGGCCGTGGCTTGCTTGAGTTTGGAGGCTGGAAATGTTGTTAGGAAAGCTCGCCTCTTCCCTACCACTGAAATTTGCTCCTCCACCAAGCCTTCCCAAGACCAAAAAAATAGCCAAGAATGGGGGAAATTCGGATCTACAATAAAAAATCAGAGAAAATGCCTTTGCTTGTTTGTGAAATGAAGTTGAAATGCCATCTTAAATACCCACTTGCTTTGCCAAAGGGGGACGACTTGAAGGGAGGCCCTATAATTTAAATAAATCGCACCCCTTGGATGCCTAAAAAAATCCATCAAAAGACTCCCTCCCAAGCTGACTTGAAGGGCCCTAAAATTTAAATCACTAATCAACATTCCTAGGCCCTATTTCGAAATTAATAAAATGCAAGGGAGAGGGGCTGAATTGTATCGATTTTTGCATAGCATAGGCCCCAAAATGAATAGCTTCATAATTAAATTCGAAAATCAAGGAGGGAGGATCAAAATTAAAATTAAATTGCTCTTGAAAACATCGAATTTTGTGCTCTTTAATCCATACATTTCATTTGGGGCAGGATTTAACCTTTTAAAATTTGACTTACTCCTTCAATGGCCACACGTTTCATTTGGGGCTGATTGTGCCTTGGACTTAGCAAAATACAAGCCCACCAATTGGATCAAATTTGCTAAGCATGAGGGCTAAATATTATTGAATTCGAAATTTGCTGAGCAGCCCCATAAATCACCTCGAGTTTTGCACCATGAGCCATAAAAATGCATCAAAATAACTACCATGGGATCCAAAAGATTTTGAACTTTACAAGGGTGGATCACTTGGCAAGGAAATTCAAAATTAATATAGTAATGCTTGCACAACAAGGTGGCCGAAACGCTATCTTGGCATAGAGGTTGGGTTCAAAATTTGCAAGGGTGCCTCGGTGAAATTCGGAATTGCTTAGCTCAAAATGCAAGAGGTCCCACTCCAAATCTAAAACTTATCTTAATTGCCATAGCAAAATTGTAAGAGGTAGCTTGTTGAAAAATAGGGCCTGTGAGAACCATCCTGCCAGAAAATAGGGCCTGCGAGAACCACCTTGCCAGAAATGAATTTGGGCAAGGTGATTGATACAAAATTTGACACAACCACCCTTCCCAAATTTGAAAGATGTAAGAACTAGCATGCCAGAAATGCATTTGGGCGAAGGGGTTGATACAAAAAATGACACAACCACCCTTCCCAAATTT
>MU224743.1:788918-846365 GCA_018584345.1 Thuja plicata
CTTCCCAAATTTGAAAGATGTAAGAACTAGCATGCCAGAAATGCATTTGGGCGAAGGGGTTGATACAAAAAATGACACAACCACCCTTCCCAAATTTATTTCTCTTAATTTCAATTCCAAAATTTTCCTTTTAATCCAAAATTTGCCTTTCAAGGTTAAATCGTCCAAAATGCCTTAGGCAAAAATTTATTTATTTCACCAAAAATAATAATTCCACTCTATGCCAAAACCGAAAATTTGCTACAAGCACCTTGCCAAGATTGAAAGTTTGCAACAATCACCTCGCCAGAAATTTTAAAAAGTACGAGGTGGCCTGCCAAAATATAAATCTTGTAAGAGGTAGCCTGCCAGAAAATAAATATTGCACCAAACTCTTTGTCCAAACTTCCAATACAACTTTGAATTCCAATTTCTATTTCCAAATTTCCCTTGTAAGATCAAAATAATTAAATTGCCTTAGCCAATATCGATTTTTCAAAATTTTCACCACTCAAGCCAAGTCAAATTTAAACACAAGTTGCCTACCAGAAATCAAAGGTGGAGTGGTCATGCTGTCGAAAAGTGTAAGGGTGAGCTCGTTGAAAATAAAAATTTGTAAGGACCAGCTCGCCAGAAATTAAATCTTGACACGATCACCACGCCCAAAATTCCAGACTTCAACAAATTTCCAAATTAATTCCAAATTTCAATCATATTCTCATCAAAACTCGATCAAGACTCCAATTTCATAAGTAAAAATCCAACCCCCCGAAATCATGGCGAAGCCATCTAGTCGAAATTGACACAATCACCCAGCTAGAAATGAATTAAGGCGAGGAGATTGATACAAAAGATGACACAACCACCCTTCCCAAATTTAAAGATGTAAGAACCAGCTGGCCGAAAATGCCAAAGTTGGGAAACAAAATTCCACTTGCAAAAATAATAAATTTCTAGAGCTTTAGTCATCATCACAAAATCAAATCAATAATCCAAATCTTCAATTTGGATTTGCAAAATCGCCATTCCCACAAAATTACCAGATTTAGCCAAAAATTTGATCTTGCAAATCATTATCGATTACGTTCAAAATCCGGATTGCCAGGGGAAAATCAAACAGTCTTGGGATCTAAAACCATCTCGCTCTCAAATCTCAATCTCAAACCGGAGAAACGCTGCCAAGGCAAGTTCAAAGAGGGGGTCCCCATGAATTGGGTGGTGGTGTGAAAACATCACAACAGGTTGGAAGTGTTTGAAGTAGTTGATATCCATTGATTGAACAACATAAGTCCCTTTGTGATACCCAACATATCACATCATTATAACTGAATCAAGTCCACAATAAGAAGGAACCTTGGGGTTGTCTCATTTGATCACACAATCCATATACATTGTTTAGCATATGAGCATCCTTATTCAAGAGAGAGTTGGAGATTTGGTGTTTCATATGGAGTACTAAGTATTCGATTCTGCATGTTGTAGTGGCATAAAACTCATGTCAACGGGTATCCGCCTCAAAGTGGTTCAGGAGGTTGCCTCCTCGAAGTGGCTTATTATTATCAAGTATTTGCAGCATATTCCCTCTTATATCTTCTATTGTATAAGTTATTTCATAAGAGCTTTAAAATTTTGCTTCTTCTGTTTTTAGGAAATTGTTCCTAAATTTTACATGAGTTTCTTTATGAAAGAAGCCCTCCTAAATATTTAGTGTTTTCCCAGACCTTCATGTTTTAGCTTAGTGCATGTTGAGGAGGAAAAACAAGGGTTACCCTTCTTCCCTTGTTCACACAAGAATTTGCTAAACAGCCTTCAAAAGCAGAGGAATTATAGCAGCAAAGAATGCTTTCAAGCAGAGATTATCGAAAACAGTTCAAAATTCAACTAAGTAGCTCATTTGCAAGTGGTTATACCATTATTATAGAGTTGAGGAAGCAAATTATCAGCTAGTTCGTGTTAGAAGGTTGACCCTAGCAATTTTTCCGTATGAGTTGGATGGCACCTTCTTGAGAATGAAAAAAGAGAGCAATTTCATTTCTGCATCAAAATCAGTTAAGTTGTAAAGGCAGAATTTTTATCAAATAGTGCATACTTTTAAATTCCATAAAACATCAACTTATTGATGAAGCCAAATAAAACGAACCTAAGATTGGGGCAATATGGAGATGATCCCTCATATTCCAATATGTAGCACCACTGCCACCTGCATTCACAATTAGCACATTTTAATGATGCATGGTGAAAATGATAGGAAACAAGTGGATTGCATACCTGGGAGAAATTTTATGATCGTGAAATGCATTTCAACATTGGTAGGTCCCTCTGATGGAAAGAAAGGGTACAAATGGTGAACAATGTTGCTGCTGCTTTAGAATAAAGTTTTCAATCATTTTGTTGAGTGGGGAGATGGTTCAACTTGATACGAGACAACAAGATGCTTAAGAGAGTTGAAAGGAGCAGAGAGTTCCTGTCGTTTACTGTTTATGATGGGCGGACTGATTATGTCATAAGACCTGTTGTTGGCATTCTCCTGCCCTCCCTAAAGGGCATTAAGTCAAACCACACATAAAGGTCATGCAAAAGATGCTGCATATAGGGTGGATCTCTTCAGATAAATAATTGAGAAGGTTGGAAACGACGATGCAAATTATGACTTATAAATCCATAAAAAATATTTTAGCAGGGTGCATGATCAAAAATGAACATCTCTTGTCATGTCAAACCCTGTTTTGTCTTTTAAATAGCTCACAGCACAATTTTCTCACTGCTGGAAAATGATCAGCAAGCACGCAGACAACAACCCTTGATTGAATTCCTGATGTGAGGACAAAACCCCTTTCCTCTAGCTGAGTAATCCTATACAAGGGTTGTAATTTGCATCAAATCAAGTTCTTTGTCACTTCATGAATTGACAAAGAAAATTTGATAGAACACCATTGCTACCAGGTCAATTCAGGATTCTTGGTATACCATTCTGGGGGATATTCATTAATACGAGTCCTTGGGCATTGCACACTATATGAAACTGAGCAGGCTTTAGTTAGATCACTGGGTTCAAGACTCCATTCTGAAAGCTACACGTGCAACAATGGACTAATCTGAGAGCCATATTGACAGAAATTCACCTGCTGATTTCCTACACTGGATAGTAATTTTAGTAGCCGGATATCAGGTCTGAAGACATTTGTGCAGCAATTACCCATTGCATAGATTGCCATCTAATCCTGAACCAGTGGCCAGGGATGATCAGTTCATTCCTAAATTTTCAGATCGCCGGCATGGGAAGACACAAGGACCACTCCCTCATACATTAGACCAGCGCAAACTTCAACCTAGTGGAATATCCAGAGCACAGCCTGTTGCCAGGGAGATTTTGGGTCATAAATCAGCTATTCCACCAAGCATCATCAGTAGTCAGTGAATAGGCGGTGAATAGGCTGCACCTTTCCAACCCACCATGCATTGATCCATCTTTGTTAGTGAGTTAAACAATTACCTAACTCAGATCTGTGCACTGAAATTGCCCAAATTTGTATGTGAGCAATACTGCTAGTTCCATTTTCTGTTTCATCATATTATTCGACTGGCAGACAGCTTTTATTTTTTAAGGCTGATGCTATAGCAGGAGATTGATCATGATTGTGACAGTAATGATTGATTCCAACTGATCGTTTGATCTGAATTTTAGCTGATTATACCGTGAATTATATTCTTAGCACACGGCTGTGTCTACTTCAGAATAACCCTTCCGCCCAGCATAGAAGTCTATCAACAGAAACTAGATGACCCAGTTCAGTACATATTGGCATATGTGCAGTAAAAGTGTATTGCTAAAGGATTTAAGGACTTAAGTGGATCGGTGGTATGACTGGGAAGATTAAGGAGATGGAACCATTTTTCATGGATAATTCTATGTTCCGAGCGCTACATAGAAGCTTTGATTCTTTGCTGATGGTTTATTGTGTATTCAAATGCTTTGCTTTGGTTTTCTCGTGGTCTCCGACATTTTGAAAGTGAAGCGATCACTTGGAGAAATATCAGTCCTTGGATCGAGAAAGATTGATCCACCGAGATACAAATTATTCAATCCTACACCCTCTATAAAATTCCATACGTTCGTCATTACTTTTTCAATTGAAGTTAAGATCTTATCATGAACTAACAGAGCATATGCTTGTCTTTCAAATAAGAAGCAGGCAAAGCTGAAATACATGAGATGCTGCACGGTACCATGTATGAGCAGGTAAGGTAGAAACAATCAATAAAGCATGAGGATTTGAAGTCTATATAGTTAAAGATTTCAAATTTACAGTCAGACATAATATAATCCTGCATCTGGATACCATTGTGTGACGTTTTAAATTCCAACTTTTCCACTCTACATATTCCTCTTTAAAAATAAGTGGCCAACCATGGTAGAACATCTCAATCACAAAATATGCATAAAAAGCAGCCAAGTTGTAATTGATTTCTATGAAATGATCATTGAGAAAGATGATAAGGGAAGGCGTAGAAAGGAAATGAAACAAACATGGACTTGGTACTTGATGGCGAGGCCGGCCATGGTATCAGAGCGCTTCAGCTTGTGCGAAATTGCGAAGCGAGAAAGAGATGTGACCTGCCAGAAGCTTCTGGAAGACGGCCTGCCAATAATCTCATTTAATTTCCAGGGCGCCTTGAATGCGTTAATTTGAAGTTCCGTATCAGAGGCGATAGAATTCCAGAGACGGCAGACGCAGGCAGCTCGCCCCAACTCTGCCATGCTTAGCCGTTCCAGAATGTTCCGCCATACTTCCTCGCTCAACTGCGCACCCCATTCTTCATCCGCCATAGCCTCACTTACCACATCATCCCATAATCATTTCCCCTATATTATTCCCCTGTGGCAAAGTCTCCGCCTTGAATGTTAGTTGGGTCGCCCACATACACAAAACGGCACATTTCAGAATATAAATGATTTAAATTTTAGTCAATCTTGTAAACCACGCGGACTGCCATGTCCACACGAAGTAGCCAATTTATTTTTCATAAGTTTGCAACATAGGGGGAAGAGCACAATACCTCTACATCTGAATTTTGCTCCTATGTAGAACCTAAACTATATATCTGATGATAAATAGGACGATATTTTCTACAAGAGGTTAAATTGTGAGTCAAATTGTGATATTGTTATCATGATTCAATTATATATCAGATTTCGATGATTTTTTTTTGTTGTTTCTGTAAGCGAGTTAACTGCTTAAAGCTAAGTTTTTAGCTTTTGGGTATTCATGGATCTCTCTATAGAAATCATCCAACGCCGAAGGGTCAAAAAGTGGTCATTTGGAAGTATTGTCTGATACCCACTCAAAGATGCACAATAGTCGTTCACTTAAAAATGCCAATACTTGTGGCCAAATGTCTCAGTACTCGTACACAAATGTCCCAATAGTGGTGCACAAATAGGTCAATTACCAACCAAAAAAGCTAAAAAAGGATCAAATATTGGTACATGTGTGATCGGCTATTGGTACATGAGTGATCATTTTTTAGGCTCTTTTCATATTAGTAATTAGGGGTCATCATAACAAAAACATAACGGTTATTAGACCCCATGTCGGTTACTAGTGCCCTTCCCCTAAAGTGTTTGAGAAAAAAAGAAGTGTAATCTTGAAAAGTTTAATTTCACATGTCACCACCAACATAAAGCGTATATAGTAGGTAATATTTTGTAGAGATCCAAAATTCTCATTGTTCAATTAAAAACCAACTCTTATCAGTTGTGATGTAACACTAGGAGGTGGAAAAGATCTAAAGAGACATGGGAAGAAAGGGAGTGTGTTTTTTGCAATACATAATAGTGGAATTAGAAAAACACTTTATTTTGGAATGTGACGCTCTTAAGGATATTAGAGACAAGCATACTAATTTAATGTCAGTTGTTTCTTGGCACAACTTATTCAATGAGGAGAAAATTAAGAAGGTGGAGATGTTTATCATCTCCTTGAATAAGAAGCAAACTGAAATGCAGAAGATCATTAATTCAGGGTTGGATGTTCAATAGGCTATTTTTAGCCTCATGGACTTTAAAAGATTTATATATCTTTGTGGTGTGACCTATTCTAATCTAATAATATGCAAATAGATATGTTTAATTAATAAATTGTAACTAAATGTTGTTTTTTTAATAATTTATAATGATTGAATAAAACAATGTAAATAAGAAATAAAAAAAGGTTTGGTTTAATGAATGGTGACTGCATAAAGGCAAATGGAGATTCAGATTTCATAAGTTTTGGGATTAGAAATAATGAGTAGTAGTTTGATAGTTATCTTGGAATTCAAATTATATGTTGATTACATACAAGGATGAGTCTAGTTCTACGAGACTAATCTATGACCATGAACTTATCTTGTTGCATCTATAATCTCATCATGTGTATTACGTTGATCTCTACTCTTCAATTCATATTATCACCTTTGACTTCCCTGTGTTTTCTAAATATTCAAAGGCTTAGCAATATACAAAAATACCTTAATAGATTGTCATTGTGTCACAAGAAATTTCCATTGTAATGATTGAAAACAACAATCTTATATCATGCAAATGCTTGTATAATGGCCCTAGAAGCAAAATGAGAGATCTCAATCCTACAAAATAATGCAATTATCTCAAATCTATTGTCAAGAACTTGTCATGAAGGGTAGTTTTGTCTACCACAATGGATGAAAAATCCCATATGATCAATTAGTCATCAACATAAAGAACTGGGACGAGGAGAGAACCGTCATGCTATAAACATGTATATTTGAATCTGACGAAAGTAGGGTCAGTAGGTGGGGCTAAGGGCACTCCCAAGTACCAAACCAACTTGCAGACACAATAATTGTGGAAGCCAAAACACGCAGAGTGAGAGAAGGAGCAGCAGATATCATGTATTTCATTAATTGATCAAACTCATTACATGTCGGGCTATAAGGCCTTCCCGATTTTGTCCATATACATTAAATGAATTAGAGAAATGATCCTCATACATGCGAGGTCACAGACCTACCTTACAATATCTCAACAGATAACCTTCCATCAAATTATACTATCCTCTCAGGACTGCCCTCCAAACTAAGAACAAAGAAACAAATATATACAAGAGTCCACCAAAGAGGTCGGCGCTCAAATCCATAAGAGAGACCTAGATTTAGGTCCACACATATCCCAATGAGAGACCCCACATTAATTACGCCATAGAAATTAAATGTAGAAGTCGGCCAGATCAGGATAAACAATTTGGAAGCACCAAACTGAGCAATAGCAACAACTCAGGAACATAGATCACCGAGCAACAGAAAATGACTTGGGACAAGCATACCCGAGCAACAAAAAACAACTTGGAACAAGCATACCTGAGTAATAGAAAACCAACTCAGAACAAGCATACCCGAGAAATAGAAAGCAACTCGGAACAAGCATACCCAAGCAACAGGGTAACAGAGTACTTAACCGAGCAGCCTCCAAACAAGCTAAAGAATAAAAGCAAACATATTTTTGGTTGAGCAGGATTTCCAAGGACCCAAGATGCTCCTGCATCAGACACCTGGGGTTACAAGAAATGATTCCCTGAATCATGTATCAAGTCCAACCTGAAATGAATCCAACTTAGATTGAGAAATCCAAGATGAGTCTTCAATCAGTCTGTTCTTTCGATTTACCAGGTACTCCACATATTCCTTTCCTCTTGTGTTTCTGCTAACTCTCTGATTCAAGATTTGTTCAACTTCCTCTATATGTTTCTTAGGGTAATCACTAGGTACTGTCACTTCTTTATCAGGTTCATGATATTCATACAAGACTGAAATATTGAATATGGGTGATATATCCATGTCATCAGGTAATTCTACTTCATAAGCATTTCCATTGTTAAATCTTCTCAGTATATTGCAAGGACCAAATTTCTTCGTCTTTAATTTACCATATGTTCCAATAGGAAATTTTCCTTTTTTCAATTGAACCATTACAACATCACCAACTTCAAATGTTTTATGTCTTCTTGATCTATATGCACTATCCTTGTATTTCTGATTTCTCTTCTCCAACTTCTGTTTTACATCTTCATGCAAGTTCTTCATAAACTCAGCAAATTCCTCTACTTCAGCACTTCTTTTCTCTTCTCCAACAATATCTCTCAAATTTGATATACCTCTCGGTTGTGTGCCATGAACAATCTCAAAAGGTGTATTTCCAGTACTTCTATTTACTGAATTGTTGTATGCAAACTCTCCTTGTGCCAACATCAAATCCCAACTACTTGGTGTGTCTCCAACTAGGCATCTCAAAAAATTACCCAAACTTCAGTTTACAACCTTTGTTTGCCCATTAGTTTGTGGATGAAATGTAGAACTATACTTCAACTCAGTATCCAACTTCTTCCAAAGTGTTTTCCAAAAATAGCTAGCAAACTTATTGTCGTGGTCAGAGATAATACTCCTCGGTAATCCATGCAATCTGACAATCTCCTTAAATAAAAGATCTGCTATATGTACTGCATCTGATGTTTTCCTACATGGTATAAAATGTGTCATCTTAGAAAATCTATCCACAACAATAAATATGGAATCGTTACCTCTTGTTGTCCTCGGTAAGCCAAGAACAAAATCTATGCTGATATCACTCCAAGGTTTCTCAGGAACAGTAATCGGTGTATACAAACTAGTATTTTGACTTACTCCTTTTGTAACTTGACAAACTCCACAACTTTTCGCAAATTTCTGAACATCCTTATACAACTGAGGCCAAACGTACCTTTCCTTCAGCAAACTCAATGTTTTATCAATATCGAAATGTCCATCCAATCCACTACTATGTTTCTCCTTAATCAAATTAGTTCTCATTGATCTTCTCAGTATGCACAACCAAATACCTTTGAACAACATATCTTCCTGAATGAAACAATCTTCATACTTACTTGATTGATTTGAATTAGGTTCTCTACACACTCTCCACTGCTTAGAAAAATCAGGATCATTTTCATATACAAATGCTTTATATCATCAAAACCAAGAACTTCAATTCTCATTTCAGTCAACAAAGATCTTCTTCTACTCAATGCATCAGCAACTCTGTTAGAAACTCCACTCTTGTGTTTAATCACAAATGTGAAACTCTGCAAATACTCTATCCATTTCATATGTCTCTAATTCAACTTATTTTGACTACCCAAATACTGTAAAGCCTTATGATCAGTATACAACACAAATTTATTTGGCATCAAATAATGTCTCCATTTCTTCATAGCTTGAACAATAACATAGAATTCTTGATCAGAGACAAAATATTTCATTTTAGCATCATTCAACTTTTCACTAAAGAAAGCAACATGTTTACCTTCTTGAGTCAACACAGCTCCAATTGCACTTCCACTTGCATCACATTCAACTTGAAATACCTTATTGAAATCAGGTAAGGCAAACACATGTAATTCAGCAACCTTTAGCTTCAAAGCCTCAAAACTTTTATCAGCTCCATGTGTCCATTTGAATTCTCTTTTGTCTCCTCTCATTGTCTTAGTCGTAGCATTACAAATAGAACTGAAATCTCTAATAAACTTCCTGTAAAAACTTGCCAATCCATGAAATGATCTTACCTCAGTGACATTCTCGGGTGTAGACCAACTAAGTATAGCTTCAACCTTCTCAGGATCCATCTTCAAACCATCAGCTGAAATTAGAAAACCCAAATACACAAGTTCTTCTTTCATGAAGGAACACTTCTTCAGATTTATCAACAACATTTCCTCTTTTAATCTCTGCAACAATTGCCTTATATGCATCAAATGCTCTTCTCTAGTCTTACTAAATATCAGAATATCATCTAAGTATACAATCAGACATTTATTCAAGAATTTCTTCAAAACTTCATTCATTTACCTCATAAATTTACTCAGTGCATTAGTTAAACCAAAAGCATAACCAACCATGCATACAAACCTTCCTTTGTCTTGAAAGAAGTCTTTCATTCATCACCTTCTCTGATTCTGATCCGATGATATCCACTCTTCAAATCAATTTTGGTAAAATATATTGCTCCACTCAAACAATCCATTATGTCATCCATTCTCGGTATAGGAAACCTATACTTCACTGTGATCTTGTTGATTGCTCTAGAATGAATACACATTTTCCATTCTCCATTCTTCTTAGGTGACAACACAACTGATACTGCACATGGACTCAAAATTTCTTGGATCAAGCCTTTATTCAACAATTCATGAACTTGTCGATTAAGCTCTTCATTCTCGGTCGGTGTTAACCTATGTGGTACTTTATTCGGTAAACTAGCTCCAGGAATCAGATCCATACAATGACTGATATCTCTCATTGGTGGCAAACCATCATGTACATTATCTGAAATGATCTCCTTGTACTCAGTGAGTAACTTCTCAACTTCTACAGAAATTTCATCTTCTATATTCTTACTCAGTTTGTTAGGAATCAAAGCATAACAAATATCATTTCTTTTCAAATCCTTAACAAACTATCTACCTTCCATCAAACAAACTTTTACAGATGTACATATCTCACCAACAGATTCCTCAACTAAAGGTAACAAAACTTGTTTCTTGTCATCAACCCAAATAGAATATCTATTCAATCGTCCATCATGTATAGCATGTCTATCATACTGCCAAGGTCTACCCAACAAAATATGACAACAATCCATAGGCATGATATCACACAACACCTTATCATAATACTTTCCAATTTTCATATTCACAAAACATTGTTCACTCACCATTAATGTATGCTCATCCTTGATCCATGAGATCTCATAGGGCTTTGGATGCTTCATCCTCTCCAACTACAATTTTGTGACCATTTCCTCAGATTCTAGATTCTCTGAGCTTCCACTATCAACAATTACCTTACAAACTTTGTCTGCATCTCTACATCTAGTCTTGAACAAACTTTTCCTGATAGGATCTTGCTTATCTTTCTCACTCCATAGTATCCTTTGGATTATGAGATTTCCTTCCTTCTTAGCTTCATTTGGTGACTTTTATTGCACCAAATCATTTATGCTATTACCAACTTTCTTGCTTCCATGTGTACACTCAAAGGATTTATGTCATTCCTCACCACAATTATAACAAGTTAATTGGAACCCTTTTTCTGCTATAACCACCTTGGGAGTAATTGCCTCTTCCTTGGTATGAACTTCCACCTTTCCATTCAGTCTTTCCTTTGTCTTGAGATGTGTCTGAAATTGACTTGTCTGGTTCAGATCTACTATTTTCACCATGAGATCTACCTCTTCCTCTAGGGAATCTACCACCTCTGCCCCTTTGTCTTTGTTCATATCTTTTGTTCAACTTCTCCTTAGCTTTTAGGGAAAACTGATATGTCTCCTCAATGCTCTCCATCTTGACCAAGTTGATCTCATCTTGTATAGAACTTCTCAATCCATTCAGATATCTTGCTACTCTTTCCACTTCATCTTCAACATGTCCAAATCTGATGTCCAATCTATATAATTCCTCAGTGTAGTCTTTTACTTATCTATCTTTCTACTTTAAACTTTGCATTCTCCAAACTAGGTTAATTTGGTAATCACAAGGTAGAAACTTTCCTTTCAGTTTGTTTACCATCTTATCCCATACCTTGATTTTGTCTTTACCTTTCTTCTTTCGATCCAATTGCAGATGTTCCCACCATAAGGATGCATGTCCTTTCAACTTTGTGCTTGTAATATTCACCTTCTTGTCCTCTAATACATTCTCATATTCAAAATACTTTTCCATCTCAGTTATCCAGTCAATCAATTCATTAGAATCCAATTTTCCACTATACTCAGAAGGATTAAACTGAGGTGTGGATTTCAAACTTGTCAACGCTCTCAGGAATCTCTCTTCTCCCTGATCCATTACAGGTGCAGGTGCAACTTCACCTTGAACTTCTTCAACTTCATCATCACTAACATCCTCAAGATGTCTTCCTCTACATTGGGCTATCTCAATAGCTTCCAATCTTCTATCCATCTATCTAAGTGTATCAGCCAGACCTAGATCTATATATCCTCTCCCACGAACCATCTTGAATCCCTCTGCAATTGTAGGTCAAATCACAATCTTCCACCCCACAACAATATCACCAACTAGGGTTAGGGTTTACAAGAAGGAACTTAGATCTCACCAATGCTCTGATACCACCTGACGCAAGTAGGGTCAATAGGTGGGGCCCAGGGCACTCCCAAGTATCAAACCAACTTTCAGACACAACAATGCGGAAGCCAAAACACACAAAGTGAGGAGAAATAGATATCATATATTTCATTAATTGATCAAACTCATTACATGTCGGGCTGTAAGGCCTTCTCGGTCTCGGCCATATACATTCAATGAAGTACAGAAATTGATACTCATACATGCGAGGTCACAGATCTTCCTTACAATAACTCAATAGATAATCTTCTACCTAATTCTACTATCCTCTCAAGACTTCCCTCCAAACTAAGAACAAAGAAACAAATATATACAAGAGTCGACCAAAGAGGTCGGCACTCAAATCCATAAGAGAGACCTAGATTTAGGTCCACACAGATCCCAATGAGAGACCCCACATTAATTACGCCACATAAATTAAATGTAGAAGTCGGCCAAATCAGGATAAACAATTCAGAAGCAGCGAACCAAGCATCAACAACAACTCGGGAATAGAGATCACCGAGCAATAGAAAATGACTTGAGACAAGCATACCCGAGCAATAGAAAAATAACTCGAAACAAGCATACTCGAGCAACAGAAAACCAACTCAGAACAAGCATACCCAAGCAACAGAAAGAAACTCGGAACAAGTATACTCGAGCAACAAGGTAACAAAGTACTTAACCGAGCAGCCTCCAAAAAAGCTAAAGAATAAAAGAAAACATATTTTTGGTTGAGCAGGATTGCCAAGGACCCAAGATGCTCCTGCATCAGAATCTCAGTGGAAATAAGAAAACCCAACTATGAGAAGGAAGGATTACATCTTAATATATTATGCCTAAGGGGGTTATTTCAAGTCATATCTAGATTTTGTAAGTCGACATACCAACAAAGAATCTTATCAAAAATCATGTTGTTTCTCCATACATATCTCCCCTTAATGGTCTACATGAAGAAATGTAGTCTTTATGTCCATCTTGCAAACCTCCTAGCAATGTGCTACAATGATAGGAAGATTAGTTGAATGAATTTTATCCTCACATTAAGTGCAAGGACCTTAGAGTAATTGTATGCTATGTTTTTCCATTGACCCATTTGCTATGGGATTTTCTAATAAACACGCTTCCATAGAACAAGTCATCTTTTTTAGGAAGGAGGAGAAGTTCCTAAGAGTGATTCCTAACCAATGAACTATACTCCTCCCACATAGAAATATCCAACTTAGGAATGTTATATGCCTCCCTAAGAGACTATTAATCATGGGAAAATGTAATTTAGACATGTGGAAGTCCCCAAAAATATGAACATGTTTGTCTAGTGTAATGGATCCCAAACCTAATCACTTGTATACTATAGTGTCTAGTATGACAAAAGTGGACATAGAGTTAGAGAATTGAGAAGAAAATCATTGACCTCTAAATGTTGAGAATGAGAGGAGGGAGGTGAATCATTTTCACTCTCAACATTTAAAGAGGAGGAAGAATATTTCTCATCATTAGGAATCTACCTATGTGGAATTGAATCTTTGCAAGAATTGTCATCTATCTCAATTGACTCCAATATGAATATATATGGAAGATAAAAGGAAAGAGTGGAACTTGAATATCCATCTTCAATAAAACACTCATCCTAATGAACAACTCATATGTAACATGGTGGAGAAATCAATAACCCTTAATACCACTATAATAACCTACAAATATGTAAGTCTCATTCTCCATATCCAGGATATTTATTTCTCTATAGGAATGTAGGCACATTCAAGAGAACCAAAAATTCTAAAGTTCTTAATTATTATTTTTTACTAGTTTGAGCTTCAAAAATGATTTTCTCTCTTCAAGGTCGATGAGGAATGTGGTTTTAGATATAATAAGATAAATTAGTAGTCTCCACCCAATACTAAGGTGAAAGATATCTAGAGTGCATCATGCAATTATTCACCATTTACTTCAACGACCTAATACTTTATTATGTCATATTATTCTACTAAATAATTTATGTGTTCATGCACTATAAATCATTCCTTGTGTATTATAAATGATGGA
The DNA here is from genome assembly GCA_018584345.1 of Thuja plicata. Taxonomy (NCBI): domain Eukaryota; kingdom Viridiplantae; phylum Streptophyta; class Pinopsida; order Cupressales; family Cupressaceae; genus Thuja; species Thuja plicata. Next base: position 803,114 of record MU224743.1, read on the forward strand.
TAAAATACAAGCCACTATTGTGAGATCTTGATGGTTTTCCCTAACTACTTTTAAAAGGATTTAAAGTTTAGAAAATTCTAAAACATCTCAAACTTCTATTAGAAGAAAGAAAGTGTACCAATGTATATCTAGAAAGTGATCAATGAACATCAAAACATATATAGCTCTACTAAAGAAAGGATGTGGAAATAGTTTGGAAAAATTATTATGAACTAGCTATAGTATTTGTGAAGCTCTCTATCGGTAGGTGCATGAAGTTGAGTCCACTTCTAGTGGAAATTTTGAAAATAAATTTCAAAAATACCAATAGAAATAGGTACCCAATTTGTAAATAATGTGTACCCATTACTCTTCAAGCTCCCGAAGCAAGAAACAAAACAACTACCTATTATAATTTTAAAAAATGGGTACTTGTTATTAAAAAATTGGTACCTGATATATATTTCTTAAAAAAAAATTGGGTACCCATTTCTTAAACTTATTATTAGTTTTTTAAATGGGTACACTTTTAAATAATGAGTGCCAATTTTATAAATTTGAAATGTCGACCCATATTTTGCTCTAGGGATCAACCCAAGAAATGCACAGGAAGTCGACCCTTAGCCTTGGAATTGCCAATACAAGGTCACGTCAGTGTCAACATAAAATAGTGACTTTTGAAATATTTCTTTTTACAAGATATAATTTCTCTGCACTTCTAATTTTGCAAGACTAAGGAGGGTGATCCTATGACAATATCTAATAAAGAGATCACTTAACAATGTGGGCATTGTAAAGAAAACATAACCTCATCCAATTAGAACAAGAAACCATAATAATTATAATAAATTTAGCTCATTTTTTAGTAATATGCATTGATGGTCCTGATAGCATATATTCATGCTACAAACAAAATGAAATATTGAAAGGAAATTTGATTTGTTCACTTTTGATGTGATTCTAATTGACGAAGACAAGAAAGTTTGATCGGTGCCTATCTAGGATCACAAAGTCCTTTTTAGAGCACATCACACAAATATAGAAAATTAATTTCAATTAGTGGGTTATCAGCATCAATACATTATATTAACGCCCCCAAGTGTATATTCCATCATAATAATACTTCTAGATCCCGAATAACTTTACCTAAGTCAATAATTTTACCTAAGTCCTTATATTCAATTCAAATTTATTCAATATTTTACTTGAAAAGATGCAAAGAACAAAATAAACACCATGAAAATATTGCAGGGTTGAAATAAACAAGGCTTGTTCATTATATTTCAAACATTGTGAGATTGGAGACATTTGCAAAAGAAAATTGTATGATTCTTCATATATCATGGTTGAAGAATTTGTTATCCAAGTATAATGCAAACATACTATCACTTTGTACAAAAATACCCAAACCAGACACTATACAAGAAAATACCTCCTAACAAAAACTTAGAATCCTTTTCAAATGGATGACAATCCCCTTTTCATAAAAATAAGGTGACAATAAGTCGAGAGCCATATACATGTGTCATATTTTCATTTGACAACCACGTGATGCAATAGAATATTTCAAAGGCATCTTTATGACACAAGATGAGTAAAAATACTTTAGGATTGACCATGAGAATTTTGAATATGCCAATATTATTGGTATTGCGCCCCAAAAATCTAGGAAGACTCCCCACCTTTACAACTAGATAAAAATTGACATAAACAAATGTTGGAATTGCATGGAGGAGCACATAACTATAAAACTGGTGACATAGCAAAATGTAAGTGAACTTGTAGTCATACAATGACAATTTCCACATAACCCATAACATGTATTTCTCAAATAAGTAGTCAAAATCTACATGCAAGAGAATAGACAACATACCCACAAAAATGTGACACAAGATGTACCCTAGGAAAACCATCATGAGGGAAAAACCAACCTCCAAGAGTATCCATTATTTATTCAGCAATGAAACGTTATAATGCATTCATGAAAGCCTTTGAAGTCCCAACCATAAACAAGCACTTTGTGTAAACAAGAAAGCAACCACGCATCCCATGTCATGCTTCCAACCTCCACAAACACTAAACCTAGCTAACTTCACAAATTACCCTCGTGGTTGCTTTAATTAAAACAAGCTTCTGTAAAACCACCAAGTGGTATTACATAAACCATGTGCTACCTAATCCATTGACCCCACATTCAATATTGGGTACCTTATTTAATTTTATTTCCAAATATTACATAATTACATCAAATAATTTTACAATGTTACAATACAACATCAAGTGGCCTTAGGAATATTCCAAAAGAATCTCTACATGTTGCATGTCCATCTAGGTTCTCCTAGGTGCAACAATGTTACATAATTAAATAAAATTACAACAATAAACATTATTATGCAAGGTGTACAACACCCATTTCCCAACATTCTCCCACTTGTTGTATACAAAGAATGAGGATCAATAAGTAGCCAAAAATATGAACAAGGGAACAATCCCTCTAGCAACATGTACCATCATGAATCAAAGTTCACCATGTGCTCCACCACAATACTTGCAACAAGAAACAAAGTTACCACCATCTCATACATGAATGCTCTCACCCTCCAATATGCCATTTCCACTAGACATACATAAGAGGTCATCCAAAGAGAAATCCACACAACCTATGTTTGCAAACAAATCATAAGTCCTATTTCAAGTGATATCCCAAATAGAAACACTTGATCGAAAGGTAACAATTTGTATCAGTAGTTGTCAATAACCAATAACCATAGCTAAAATAGCACCCATAGCAAGTGCTAACACATCCAACTATTCATACCTCTAAGGTATACAACACATATCAAGTGAATCCCATAACATCAACATATACAACTTATAACATGAAACCACAACCTCCAAGTGCAATACCTACCACATAGACACTTATAAGCTCCCATTGCATAGGTAATGTCAAATATAAAATGAATTCACTAATAGAAGCACATAGAAAGTATAATTATAAAGATGTATAAAGGAGCATCACAATAATTTGTACATGCAACCCACATAGCTACACACTCTCCCACAACATGTCAACATCCTCCCAAATCATATGAACATGAAACTTGTAGAAGGAATCATATAATGAAAAGATAAAACATGTGAACTAATAGGCTACAAGTGCAACTCTCACAACAAGTCTCCAATGCTCTCCCATCTTCTCCACAACCAACAAAATAAAGAGATAAAATAACCTCCATGTCATCACCCCACATGAAAACACATGAATACAAAATAGTGATCACAACTCCAACCAATCTCAAATCCAATGTAATGTGAAACTAAACATCCAAAAAGATAACCAAGACCAAAGAGAGAAACATTGTGAATCAAAACATGTGGTATGTCCTTCTACACACACCTCTAAATTCCAATTGTGTCAAGTATGATCTCCTCCATAAAACCCCAAGCAATAAGTAATCACAAAATTCAAAACCATTTAGCCTCTTAGGCCAAACCAACATATATATCACATAATCAACATGGATGTAAGCCTCTCATAACCAATAAGATCAAACCAATACCATTCTCAATCCAAGGAATATGCCCAATAAACCATCTCCCAAATTTAATCATAATGATATTATAATAAAAACATATGCAAAAGGAGATAACCAATGCCAAACATCTCTCAAAATGAATCCTCTATAACTAACACCTGTGTAGCTCAAGATCCATATCTATGAAAGAAAAGCATAAAACATAATGCACCTAAAAGGAACAATGAGAAATACCTCTCAAGTAATAAATCACCAAGTAAACCAAGAGTGGGAAATGAGAATTTTCATCAATATATCCAAGTCTTCAAGATTTATCCAAGAAAAATCTCCTCTTAAGTCCATACCAGGGAATTCTCCTCAGTTTTCCTATTGAAATCACCAACCGTCTCAACACACAACTCTAATCACAAGATAATATCAACATCACCTAAGTCTCCTTGTATCCATGAGGACCTGTAGATGATCAACCCATGCCAAACACTAAATGCGACATAGCACCATCATGAAGTATCAAGCCAATGATCAACATACATAATACAAAGATAACCAACCAAGATCAATGTCAAATATCCAACAATGTAATCAATAACATAAACATGACAACATGATCTAACTATCTCCTCCAAGGAGATAACATGCTCCATATGAAGACATCAAACAAATATAACATGCTAGATTTCCAAATGCTCATTAAGAGTAAATCATGACATAATAGCAACCATTATAACATATCAAATGAAAGCATAAACCACACCTCAACCAAGGACCCCTTGAGTCCTCAAAGATGTCAACATCTCCAAATTCCATGAAGATAACCATATCCTATTAGTGAAACAACAAATGAAAAAGATCCTTCTACAACAACAAAATCTAAGGCATCCTCCATCTGCATCCCTAAAGAAGATCATCCACCATCCAAAGGTGAATGCCCATCCCTATCAAGAACTCCCATTGAATCGTGATATCAAGTCACACATGTCATCATGATTACCATATCCTAAATGAAGATCATCTAGGTCTACACAAACATAGCTAATATGTTAGTAACAACAAATGAAACCAAGATCTCCAAACCAAGAAGATACAAAACCACCAACAAGCACCAACATATTCAATCTAGAATGATTCCTACATTTTCAACACATCATTGGAAAGATCTCCCACTAAAAATGAAATCAATTAATAACCAATCTATCATGACATCATGATAAAACCACATGCTAAAATTCCCAACACCAACTATCTAGGTACCATAAACACCATTCATCTTCACATCTCAAAACAAACATACCAATGCACAAATGACCACAAACAAGGCCAACTAACAAAGTTTTCATAACCACTAAATCAAACCTAGAAGGTGTAGACAATCCACATCTATGTCATCCCACTACAATTGAATAAGTGATCAGCCCACACAACTGCATAACTCATAGGTCAAACACTGAAATTACATGCAAATTCATTATCACACTAGTAAATTACAAACTAAGATAGATCAAAGATGATAATCCTATAGACTAAACAACTCAAACAACAAATCAACCTTCAATTTGATTTTCCAATCGTGTCCATAAACATGTACCTTAGTCAAGGAGCTAAATATGCATCAAGGATATAAGCAAAAATGTCCTAGTATCAAACAAAATCATCGCTAATCACCACAAACATGATTTTGTTGTATGAATGCAAAACATGTAACTACATACCCATGACACCATAATCATAACCAACATTGTACTTGCACTTAATTATCACCCACATGAAACTCCAATTCTCAAACCATATCAAATCGTGTCCTCAAACTGAAGACAACATGTGTACCTATCACCATCAATTCCCAAACTCTAAAAGCACTTGTAAACCTATCCTAGGAAGCACCAAATCTAATCATCAATTGTAGCATCATAAATATCTCATAAAAATATGTAGTCCCTTAAGGTTTCATGCCTTGACTTGTCTGAATGCACTCACACTCACACCATAAATCTCAGGAACCAATAAGTAAACAAACAAGTACACAACTATACATACTCATCAAACTAATAAAATAGAAGCACAAAAGAAAATTATATTGGACATGCTCTCCAAAACCTATTTGAAATAAAAAAATCTGACTACATATCAAAAAATAAAAAACACCAAAATTGCAGAACAAAACCCATACCATCCTCTAGTGCTCAAAACCATCTTTCGAATGACTTTAAGAAGTTGAAAATCTAACATTCCAAGTGAAAGTTATGCATGTTTGAAAAAAAATAGCTAATTTGAGTATATAATCAACTTTAAAGCAAGCCCCACTCCCATTTTTATTTTCATTTTTCAAAATTTGAAAATTTCCCCAAAAAGGGCGAATCACTTATGCAAAACAAATTCAATATTTCTATTTCAATCTTTTTTAGTGGGGAGGGTCTTTTTTGGTTTTGTATCATCCTCAAAAGTAATCTCTTAATTTGTGCTCAATTTGTGACCATTTTGTGCCTACTTTAGTGTGTTTTATATGGTAGGACCCTATATTTCTCTTAAATGCATACCTAATTTAAATATGGGTCCTCCTCTTCCTTCAATCTTTCTTAAAATTGAGGTTGGTTCTTATTTCTATGCATGATTTTCCATTTTCCACCCAATCCCATAATTCATTTCTTCACCTAGGTCCTATGCATTTATTTTTGGATTTTGGAGTTTGTCCTGACACCTTGGCAACCTGCATTTTCTCCCTCCATTATTTTTCACCTTCCCCAACATCCCAACAAAATTTGAACCTGATTTCCCTAGGACAAGTCAACTTGTCGACTTTTTCTAGGGTATAAGTTGACCTGTCGACTTGTGGATTTTTGATCCCAAATTTGGCGCGGGGTCTGATACCAAGTTTTCCTCTGAGGTTTAGATTTGTGGTCATCCTGGACTTAATGTGAGCCCCAAAATGAGTTTAAAAGGAGGCCCTCTCCCCTCATTTTGGAATCCATTATTAAGCATCCACTGTTGTGCAAAAAATATAATCGTCATATGCAAGCCATAATCACGTGCAAGTTATCATCCATCATTGTGAAGACATCCATTAACAAGCATTCAAACAATAAAGCATTCAAGTGCAAAGAAGCCATCAAGATTCATTCAAGCATTCAAGTCCTCATTCCAATCATTCAATCAAGGTGTCTCCTTTCATAGATAAAGCTTATTTCCCCCATTGGAGGCCAATCGAAGGAGTTTAAAATCAAGGAAGGAGATTTGCATTCATCCATCAAGTCTTATTTTCTCCCATGAAACATTATGGTGAATTACAACATCTACTACATGAGGTTTTTTCTTACATGACGTCCTTTTTATTTTTGTGTTTTTAAGGATTAAGTTATATTGAGAAGGGGGTGAATCAATATTACAACACTTTATAATTAGATTTAACTAATTCAAACTTAACCATGCAATTACTAAAATAAATAGAACATGCACATAAAGTAAACAACGCATAAAACCATGATTTGTTCATGAGGAAACCTTGGCCAAGGGAAAAACCCGGTGCAGATGATACCCACAAATAATATACTAAGAGTATAGTGTCCTTGTTAAGAGACCTAGCCATTTTAGGATCTAAATATTACATTTAGTACATATCCCTGTTAAAGGATAGAAACCATGTTAGGGGTATACAATGAGCACACTGCTCTTACAAAGAAAAATTGTTATGTTACAATGATTTATCAAAATTAACAATGCAAGGATATGTTATGCTTAAGTACTCCCAGTTATAGATCGCATCAACTTCAGTCTGATTCCAACTTCACAATGCATCTACACATTCCACGTATTGCTTCGTATCATAAAACAACTTTACTTATATACTCAATCTCAAAAAGTTCATCCAATCAACTCCCAAGAACATCACAAAATGTATCCAACACTTAACCAAATATAAAATACACAGTGGATAATCATACTCCAACAAAATTAGAGTAAGACCCAATCCAAATCCAAAGTAGCACTTCTAAATTCCTCAAATTACTCACTTAATCACCATGACCATTCATCTGCCTTGTATCATTGTTGTACTATCTTCACCTAACTTTAACATTTTGTAACTCTGCCTAGTCAACTCTAAAATCCAAGGGACCTTAATGGAAGGTCTATACTATTTCATAGTACACTTATCTAAGCTTTCATACCTTAGTTCTATGCATATGGTGCTCGCTGATCAAAATTGTGTGACTGTACCCTGTTAATTGCATCCTGGACTTAGTCATTTTTACAAAACTGAATATCCAAAACTCGATTGTACTCCAAGTAACTACACCAAAGAGTAGTGTTTCCATAAATGACAACCTATAAACAATGTTGATCAGGCCACTTGCCAATAATCTCCCTCTTTGGAATTGATGGAAACAATTAGTGAAAAATGGCTAAGTGCTCAATACCAAACTACTAACTAAAAGCATATTTTTCATACTCATTACTCCCCCTTTGACATCATTGGTAAAGGTGTACTATAAATAGTATATATACATATCAAAATTGCACAAATTCTCATCAAAAAATCATACCATGTGAAGTACATCTTGGAAAGAGGTTTCCAAGATCTTTGCCTCTGCATTCTATGTCTTTACTAAGATCTGACCAACATGAATCAAACCATTCACATAAAAAGAAGGTATTTATGCGGCCTTTAGTGTTGTAGGCATGTCTTCAGTAAGAGATTTATTCGCTTTCTCCATATCTGAAAGGTGTTTTTTCTAGAATTGATAGTTTAGGAGTGATTAGACTCCTCAACACACCAAATCTTCCCAACACTCTCCTTTTCTCGGTCTTAAGCACACTAATTTTGTCTAACAACCTAGACACTTCCTTATCCAAATTAGTGACAGTTTGCAAGAAGGACCCACAACTCTTTACCAATCCATCTAGAGTCCTTTTGTCATTCTCAATGATATTATCTATATATTTCAATTGCACAAGGGGATTTATTCAACAACCATATACCTTTCTTCCATGATCTATACAATACTTTGCTTCAGTAATAATGTTGTACAGTATACCCAAATCCCAATTTATTGACTTACATAATTATTCCAACTTCTTCACCATGTACTCTTTTCCAGCTCTAACTATTGTGACCTTCTCTAAAGAGTCAAAGTGAACATCAAAGTCATCTAGGACTTTGTTCAAGTTGTCAACTTTGTCATTTCCTTGGAAAGTGATAGGTGGGGGTAGAAGTTTTTTGATGCTATCAACTGCTCTTTCCAATACCTTTGACTTATTTTCTATTTTATGTTTTGATCTCTCCTTGGCCTTACTAAAGGCTATGTAAGATAACTTCATTAGTTCATCCTCATCGATACCATCGACATCAGTATTCAGAGGTTTATTCCTACTTGCCAACAATAAAGCTAAAGAAACAGATACATGTGTTTCTTGCTTAACTTCAACTTTAGTTTTTGATTCCTTTGCTGCCTCAACTGTACTTTCTTTTAGTTCTACCTTAGTGTCAACTTCCTTCTCTGTCTCATTCTATTCACCACTTCTATCAATAACAATAACAATAACAATATCAGTATTCCCTTGAAAAGGGTCACTTATATCTCGCGAGGTGTCCAAAGACACAAGCACATCGACAATAAAGAAGTCTGATTTCTTGACTATACTAAAAAACTGACTGCTATCATCTCTTTCCTTAGGTGAATCAATGTTCATTTTTGTAGGATTGGAGCACTCTGCTCTAAGAATATTTTTGGGCTTAGTGGCCTTGGAATTAGGAGGTGAAGACTTCTCAGGTTCAGTTTCTATTAGTACCTTACTAATAGCTTTATGTGTGTCCTCTATGACCTCATCATATTTCCTTCCCATAATATTTATTAGTCTTGCTTTAATTATCAACAAGGGTTTTATGTATTTCAACATCCTCTCATGTTCATCATATGAGACAACTAGCATCATATAATCTATGGCTTTCCTTCTTATCTGATCATCCTCTATGAGTGATAATTGTTTCCTTATTTCTAATTTATCATACAAAACCTTAGGAATACTACCTTCTATTTCAAGTAGATTATTTTTTAATACAAGCATATGATCTATGAAAAAATATTCAATTAGAATATTATCTTTCTCATCATACCTCTCATAATATCTAGGCAATTGATTGAGATTTCCTTGATCAATGATTCTCTTTGCCAGCATCTTTAGATCCGGTTTCCAAAGATGTATTTCCTCTGTTTTATTCTCTTCCACTTTATTTTTCTCTACTTTCTCGTCTTCTACTTCAGTCCTCTATCTTTTAGGTGGAAAAATATTTTGCGAGGACCTTGTGCTTCTCATAGGGATCTCTATTTTCTCTGCCTGTGATATCCTCTAGGGTGGTGTAGGTGTATTATTAGGTAAATAGATCATAGTAGAAGGTGGACTAATAATATTTTTAGTTTATGGAGGTGGAAGGGTTGCATGAGCAGTGGACACCAATCCAGAAACACCTTCTGCATCTTTTTCCTTACTTATTTCATTTTATCCTTGGTAATACCTGCCTTTGCTGCAAGATTGTCAACTACATTCTCAACTTTTCTCCTCCTTTCTGCTCTAGTTTTTTCTTCTACGATCTTGTCTGATTTCTCTTCATAAGTTCCCCATCTTTCTTCGAAAGTATCAGTCTCAAAAGATAAGATACGTTCTACTTGCATAGTTAGAACTTATGCACTAACTTCATAACTCATTGGGTAACTCCACTTCTTCCTAGGTGCTACTGCCTTGAAGCATACACAATCAGTTTCAACCATAAAAAAATTATATCCTTTTACTTTTCAACTATTTCTACAAGTATTCTTAATCTCTCCTTCATTTTCCTTTGTAGAATTTTAAACAAAACAAACAACACCCCATCTACCCAAGTGTTATTTTATCTCCTATAACTATTTGTGATCTAAATCTCAGTAGGTTCATTGTATTTCCATGCTCTAGGGTGCATTCCAAGAAATTAATGTAAATATGTAACAATCCAAACCTGAATGCCCTTGATTTGTCTTTCTTAATTTTCTTGATATTCTCCAGACATTGTTGTCTCAAAACTTCGCATAGGTTGTATTTTACATTCTCATTCACCATATTGTAGGCCACCATAATGACTCCCACATAAAATTAATTAGGTCGGATTCTATAATGAAACTTATACCCTAAAATCAGAGATATCAACCTCACATCTTGTTGAAAGATGCTGGCTAAGGTCATCACCCTCTTATCCCATCTAGAGTGTGTTAGGGTTTCCACCTATTTCTTCATGTTCTTCTCTGCAACAGGGATAATGAAATAATTTTCCAATCCTATAACATCATGTACTATCTCATGGGTGATCATAACAGGTTGCTCACCAGTCCATACAAATTGATCATGAACTCTACTCAGAACAATCTTTATCCAATCTTCTTTGTCAAATTCATAGAGTTTTGTCATTCACATAATACTAAGGTTTTCTAAATGAGTGAAATCATCCTTCCATTTCCCATCCTCTTTGATCATGTCTTTTATCTCATTGAATATATTAAAGTCTCCCAGTGACTCATATTTGCAGTGAATGTATGCCCTAATGTCTTCAACATGAAGCACGACATAGGGTGTTTGCAAAAATGCACATTTGGGATCATCTCCAGTAGACTTGAAGGGATGTTTCTTGAATTTATACCTCAGTAATTCACTAACATCAGAAATCTATAGGGTATCCATAGTAATCAAAATCTCACAACTAGTGATCAAAATACATTTTCTTGATGAATCAGGGTATGCACACTCAGTGATCATGAAAATGCCCTAGCTTCTCTGCTTGTTCCTCTGGTCTCCTTCAGCTCTACTTTGAATAGTGATCATATATGTTCAAGTGAATAAACTTATGCTTCACTATGCATAGATCGACACATTTACCAATGAAATCATGTCTACAATGATCTAATCAACCATCAATATAGGGATCACAAGATAGAATGTGTATAACTATGCGATCTAAGATAGGCATTTCAAACCAATCATGTATACTCTCCATAAGCTCACAAAATCATATTCCACATAAATAGGGGCTAGATATGTTTCTATTCTATTTCTCCAAAGCTCCCCCTAAGGTCATACTTGACCATTTAGGTTGATGTAGCAACATCAAGTGAGGGTTCAGTAGCATCTACTGAATCTCCTTGAACCTTAGGTTCACTCTGCTCCTTCACTTTCCAAACTTTACCACTATCCTTCACAAATCAACTGTCAAACTCTTCCATGTATTTTTCCATACTTTTTACAACATCACCAACATTTTTATTTACAACAATAGGTAGTGGTCTTCTGTTATTTGTAGATCCATTATACCTGCAAAATTTTTCTATATGTTCTTGATTGTTATATTTATAACATGTAGGAGGTGATTTGGTTTTATTAACTTGTAACATGCAGTTCCTTGCGATGTGTCCAAAGTTGTTGCACTTGTAACATGTAATCTTAGTTTTTGTTTCTTCTCTAATGTAGTATTTTTTAGTGTGGGATTGATAAGGTTTTATACATTTTGTCTTCTTATGTCCATATTCATAGCAATTGAAACAATAACCAGAAAAGAGATTGTAAGGAGATTTACCTCTGTAATCCCTCTTCATGTGACCAACTTTGTTGCATCCAAAGCATCTACCTCTAAAAGGTTTGATCTTCGCTCTAGATTCTTCTTCTGTAGGTCTTTCTCCATTTTTCATTTCTTCATATTTCCTTGTGTGAGATTTAGAACATTCATCTTTATCAAAGCCAATTCCTGTCATGTCACCTTTAGGCTTTTGTCTTTCCCTCTGTTCATCAATATTGTCACTACTTGCATGAAGTTTTTCAATGTGATTCTTATCCTCAACAAGTTATCCTTTAATGATTTGGTTGTATTTATCTAATTCACGATACTTGATTTTGTAGTCATCAAGTTCAACCTGCATCTTTCCCATCTGAACATTTGCATTCTTTAAGATCTCTTCAATTTTGGTTTTTCCATCTCTCTCTTGTTGAATTTCTTTATCCATTTGAATAGAAGTAGTTTCATGTTCCTGCTTTGATGCTTCTTTTTCATGTTCAAGTTGCTTGATTCGATCAAAATCATTATCAGATTCCTCTTTCATTTTTTCTATAAGGTATTGTCTTTGGTTCCTAGAAAGTTCAAGCCATTCCTTAAGATTCTTGATCAAACCCTCTGCTCTTCTCAATTTGAATTTCAAATCACCTTTTTCAGCTTTAGCCTTATCAAGGTCTTCAAGTGTTGCTTCAAAATTATCTTCCAAACTACTTGAATCCATCTGGATCTCCCTTAAGTTGTTAGGATTTATCTACAAGGGCCACAAGCTTTGACACCAATTGTTAGGATTAAGTAATATTGAGAGGGGGTGAATCAATATTACAACACTTTATAAATAGATTTAACCAATTCAAACTTAACCATGCAATTAGTGAAATAAATAGAACATGCACATAACTTGTAAACAACTCATAACACCATGATTTTTTCATGAGGAAACCCTGGCCAAGGGAAAACCTTAGTGGGGATATACCCAAAAATAATTCACTAAGGGCCCGTTTGTTTCGTGGAATTTGTGCATGCTGGAATTGCCAATTCTGGAATTGAATCCATTCTGGCAATTGGCCTATTCTCAAAATGAATTCTAGAATTAGGCTGTCCTGTTTGGTTCACTTGGAAGATGACTGAGAAGATGCAGATTCTGCGTTTGGTTCCACAAAATTGGAATAGGAATTGGAACTTTGTTTTTGCACACATACACATATACACACACACATGTGTATATATACACACATACACATATATACACACACATGTGTATATACATACACACACATGTGTATATATATACACATATGTATATATATATATGCATACACATGTGTGTATATACACACATGTGCATTAATACAGACACATCTGTATATATACACACACACACATACATACATATATATATATATATATATATGTGTATATATACATATATATATATGTATATATATGTATGTATATATATATATATGTATGTATATATATATGTATATATATACATATATACACACATATGTGTATACACATATATATAGACATATATACATACATTTGTGTATATATATATACACATATACACACATATGTGTATATATACATGTGTGTATATACACTTGTGTGTATATATACACACGTGTATATATATATATATACACATCCTTATAGCAATATAATATACATTATTAAAACAAAAATGGGAATGAATTTTCCTTCCCAAAATAATACTTTCAATTCCAATTCCAATAACAGGTCTGAGAAGGAATTGTGGAATGCTCAGAATGACCCAAAATTAGAATTCGCATAACCCTATTCCAATTTTTAATTTTGGAACCAAACAGGGAATTGAACATTTTGGGAATTCAGAAATGCCAATTCCCATTCAATTCCAATTCCACCCCTCAACCAAACGGGCCCTAAGAGTATAGTGTCCCTGTTAGGAGACCTATCCTTGTTAGGAGCTGAATATTACATTTAGTACATATCCATGTTAAAGGATAGAAACCCTGTTAGGGGTATACAATGAACACACTACTCTTACACAACAAAACAATTCTGTTACAATGATTTGTCAAAATGAACAATACAAGCATTTGTTATGCTTAAGTAGTCCCAGTTATATATCACATTAGCTTCTGTCTGATCGTGACATCACAATTCATCTACGCATTCCACATACTACTTCACATCATAAAACAACTTTACTTATATACCTGATCACAAAAATTTCATCTAGTCGGCTCCAAAGAACATCACAAAACATGTCCAACACTTAACCAAATATCAAATACATAGTCGGTGATCATACTCCAACAAAATTAGGGCAAGACCCATTCCAAATACACAGTATCACTTCTACAATCCTCAAATTACTCCCTTAATCATCGCAACCATTCATCTTTCCTATATCAGTGTTGTACTATCTTTGCCTAACTTCAACATGTTGTAACTATGTCTAGTCAACTCTAAAATCCAAGAGACCTTAATGGAAGGTCTATATTATTCCATAGTACACTTATCTAAGCTCCCATACCTTAGTTTGATGCATATTGTGCTTTCCAATCAAAATTATGTGACTATACCCTGTTAACTACATGCAAGACTTAGTTATTTTTACAAAACCGAATATCCAAGACTAGATTGTACTCCAAGCGACCATGCCAATGAGTAGTGTTTCCATAAATGACAACCTATAAGTAATGGTGATCAGGACACTTTCCAATAGTGTTGATTCAAATCTATTTAATCAACATACTTGATCAAATTTAAAGAGTTAATTGCATCTATATAGTATGATATACTTCATTATTTAGATCCAGCCTCTTCTATATGATAACACACTTTTCCTAGACCATAAACACACACACACACACACACACACACACACACACTCTCTCTCTCTCTCTCTCTCTCTCTCTCTCTCTCTCTCTCTCTCTCTCTCTCTCTCTCTCTCTCTCTCTCTCTCTCTCTCTCTCTGAGGTGACTGGAACTATCATAACACAAATTTCCAGCCTTTCTACTCATATCCTCTCTCTTCTCTTCTCATGGATCACCTAGCATAACACAACTTGCCAACCTATTAGATTCATGATCTCACTCTCTTTATGCATTCATGTCTATGATAGTGAGTTAGATCTTGGAGTTTGTATTGTCTTTAGCGAAACTCTTTCCCTTTGTACGTGATCATTTATGTTCTTGCAATATCTTTCTAGACATGATATTAGTGGATGGGACATTTCTAGCCAAGGTCTTTTCTACTAATTGATTTGGAGTTTTTTTTTTAGTACTAACCCATTTTGTGTGTTGTGTCTTTTGTCTTTGTTTCCATGCCCTTGTGCATAAATGTAGAGTTTATATCCTTGGTTTTGGGGCTAGTTTCCTTGAACTTAGTGCCATTTTATCTCTTTTCAAATTTTCCCATGATCATCTCCCTCTCTCATCATTCTTGTCTTCTTTTATCTCTTCCTTTACCATGAGCATGAGCTTGTCTCATACTCCCGCTATAGTGAGGGCTAAATGTGTTATCCTAAAAATTAAACACTTAATTTGTGCTCAATTTGGGACCATTTTGTGCCTACTTTAGTGTGTTTTCTATGGTAGGACCCTATATTTCTCTTAAATACATACCTAATTCAAATATGGGTCCTCATCTTCCTTCAATCTTTCTTAAATTTGAGGTTGGCTCTTATTTCTATGCATGATTTCCTATTTTCCACCCAATCCCATAATTCATTTCTTCACCTAGGTCCTATGCATTTATTTATGGATTTTGGAGTTTGTCCCAACATCCTAGCAACCTACATTTTCTCCCTCCATTAATTTTCACCTTCTTGACATCCTGGCAAAATTTGAGCCTGATTTGCCTAAGACAAGTTGATAGGTCGACTTGTCCTAGGGTACAGGTCCACTTGTTAACTTGTCTGAGGGTACAAGTCACCTATAAACTTCCAAGGGTACAAGTTGACCTTTCAACTTGTACCTGGGTTTTTGGGCCCATATTTGGCTCGGGGCCTGATTACAGGGTTTTGCTCTGAGGTTTAGATTTATGGTCGACCTGAACTTAATTTGAGCCCCAAAATGAGTATAAAAGGAGGTCCTCTCTTATGCAAGAGCATCCTAGGATCCTTGGAAATCCTCTATCAAACAAAAATATGTTTTCTTTTGTTCTTTAGCTTGTTTGGAGACTGCTCGATGAAGTGCTCAGGTACCCTGTTGCTCGGGTACTCTTTCTATCTTGCTTTACCGATGGGTCTCGGTGTATGTTGGTTTTTGTTGCTTGGGTATGCTTTTACTAAGTTGGTTTGTGTTTCTCGGGTATGCTTTTACCGAGTGGTTGTTGTTGCTCGGTGATCTCTTCCTGAGTTGTTTATCCTGATTTGGCCGACTTTGGCATTTAAATTCCATGGCGTAATTAATGTGGGGTCTCTCATTGGGGATTGTGTGGACCTAAATCTGGGTCGAGGGGTTTCTCCAATGTTTTTTATTGTAGGTTGACCTATTGGTTGCCTTTTTGTATTTAAGTTATATTTTGTTCTTATCTTAGGGCATCAGATTGGGGGAGCAGATCGAAGTGTTGGATTTGAGAATCTGGATCGAGAGTTGTATGTCTTAAAGAAGATCTGTAGTAGATCTTGAGTCTATCTTTGTATTTGGCCATAATTGGGAAGGAATTACAACCCAACATGTTGGATGTAATTAATTATCTATGATAATAGAAAACTGAATGTTGATTATATTTCTGTGTATCTTGTTGTTTCCGTTGTTATGGTTGTTGGCTACAAGTTTGGACAATCCTTCGTTGGATCCTCCATCCTTGACTACATCACTCTTCCCTTATTTTTGAATTCATTATTAAGCATCCACTATTATGAAATCCATTCATCATTCATATGCAAGCTATAATTAAGTATGAGTTATCATCCATCATTGTAAAGGCATCCATTAGCAAGCATTCAAGCAATCAAGCATTCAAGTGCAAGGAAGTTGTGAAGAGTCATTCAAGTATTAAAGTCCTCATTCCAACCATTCAATCAAGGTGTCTTCTTCCATAGATGTAGCTTATTTCCCCCATTGGAGGTGAAGCAAAGGATTTTGACATCAAGGAAGAATATTTGCTTTCATCTATCAAGTCTTCTTTTCTCCTATCAAACATTGGAATTACAATATCTACTACATGAGGTTTTGTCTTACATGATTTCCTTTTGGTTTTTGTATTGATTCAAAGCTATTGCATCAACATACTTGATCATATTTAAAGAGGTAATTGCATCTACATAGTATGATATGCTTCATTGTTTAGATCTAGCCTTTTCTACATGACAACATGTGTTTCCTTTATTTAATTTCATTTCAAGGTTGAATCCTATACATGGGTTTGACTGAGGAAAACCCCTCCCCTCAACCTTCTTCCCCTTATTTTTGTGTGTTGTAATAGGTGGCGGAGTTGCAGATTTGGATTTGGGAAGTGCATACACAGTCGTAGGTCCCTAAACAATTTTGTCAGATTCAGAGAAATTGGGAACAAGTCAACCTGTCCCTAAAATATCAACTTGTCCCTACACTTTTTGGCTGAAATTTTCACAACAGACAGCTACAGGTCTCAAGTTCTCATATCTGGAGTTACAACAGATTCTGACATTCTAGGGATAGTCAAATCCATCTTTAAAGTACCGCTCCTCCTATTTCACTTTCAAGGTGCACTTTTTCTTATTCTTTCTCCCTTGCACTTACTTTCATAGATCAAATTTACTTAATCCTTTCCATTTTCCATATTATCAATATTCTTTTCTATCTATCTAAGAATTTAAAAAACCCTACATTGTGTAGATCACACATTAGCACCCTTACTTTCTTGTTTTTTCTAATCGAATTCCTTTGTACGGGGTTTCATTTTCCTAATGTATATAGGAATTTGGGGATTTGGTAACATTTACATTGCCTACCTTCACCCCCCTCTTTATCTTATACAAGTTTAAGGATTTTGAGTTATATTTTAAGGGTTTCAAAAATCCCTTATATTTTGCACAACAAATAAAGTTTTAGAAATCTTTAACATGGTGGTAGATAGAAAAAGTCAACAATGGGAAGTATGCCAAAACAAAGGTAAGTGAGCCCAAAATAAAGTCAACATGACATGGAGTACGATAGGCCAAGCCTCCAGACCCTCCCACCTACTAATACATAAGTTTTTTTTTTCCTGAAAACTTTGAAGGTGCCTCCCACTTGATATTGTACTTTTTTCTAACCTTTATTAATAAAAAGTTGTTAATTTTTTTTAATTTTTGGTAGGTTAATTTTATTTTTATAAAAATTGTACTTTTGTTGTTCGTATAGTCATACAGGTGTATGGACTAATTGTTTTTGCCTCCAAGTCCACTATCACCAAAAGGGGTCAAATTTTATGTCAAAATGTGTCTCCCAACCTCCTTGAACACAACCATGACATTGTTTTTGTCACATGGGGTCAAATATAAAACCTCGTCCATGAAATCCCCATAAAATGCATATTCAAGGAAACCCTTTTTAAAAAAAATTTCACAAAATCAGATCTGCAAAAATCCCCACAAATTTACAACCCAAAAACCTACAACAAACCCTCATATATTACATTGTATTATCATTATTTAATGCATTCTATAGATTCAACTCCTAGGATTATATATCCAAAACCCTGGCTCTGATACCACTTGTGAGTAAACTTGTAGCCATACAATAACAATTTCCACATAACCCATAACATAAATTTTGTAAATAAGTACTCAAAATCTACATGCAAGAGAATATAGAACATACCCACAAAAATGTGACAAGATATACCTGGGGAAAACCCTCATAAGGAAAAAAAAAACTCAGCCTCCAAAAGCATCCATCATTTATGTATTATTCAATAATGCAACATTACAATACATCCATGAAATCCTTTGAAGTCCTAACCATAAATGAACACTCTATGTGAACAAGAAAATGACCACACATCCCATGTCATGCTTCTAACCTCCACAAATGTTAAACTTAGCTGACCCCAACAACAACCCTTGTGACCTCTTTTATAAAAACAAGCTCCCACAAAACTACCAATTGGTATTACTAAACCATGTGCTACCTAACCCCTTGACCCCACATATAATATTGGGTACCTTATTTAATTTTTATTTGCAATATTAAATAATTAAATCAAATAATATTACAATTTTTTAGAGTTTTAGGGGACTCTACAACACCCCCAGGATCAAATGAAAGACCAATATAACTTCCACAAGAGAATTTGAAGTGTGATATCATTTTCTTTGTAGGCTTCTAGCCGACTCGACTATTTGTGATGATTGGATTTAAGTTTTATTAGACCGGATATAAAATGAAACAAGGATTAAGATGTTTAGAGTGGATTTTTTGTGGTGTATTGTTCTTTGGATGGTGTTATGTGTTTTGAAGAATGTTATTAAGCCAATCATTAACAAGTAATTAATGCCTTTTTACATATTATGTTTGCGTCCAAATGTGTAGAATGGTTACGATGTGTGCACTTTGATCATATCACTTGAGGATGACTTATTATGATGCATTTGGGTCCCCTTATCTCCTAGGATGGACCGCATAGAGTATTTATATTTGTAGTGGCCGAATTTCTATAAACATTGCTTATATTTCTCATGGTTGACCTTGTTGAGTTTTTAATGAACAATCTACTACATACATACATACATACATACATACACACACACATACATACATACATACATACAAACATATATACATACATACATACATACATACATACATATATACAAACATACATACATACATACATACATACATACATACATATATACATACATAGATATATATGTATGTATGTATAGGAAAGGTAAGAGTGTATGTGAGGAAGAGGTGACACGCGTGTGGATTGAATATGAAGGAAGAGTAAGGTGAATAAGGAAGAGCATAAATATCACTAATACATTTGGGGTGAAAATCCAATGGCAACTTCCGACAGAGGATAATTTTTTTGTGATTTTGGCTTTTTTTTGCAATTCTACCCGATAACATCACAATTGCGACAGTGCCAAGGCCACAAGAAAAAAAGTGAAAATGAAATCATTTTTATTAACCAATTGTAATCTAGGTTTGTCTAGATGCAATATACAAATGTGGCTTTTCATTGCATAGGTTAACTCCCATGGCATCAAACACACGAAGCTGCTTCCCACCGCTTTCGTAGAGCCGACGCTACTTTGGAAGTGCTCACACCTTCGGCCTCAACATACATAGTTGGCCATCACTATTTTTTCATAGGCTCAAGTGTTTCTTTGGAAGTGCTCAAACATGTGTGCTCAAAACCCTAATATTTGTGTATTCTTCTTCCTACCCCATCTTTGGGCGTCATTTGTCATATGCGCAATAGGTTGCACCCATTCACCTGACTAATGTTATTGCTTTGCATTGGTGCTTACAAGAATTAAGGGATCTTTACCATTTCAAAGGGTCAAAATTTTCTCTGTAAACCCACAAACCATATTCTTCTACACCCAACGTAGCTATCTTCTCATTTCTGGTGTATGGTGTGAGTTTTGTTGATTACAAACAAATCCTCTTTTGTTATGTTTGAGATATCAACTTTTCTAATACTTTTCTTTGCTTTTAATTCCTTACTTATTAAAAAATATTGAATTCCTTACTTATTAATAAAATATTGAAATTTTTTAGCCCTTCTATATTTAAACTTTGAAAATATGGGGTTATGTGTTATTGAAATAAGTTGTGAATAGTTGAACGGGGAAGAAATTGGGTCATGTCTCAATTTGTGGCTTTATGTTTTTTATGAACTATAGAATTCTTAATCAAATTTGGTAAGTGAAACTTCTATTATGCCAAGTGATTTGGGATTTGAGTGAAGGATCTTTTACATTAAAATTTTATTCCCTTTCCTTTACCCTTTGATTTTTCCTTTTTGTATTCTAGTTCCCAAGTATTTTGTATTTGTGGTTATAGTCATAGTAAGGTTCTTCTCTAAGGTAAAACCATCCAGACATATTCTGATGTAATTTAAAATTATGGAGTAATTTGAAATTCTAGAGTTTAATATATTGTTTTTCATATTGTTGTTATAATGTTTGATTTTTCTTGTGCATGTTGATGAGTGTTTTAAGACAAGACTGTACGGATATGTAGTCTTTCATTAAAAACCCTTACTGCAATTGTGTCATAAACTCTTCAAGACAATCATGAGACACTTCAATAAGGCTTCAAAACTTCCATAAGGGAGACAATCATACCACACAATGTGACAAAACATACTTTTTTTATTTACTCATTAAAGGACTCAAAAGAGCTCATTCCAACCACTTGTGAAAGGTTTGAACAACTCCCAATGACCATTGTTCCTTTAGGTGTAATTGTGTCTATTAGGCTTATTTGACCAATTTTTAGGCCACAAATCCTCCATCCCTAGCCTTAGACACAAATAGATGACCTTTTTTATATACTTTGCAGAGCTTTAATTTTTTTCTAAAACTTGGCACAGGTTTCTTTGGAACATACTTGTCAAAAAGTACATTGTCATTGTTAGGATTGAGTAATACTGAGAAGAGGGGGGCGGGGGGTGAATCAGTATTACAATACTTTAAATTAAAATTAAACCAATTCCAAATAAACCATAAGCTTACTGAAATGAAAAGAACATAAGAAAATAACACAAAACTCATAACACCATTATTTGTTGTCGAACCCTGGCCAATGGAAAATCCTGGTGGGGATGGTACCCATAAGCATGCACTAAACTATAATGTCCCTATTAGGAGACCTATCCCTATTAGGAGCTGAATATTACATAGTACATTTCCTTGTTAAAGGAATAAGAACCCTGTTAAAAGTATACAACACCCTGTTAGGGGAAAACTAAGCTTACAACTCTTACAACAAAAACTTTTGTTACAAAGTGTTCTCAGTAATGAATAAAACAAGCATCTTCAATGCTTAGATAGTTCTATTCATAGCTCTTAAATGATCTCTTTCAAACTCTTCTCTCACATCTATCATTCACATACATACATATCCTTCCTTTTTTCATATCATCTCTTCTCTTTACAAAAAGTCTTCATATATACATATCTTTTTCATCATCAAGTCGGCTCTCTTAATTATTATCACATAGTCAGCTCTCAATACAAAATATAATTAATAATGTAAAGATAAAATACAAATTTGGCCCTCTTACATTACCAAAATATAGGTTATCCAAAATCATAATCCAACTTAGCTTGCTAGGAGTCCACGACATACTCCTTAAATCATCGCTACTTGTTCAACTGCTTTGTTACGCTATTATGTTGTCTGCGCATGTCTTCAAATCACTCTAACTCTCTGTAATCATCACTAAAACCAAATAGATCTTAGGTGGAGGTCATACATACACCACAGTATCTTCCACTAAGCTCTCTAGTCATAAAACATTGTACTCGATCTTTGCTATCCAAAACAATACTATTATACTCTGTATTTCTGCTTCTATACTTAGTCATTTAGAAGACTGTATCTCCAAAACTGAACTTCATTCCAATAAATCAATATATCAGATGTTTTTCCATAAATTACAACCCATAAGTGTCTCATACCATACCAAAATCATCACTTTCCAACAATCTCTCCCTTTGGAATTGATGACAACACTTAGCAAAAAATGACTAAGTGTCCCGACTCAATGTTTCTTCTCTTTCTCTTTAAATTTTTTTTTTTTGTTTTTCTCCTTAATTTCTTTTTTATTCTCTTCTCCCCCTTTGAAAAAAATGGCAAAGGTGTATTTAAATTTTACAAAAATGTAGAATTTTAGTGCTTTCTCACCATTTTGAGTACATCCTGGAAGGTATCTTCCATGATCTTCACTTATGTATTCCATGACTCAATCAACAACTAACTAACATGAATTAGTCCATTCCATTCATAGGATGATGTCTCTGCTGCCTTTAACTTTGTAGGCATAGAATGTGTCAATGACTCTACAATCTTTTCCATATCAGATAAATGAACTTCAAGAATTGATAGCTTAGGAGTGATTAGGCTCTTCAACAAACCAAATCTTGTCATTACTCTCCCTTTCTCAATATCCAAGACATCCTTCTTGTCATATATATTTTTTATTTCTCTATCCATCTCTAATATAGATTTTTAGGAGGTCTCACAACTGTCCATCATACTATTCAGTGTAGCCCTATCCTTTGCTATAATATCTTTAATATTCTAAATATGTCTGATAGGATTTATACAATAGCTGTATAGCATCCTTCCATGTGTGACACAACTTTTGGCCTTTGATGTAGCTGATCTTAGAATACCCAAGTCCCATGAAATAGACTTTCAAACATCCTTCAACTTCTTCTCTTGATAACTCTTCTCTTCCTTCTCTCCAACAATCTTCACTAAAGACTCATAGTGACTATCAAAATCATCTAGTGCCAAACTTAGATTCTCTGCTTCATCCTTTCCTTGAAAAACAATAGGTACTAGTAGTAGTTTGTTCACAATATTAACTACTCTAGTAATTACCTTAGTCTTCTTATCTCCTTTCTGCTCATATCTTTATTTTTCTTTTGTGAATGTGATGACAGATAATCTCATCAATTCATCATCATCCATACTGTCAACATTGGTACTTAAGATTTTATCCTTACTTGCCAACAATAGAGTAGTATATGTGTCAGGTTCATGTTTTACCTCAACTCTTGCCTCTTCATATTTTGTTGCATCTATCTCATTGCTCTGTTCAGATTCAACTTTCTACTCTTCCTCTTTATGTTCTTCCTCTTTCTATTTTTCTTCTTCATCTGCCATTGTGTTGTCAATATTTCCTACAAATGGGTCCTTCTCATCAAGTGAAGTGTCAAGGGTCACAGGCACACCAGAAACATATAAATATGGTTGCATGATTTCTTTGATCTTCTCAACACTTACCTCATCTTCCTTAGAGAACTCTCCAATTCCTATAAGTGTATGAATAGTAGGTCTAGGAGGTGGAGTATTCTCAGGAATATTGCTCATAAGTATCTGATCTAATGCCTTTTGAGTCTCCTCTAAGACTTCCTCATACTTTCTACCCATAATTTTCACTAATCTTGCTTTAGTTCTCAACAAGGGTTTGAGTTCACTAAATACTCTCTCTCTCTCTCTCTCTCTCTCTCTCTCTCTCTCTCTCTCTCTCTCTCATACTAAAACTAATGGTAAAATATTCTTAATAACTTATTCCTAATAGCCCCATCTTCAATAAGTGCTAGCTATTTTATTATCTCCAGTTTACCATATAGTTCCTTAGGTATACTTCCCTCTATCTCTAGTAGATTCTTCTTGAAAACAAGTAAATGATTTACCACTATGTCTTCAATCTTTATTTTATCAAATTCCTCATACCTGTCATAGTATTTGTTCACTGAAACAAGATTTCCTTGCTCAATAGATCTCTTCTCCAATATCTTCAAATCAAACTTCCATTCATGTCTGTCCCTTGTGGTCTCTTTTTCAACTTTCTTCTATTGTCCTTCAGTCCTATGTTCTTTAGGAGGTGAATCCAATTTAGTGGATCTTGTGTTTCTTTGAGGTACAAGCTTTACTGTCTCTTCCTATGATGTCTTTTGTGGTGGTGAAGGGGTGATTACATCAATTACTATAGAAGGTGGACTAGCTACCTTCACAACTTTTGGAGGTGGAAGGGCTACAATAGCAGTGCTTGCCAACCCAGAAGATCTCTCTACTATGTTCTTCCTTACTTCTCTCATCTCTTCTTTGGTTAAACCTACCTTAGCTCCATAGTCATCAATAATATTTTCTACTTTTATTTACCTCATACCTCTAGTCTGTTCTTCTCCAACTTTAGATGATTTTTCTTCATATGTGCCCCGTCTCTCCTTAGATGTTTCAACTTTAGATGCTAGACCATGTTCAATCTGAATAGTTAAAACTTTTGAACTGACTTCATAACCCATAGGGTAACACCATTTATTTGTAGGTACAACTGCCTCAAAACATACACAATCAGTTTCAACCTTGAAACAAATTGTATCCTTGTATTTCTCAACTAACTCTTCAGGAATTTTGAATCTTTCTTTCATTTTCCTCTGAAGAATCTTGATCATGCCAAAGAGTTCACCATCAACCCATGTGTTGTTTTTCCTTCGGTAGCTCTGTGATGTTTGAATACCATTGGGTATCCCTTCTGTGCATGCTCTAGGGTGCATGCCTGGAAACTTATTCTCAATGTGGATATACATATGAACTAGGAGTGAGCCAAATCTAAAATTCTTAGATTTATCCTTCTTAATTATATTTTCATTCTCAAAAAATTGTTATGCCAGAACCTCACATAGGTTATATTTAGTGTTTTTCTTTACTATCATGTAAGCCATCATAATGACTCTTGCAGAAACTGAATTAGGTCTACTGTTGTAGTAAAATTTGCATCCAAGTATCATCGCAATCAGTCTGACATCTTGTAGGAAAATATCATTCACTGTCATAGCTTGCCTGTCCCATTTATAATGTGTTAGGGTTTCAACTTGTTTCTTTATGTGCTTCTCAGCCATAGGAATAACTCCAATGTTGTCTAACCTAGTAATATCATGAATAAACTAACTACAGATCTTTACAGGTTGCTCTCCTATCTAGATGAATTTGTCATGAACTCCACTAAGTAATATTTTGAACCATTCATCTTTACTGAATTCATATAGATCCAATATTTTCATAATGCTTAGATCATCTATGTATTTGAATTAATCCTTCATTTTACCATCATCATTCATGTATTCCATTTCAACAGAAATCTCATCAACACCCACTATATCATATTTGCAATGAATGTAAGCCCTAATATCCTCTACATGCAAGATGTCATGCAGCGTCTAGGAAAATGCTCCTTCAGGGTCATCTTCATAAGACTTAGATGGATATTTCTTGAATTTTTATCTAGGTTGATCTACAACATCATAAATCAAAGGTGCATTCATAAATTCTATATGAGTAGATGATGTAAATACCTTAATCATGTTGAATTACAAATTCCTGCTTTGATCGATCACACAATATAGCTATTAGATAGTATGATACTCTCTGATCTCTATTCTCCTTAGGTCGTTGCTCTTCAAATAGTGAAGAAATAGGTATCTCAGATGTCCTTTATTCATCACTGAGTGTAAAATGCACATTACCCAATATACTTAACATCATACACTGTCCAATCAATCATGAATCCCACGATCACAAAATATGCATTGTTTGATGTTGCGCTCTCATATATAAGTTATATGATGTCTGCACATATCACAAATAAGCTTGCTGGAGCTTACTCCTCAGAATCAGGGCCTAGATATATTCTTATATTCTCATCCAATTCTCCCCCTAAGGCCATGCTTAGCCATTTAGGTTGTTTCTACTTTTTTAGCATAAGATGAAGATCTAGTAGTATCTACTATCTCTCCCTAAACCAATACATCATTAGACTCTTTGACTCTCTATACCTTACCACTATTGTTATCTTCTACTTTATTGAAACAATTGTCAAAATCACTCTTGTATTCTGCAAGACTCTTACCAGTATCACTTTCATTCTTCTTTGTATCCATAAGAGGTGGTACTCTTCTGTTATTTACTCCATTATACATGCAAAACTTTGCTATATGACTTGGATTGTTACATTTGTAGCATATAGGATGTCTTATGTTCTGATTAACTTGCAACTTACAATTCCTTTCAATGTGTCCAAGGTTATTAAATTTGTAACATGTGATCTTAGCTGTTGATTCTACTATGGTGTAATCTTGTCTATATCTAGATTGATTAGGTTTTCTGCATTCTACTTTTTTGTGCCCATATACATTGCAATTAAAACAATAACTAGAAAAATATTTGAAATGAGTATTACCTTTGCAATATCTCTTCATGTGTCCAAACTTATTACATCCAAAACATCAACCTCTAAAAGGTCTTATCTATTCTTTAGGCTCTTCAAGAATAGGTTTTTGTCCATCAATCTTCACATCAGATTTTTCTTCTTGATTATTAGAAAATTCAGCTTCATTGAAGCCAATACCAGTCATATCACCTTTAGGTTTCTATTTGTCTCTCTATTCATCGATCAAGTCACTGCTCATGTGAAGTTTCTCAATATGTTTCATTGTTTCAAAAAGTTCACCTTTTATGATCTGATTATATTTCTCTAATTCTAGATACTTGTTCTTGTAATGATCAAGGTCAATCTTCATTTGTCCCATCAGAATATTAACATCCTTCAAAGCTTCTTCAATCCTGTTCTTAGCATCCTTTTCTTATTAAATTTATTTAGCCATTTTTTCATTATTAAGCTTCAGAGTATCGTCCTCTTGTTCAAGTTGCTTTATCTGATCTGAATTATCATTGTCTAAATCCTCTTTTATCTGAACCATAAGAGCCTGTCTTTGATTTCTGGAAAGTTCAAGATGATCCTTTAGTTTCTTGATGAATCCATTAGCTCTTCTTAAATTGAATCTCAAGTCACCATTTTCTGCTTTTGCTTTATCAAGGTCTTCAAGTACTGCTTCAAAGTTCTCTTGCAAATTTTTTGAATCTATTCTGATCTCCCTTAATCCGTTAGACTTTCTCTCCAAGGGCCAATAGATATGATACCAATTATTAGGATTGAGTAATACTAAGAGGGGGGGGGGGGGGGGGAAAAAGTANGGGGGGGGTGAATAAGTATTACACCACTTTAAATTAAACTTAAACCAATTCCAAATAAACCATATGCTTACTGAAATGAAAATAACATAAGAAAATAACACAAAACTCATAACACCATTATTTGTTGTCAAGGAAACCCTGGCCAAGGGAAAAAACCCAGTAGGGATGGTACCCACAAGCATGCACTAAATTATAATGTTCTTGTTAGGAGACCTAGCCCTATTAGGAGCCGAATATTACATAGTACATTTCCTTGTTAAAGGAATAACAACCCTATTAAAGGTATACAACATCCTTTTAGGGGCCAACTGAGATTACAAATCTTACATCATTTTTTTTTGTTACAAAGTGTTCTCAGTAATGAACAAAACAAACATCTTCAATGCTTAGATAGTTCCAGTCATAGATTTTCAATGATCTCTGTCAACCTCTTCTCTCGCATCTGCAATTCACATACATACATATCCTTCCTTTTTTCATAGCATCTCTTCGCTTTACAAAAAGTCTTCATATATATATCTTTTTCATCATCAAGTCGGCTCTCTTAATTAATATCACATAGTTAGAGCTCAAAACAAAATAGAATTAATAATGTAAAGATAAAATACAAAGTTGACACTCTTACATAACCAAAATATAGGTTATCCAAAATCATAATCCAACTTATCTTTCCAAGATTCCATGACATACTCCTTAAATAATCGCTACTTGTTCAACTGCTCTGTTACGTTATTATGTTGTCCACGCATGTCTTCAAATCACTCTAACTCTTTGTAATCATCACCAAAACAAAATTGATCTTAGGTGGAGGTCATACATAATCTATATTATCTTCCACTAAGTTCTCTAGTCATAAAAAATCCTACTCGATCTTCGCTATCCAAAACAATACTATTATACTCTGTATTTCTGCTTCTGTACTTAGTCATGTAGAAGAATGTATCTCCAAAATTGAACTTCAGTCCAATCGATCAATATATCAGATGTGTTTCCATAAATTACAACCCATAAGTGTCTCATACCATACCAAAAACATCACTTTCCAACAATCATAGTTTTAGAGCCTCAATTAGGCATATTTCTCAAAGAAAATACCTTATAAAAACTTCACACTTGCAAACCAATGACATAGAAACCTCTAATTTTACTCCAAAATAAAGTATCCAAAAACCCTTAGACCCTAAACCTCTCAAATTTTTATTATAATTGAGAGATCCATTAATGGACACCCACTCCTTTTATTGATCTTTTTTTTCATTAAATATTTTACCTTATAGCTTGACGTTATTCTTGATACTTTTTCTATTTCTCTGTATCTAGCATCTTCACTAAATAGTATATGTCCATCCCATTAATCACACCAAAAATTCTCCCTATTACCACCTCCAATAAGTCAGGCTATGTGATTAGTGATTTGCGTGACAACATAAAATTCCAAATAACCAACCCTCTTGGAGATTTTGAATTGTTAACATTATGTGTCTTTCCTGGAAATCCAAATACTTTGCCATCGAGATTTTCACCCATTTCTAGTTTGGATTCTGGTACATATTCCAAACCAACTTTGCTCCCATTTCTTCATTCATAAGCTATCAATTCCTCAATCTAGCACCCCCAGACACCTTGTTCTGACATTTTTTCCCATGCTAACAAAGGGATTTCATCTTGATCTTGGCTTCCATTCCACAGAATCTCATACCTTTTTCTATAGCCTTAATAATTTTAAGATAAATTTTAAGACATGATACTGAAAAAAGAGGAATAACATAAATAATAGATGTTAGCATTAAAATGCAACCCGTTGAAGATAACCATCTACTCTTCCACCCTTCTATCATTTTCCTACATTGATCTTCAAGATTATTCCAAATGAAGGACTTTCCAATACCTTGAAATAGGGGTATGCCAAGAAACTTACCAGGTTCCTATATTTACTCTTAGAATCCTTGAGATTGCTCTCTTCTTATCAAGGCATGTGTTGAAGAAGAAAATACCTGATTTACACCAATTGATAGATTGTCCAAAATAGTTACATTATGCTTCAAAGGTTTATTTCATTACTCTTACTTCTCTCAAATATGCTTCTCCCATTAATAAGTGTAATAAAAAAATTGTAGATGAGAAGAATTCTCAATTCCAGGCACAATCTTCACCCCCCCACAAGTTTTTTCCTTGCTTTCTACTGATGAGACGTTCGAAGCCTTCAACCATGATAATGAATTAAAAGGGTGACAATGGGTCACCTTGTTGTAGTCCTCACGAGGCCTAAAAAATGCCTTGAGGACTCCCATTGACCAAATTGAATAACATGGATGACATACGTAACTTTTAACCAATGAGATCCAATGCTGATCAAACCCAAAGACTTCCATTATCTTTATAAGGAATTCTCTGTCCACCCGATGGTATGCTTTTCTAATATCTATTTAACAAAACATTCTTTTTGTTTTTGCACATCTAATTTAATGAATAGCCTCATGGGCAATAATAATTCCCTCGACTATCGACCAAAAATAATAATTATTCCCTTAGCTATTGATCTATTTAGAGAAAAACCACCTCGATCTTCTGAGATGACATCAAACAAAGCTCTTTTTATTCTATTAGCCATTACCTTGTAAAATGTATTACACGATGAAATAAGACTAAAGTCATCAAATGTTTGAACCTCCTCTTTCTTAGGGATTAGAGAAATCAATGTATTGTTGAAATCTTTAAGAACATCACCTTCTCTCCTTGATTCTTCTACTACCTCCAAAAATTCATTGCCAAACACATCCCATTATTTTTGGAAAAGAGACTATAGAAATGCCATCAGAGCCAGGGGCTTTATCCCTTTCCATTGAAAAAAAAGCATCTTTTATCTCTTTGATACTATCTGGTTCATACATCATTTTGTTTTGTTTCTCCTTAATAATAGCCAATATGCTATCCAGAACTCGATTAAAGGATCTATAGCCACCCACAACCTTTAATAAATTTTGAAAGCATGAAACCACTTCTAAATTGATTTTTTCCTCTTCCCTAATCCAATGCCCAGAGTTGTTCTTAATTATGGAAATTATATTGATTTATCTTCTAGCTTTCACAAATTTATGGAAACACTAAGGGTTTCAATCTCCTTCCTTTAGTTATAATTCTATGGATTTTTGTCACCTTAAAATTTCCTCTCTTGCAAGAGACTCATTGTACTTAGCTTTTAGAACCTTTTCCTCCTAAAATTTTGCATTGTCCATGCCATTTTGAATTACTTTGTTATTCAATGATTCCAACTCTTTTTCAAGCCTTATATTTTGTTCAAAGATATTGCCAAATTGAGATATGTTCCACAATCCTTAATCTGACCTTTTAGGATTTTTATTTTTATTTTTTTTAAATGAAGGCTTTCTTCCCATATCATTAGGAGAATCTTTCCACCATTTTGAGACTAGACTTCTAAAATTGGCATCTCTAAACCACATTTTTTCTATTTTGAGTGGACATCAGATTGGGACACCATCCTCTTGAAGCCTCAACATAACCAAGAAGTGACCAGAGCCTATAATAGGGAGTATCTCTGCTTAAAAAACCACTTGAAGTTTTGCCCAATTTCTAGCTAAAAAGAATCGATCTATTTTTTTAGCAATGTATGAGAATCATTGCTTCTGATTTGTCCAGGTGAATGACCCATGAGAGAAATGAACTTCAAATAAACTACTCCTAATAAAACATTCTTAAAATCACTTTGAGAAGACCCTAAATGCCTTAAGCCTCTAGTTTTGTCTATCATAGACAGAGTGACATCAAAATATCCCCCTGCAATGATCACTTCACCTTGCATCTCCTAGATCTTACTAGACATGATTGCCCACAATAATAATTTTTGGGAAATATTCTTTGGTCCATAAATATTTAAAATATACACACTACTTTGACTTTCCAACACTTTAACCTTGACTAATTGCCAATTTCTATCCTAAGCATTTGAACAACACTTATTGATCTTGGATTCCATAAAAGCCCCAATCCACCAAAAGCACCCTCAGCTTCCACAAATACCCCTTGCAAAAATTTATAGGCCTTCAATAGACATACACATTGTTCTTTCTTCAATGTGGTTTCCTATAAAATAACTATATTTATTTTCATTTGATCAAGACCCCTTTGGATCAAATGATGTTTGTTAAGGGCATTACATTCCCAGAAATTCCAAAAAAGGACCTTCATGGCATTTGAGAAAGGGAGAATCCCTTTCACAATCTCAATTTACTCTGTCCTTTCGCCCTGACTAGCCTCTTCACACACCCAACCTTGATCTCAACTTGGAGACATATGAATGTCTTTAGACTGAATCTTTGGATTTCTATCTTCACACTGAGCATAGTCAACCCTTTCTTTGGACACCTCTTTTTGTATGTGTTCTTCCTCATTCAATTTTTTTTTCTCTATAAGTCCTTTAAGAACTTCTCCTTGAACAATCCTTCCTAGTTCACCAAGAAAATTCTTTAAACTTACTTCTTCCAAGCAAAAAACTAATGGTTGTGTCTATGATGGGAGCACCGATTGAATGAAGGATACTTCTTCCCTATAATTCAGGGGGATCCTCCTAAATCCATATTAATTTTATTAAATGTTGGCTCTTCAAAATATTTATACAAGTTTCTAGTGATCTTGTCTTGTGCCCTCTTTTGTTCCTCCACAACACCTATCATCGTCACTTCCCCATTCTTGTTCTATGGAGCATTTCTATAATTATCCTTTTCATGTTCTTTTGGTTCGTTGACAAAATCCCTTTCTTGTTTTCTTTTGTCCATATTGGTTGTGTCAACATTTGGGGTAGATCCATAATATTCCTTTGGGTGACACGTTAAAGCCCTATCAGGTTGTGAGGGTCTGAGCCTGCTAATATTTTATTTTCTACATGTTCTTCTCCCTAATTCTTATCACCCTCCAAATTTTTTAACATCTAAATAAATGCTCTATTCACTCCCATCTTGCCTTTAAGGAACTTTGAGTATTCTGAATTTATGTGGCTCGTGACTTTGCGAGACTTGAAAATATCCATATTATCTTCTACTTCAATGGTTTGTTTCCACACCCCCGCATTAGAACAAAACTTTATTTCTTTAGGAAGCAGAGGAATAGGTTTCCATCCAATTCATATTATTTTATTCTTGTATTCATGTTTAAATTTATTTTTTCCACTCCTTCCCCAACTCAAACAAATTTACCCAGATTATTACCAATCATCATGAGTGCATCCATCACATTTATGAAAATGATTCATTTTTCCACTCCAAATATGACCTAGGCATCAAATTATTTGCTACAGACATCACCTTCTTCTCTAAGAATACCATGATCCTTTAGAGGACCCTGTCATATCCTATTCCACCCTTTTATATATTTTTCCTATGGTGTAAATGGGAGTTACAAGCATTTATTTCTCAAAACCCCTGTCAATTAGGGTTTGTAGATAGTTTTTACAAAATTTACTGGTTATCCCTCGAATATCCATGAATAATCACCAAATCAGTCCCAAATGAAATAAGATTCCTTATATTTTATGAATTTATAATGATTGTGATTAGATTCCAAAGTATGTGCATGTTTTAAGAAAAAAATAGAGATAGTTTACTGAAAAATGCAGAAAATCAGTCTTCTTTATTGTTCAAACTTTTTTCATATTGCATCAACACCCATGCCTCGAGTCTCTGAGGCCTATATAACATGTTTTCAACACTATCAATGGATTCTAACTAAACTTTTCATTATGGTACCATTGGAAATAAATTTTTACTAAATGACCCTTGTTAAGCAACTTTTTAAATTTGAAAAGTTGCTCAACAATTGTTGTGGAACTTTTGCAATTCTTGCCTTTTGTGAAAAAATAAATAGAAAAACACTTTATAAAAACATAAAATAACCTAAATATTCCTAAAATAGGCTAATTTAACCTTATTACATCATAAAGTTCCATGGAAGCCTCATTGGAAACTTTTGCTTTCACGTAGAAATATTGACAATTTTGGTACAATTTTACATTTTGGACCAACTATCACCTTCCATGACATGGATTAATTAAAAATACCTTAACAATGATCCTTGGGACCTTATTTTACACAAACCAAAACATAAAAATACGATCATTACATCAGGAGGTATAAAAATGGCTACGTGCTCCTACACCATACACCTGGCCTAAAAAGAAATCAAAGTCCCTTTGAGGACCATGCTTCACTAAATAATTTTTGGAACCTCTTTTTCCTAGGATTAAAATGATGTATCTTTATGGTATAACCTTCCATTGGTTGATATTATTAAACATTATATTAATTTTGGCACTATTAAATTGGACACCCCCTTGACCTGCCTCTTCCTTCTCAGCTAGGCATGTTGATTGTCTTCTTGGGTTCCTCTGATAAAAAATGAAGGTAGAAATGGTCTTTACATCTACATACATCTTATTTCCTTTCCCTATCCTATTATTTTTCCTGAACACCCATTTGATCTCATCCCTTTGTTCTTGCCGCTCTCTACCACTCACTCTACTCTTAAACTTTCTTATTTGACTCATATTTGCTGCTCCAAACACCTATGTCCGATCAAAAAATAGGTTGTCTCTTCTCCTTTCTTAATATCAAAGGACACATCATTTTCCCCATGAAAATAGCATCATGGATTTATATCCCACTTTGTATCCACACAAGGGATTCATGCTTGGGATTCTATTTGTTAGTCTTGGCTTACAAATCACTAATTTGTTTTATTGTGTCCCCCTTCTCAATATATTCTCTAACTTATGCAACCTCTGTAATGGATGCAAACTCCTTCCTCTTATCTTCCTCCATCCTTACAAAATCTTTCTTACCCATAAAGATGATATTTCTTTCCTTCTTATTTTCTTCACCATCATCCTGCAATGGGGTCAGTACAAAAGTTTTTCCATACTTTTTAATGGCTTATGTATTATACCATCCATCATACATTGATTTCATATCAAATTCCCATGGTCTCCCCAATATAAAATGTCAAAAATCTATTTGTAACACATCATATAAGACCCTGTCCTTGATCTCACCAATTTGAAAATCCACATATGCTTGTTCATTCACTAAAAGTGAGTGACTATCATTTACCCAAGATGATTTATATGGTGCTATACAAGGTATTTACTCTACTTTCAACTTATCTACCATCTCCCTAGACACAATGTCATCTTGTGAACCTGAATCAATGACAACCTTACATACTTGACCTTTTCTTTTGCATACTCTAGGTCTGTTATAAATCGCTCCTCAAGTCTACTGTACTTTGTCTAGAAATGGCTGCAATATTTTGTATGAAATATAGGAGTTTGATGACTGTTGCTAACTTATTCTATGGTGTGAATTTAAGGTAGAATATTATGTTTTCGATGCTTTCTTAACTCACACCATGACTTCTCTTATATATTCCAACAAGGGGGTAACACTTAACAAGGTAAGGGGACCGACTTTCTCATGAAAATTGGCACTAATAAATATTAATTATTAGGTTAGTCCCTAAATTAAATTCAATATTAAACATTTAAGATGACCTCTATTTATCAAGTCGTCCCTCCTTATTTAGCATGCAAGATGACCCTCTTGCCAATATAATATTTATATAAAGTCGTCCCTCTAGGACAATATCAAGAGTGATTTTATAGAGTTTTAATACAGACATTATGAGATGTATTTTTTATCATAATTCTCAGCATATTGATCTTTCTGAAAAGACCACAAATATTAACACTCCCTCTTGGTCTTGAGGGAAGATCAAGAATATATCTCATAATGCAATCACATGTAAGAAGCATCATATACATTATCCTCATAATAACCACATATAGATCTCTTTATGTAATTAATAGATCTCAATTCTATGTGACAATAGATCTATGTAATAGATCTCAAATCTATGTAATCAATATAACAATAAAAATATATCTTGAATGTATGTAACCAACATAACAATAGATCTTGAATATATGTAATCAACATAACAATAACAATAGATCTTGAATCCAACATAGCAATAGATCTCAAATCTATGTAATCAACATAACACTAACAATAGATCTTGAATCTATGTAATCAACATAACAATAGATCTCAAATCTAGTTCTTTTTAATTATAAGAAACATCATCAAAACTTTAATAATTGAATCATCTTCACAAGATGTAAACACAAATAAAAACACTGACCTCAAGGTGTAGATCCCTTCCATAATCTCTTGGAAGTCACATCCACAAGTTCTCTGAAAGATAATCTTCATTCTATCCAAGAGCCTCAATGCTAAAATATCTAGGAGCCTCAAAGCTTAAATATGTAGGAGCCTAAGTGTTCATATATGAAAGAGCCTCAACGCTCAAATATGCATGAGTCTCAATGCTCAAAGGTGTGAACAACCCCACAATAGGTAATAATAATCATGTCAAAGCTTCTCCTAGGAATAGTGTATTCAAACTAAGGATTATTTTCCCTATCGTGAAGTGTCTTTGAATTGTCAACCTAGGGACGTATACTTGAAATGGGATAGCATGATTTGTGCACTAAGTCTCTCATAGAGTCATATCACTTAAGCTGTAGGAAGGAAAAATACATGAAATAAACTTATGCTATTGCTGCAGGAAAGTAAACACACACAACTACTTAATGAATTTAATGTTTATAACTATAAGCTCAAATCTAACCTATTCTATCAACCCAAAGAATTCGCTATAATTATTCTTGCAGGTGTTGCAGGAACATACATAAGTTATAATGCTGCAGGAGGAATCAATAAATTCTACTTGAAATGTCGTAAATGTTGAAAGCAACCTAACCCAGTATACTCTAATCCACCTTCCAAGTGGCCCCCATTGGCCGGCTTCTACTAACTACTAAGACATAATATAAATCAAAATCACTCCTTCATTATATTTCCAGAAAAATGGATTACATCATAGTGAAACAATACACGAAATTAAAAGAGTAACTTTGCTTTTCAATTGCAACAATGGTACAACCATCCAACTAAATACAATCTAACAATCATATCCCTTTATATAGAGGATTGATATTTATTTAAAATATAAAGATAAGGTTTGACCGATTCATGCCATAAAGAAAGGAGAATGTACAGTGCACGATAGAATATCATAAAGACTGGATAACCGCTCAACAAAGTATTTACTGCAGGGAAAATATAGCATAGTTGTGTTCCTATATTCCCTGAAATGATAGTGTATAGTTGGAAAATGGAAGCACTTCCATGGTAGACTGGTTTATCCTTCTAGGTAAGTGGTTTGGGGTCATCTCAAGCACCTTGAATTGGTTCTTGAATTTGATCTGGCTTTATCCCCCCTATTATGCCCCATTTCCACTCTTTCCAGCCTACTTCTGGCAACCCAGACTGAGAAACTGGGACTTTGGCCTTAGGTTCAAGGCCGACCTTTTTGGGTCAAGGTCATCCTCAAACTTGACCTAGGTCAAAATCAACCTTTTTTAGGTCCAGGGCCCAAATTCCAGAATCTCAAGCTTTCCGGATGTTGGTCTTTGGAAAAAGTTAATTCTCGCTTTCGAGTTCACTGTTTCAAACTTTGGGACAACAAATCCTAAATTATATTTAACATAGGTCCTCTTCTAGGGGCATGGGTACAATTAGAATTTAATTCTCCTATGTCGGCCTCTCTAGAAGATTGTGCCCTAATTTCATATAAAAGGAAGCTTTCTCCTCTCATTTTCTCTAACCATCATTATACACAAGCAAGAACAATCTAAGACTTGATAATTGCAAGAGATCAAGATTTGAAGAGTGAATTCCAAAGGTGAAGAAGCAAGATTTGAAGCAATCCAAGTATCCATTGAAGCATTCATCCATTCTCAAGAACTTCTCAAGCATCCATTTTCATCAAGGAGATCCATTGGTGGCCATTGAAGGATTCAAGCTCCATGGAGCCCTCTTGTTGAAGATTTCCATATCCACATTCCTCCAAGCCTCTTCCAATTCAAGAACCCATTCAAGATTGGTGTTGAAGATCTACAAGAAATTTATTGAATACATCATACATTCTACATTCTACATTCATTTGGTTCATCCATACTTGTGGATTCAAGGATTTGAATCCTCCACAAGGACTTTTACATGAACAAGGTGAATTGTTTCATTTACTTTGTTTATTTATGTAATTTCAATTATATATTTGAGGTTAATTCCAAAACCAGGGTTTGACTAAGGAAAACCCCTCCCCCAACAAACAAACCCCTTTTTCTTGTAGGTATAGGTTTGGAACAATAGATCGGGACAGAGATTCGGATACCCTTTTCGACAAACTTTTGGGATCCAAAAACAAAATTTCAGTCTAAGACTTTTTAGGTTGATTGTGACCTAGGGCACAATAAAAAATTCTAGCAAATGGTGACATTGACTTGAGGGTGCAAATCAAAACTATCTCAGAACGGAAAAAGATTTATGGGTTTTGTTCGGCTCTATGTTTCTATTCCAGATCTAGTCTCTGATTTTCCAGAAACTCAACACAGGCTTCATAAAACAACATTCTTTGATCTACAATATTTCAAGGTTAGTGAATTTATCCTATTCAAATCAATTAAGGTCATCAATCTATCTAAATCTAAAATACATTTCAAATTAATCAATCAAACCTGGGTACTTCAGATCTTCCTTCCTTATTCTTGTTTCCAAATGATTGATTCATTTATGCATTGATCCTTCCTTTTGGGTTAATCAACTTGGATCTTTCATTTACATATCTAAGGATAGAAGGAGAGCATATTATTTACCCCCATAAGATATTTAAATGTAAGGGATTTTATGTTAAATGAATCCACAAACAACACACCATAACACTTCACATAAATTTTATCCTTTACATTTTGGTGAACCCGCGATAGACAACTCTTTCTTTTTGGTGTTAGATTTACATGTTTTATGTTAGATCTTGCATGCATATTAGATTAACTTTCTTATATGTTCTTGGATTTGATTTCAAAAAATTAAAATAAAACTCTTTGCTTTCTAAATTAGGTCATTTGCATTGCATTGTCGTATGAGCTTTACCACTTCTAGTCCTACTTATAGTATCCCGGTTAGAAGAAGCCATAGACTCATGGGTTCCTTTGATCTTGAATCTTCCTCTCCTTTCTATAGGATCCCATATGACAACTTGAATACTCATGATTCCAATCCTTCTATGGAGCATAACTCTTCTCACTCATCTCATGATGAGGATGATGCTTTAAGAGTTCCTCCTGAACAAGTGCAAAAACTTTCAACCAAACTGGATAAAATGCGAAATTGTCTTATTCAAGAAAACCATAATCAAGATTCCATTCA
Organism: Thuja plicata; assembly: GCA_018584345.1. NCBI lineage: Eukaryota > Viridiplantae > Streptophyta > Pinopsida > Cupressales > Cupressaceae > Thuja > Thuja plicata. Next base: position 842,218 of record MU224743.1, read on the forward strand.
AGCTATAGAGGCTCTTAAGAAAGTCCTTCGTGATAGTGATCAATGTGTTAATTTATTGCATGGTATCACTCATCTTGTGCATTCAAATGTTAAACCTTTCGCTCAAGAGGCTCAAGATCTAGGATATACTCATGCTATCATTAGTCAAGGACCTTCTTCTATTCCTTTACCTAGTATTCCTAATTATACTCCTCCTTTGATGACTACGTCTTTCCCAATTTCATCTATTCCTATGAGTGTTCCACCAGTATCTTTCCCTACCTCACAACCTTCATATCATAGTGTACCTTTTACTTATACTAATCCCCTTCCAACTGTGGTTCCAAATTTTCCACCAGTTGTATCTTCTATTCCTGCTGCTTCCTACAATTTTCCTAGTGTTCCTAATGTTTCTATGCCACCTATGTCTTCTAATGATTCCACAATTATTAGTTTGGCTTAGACTGTGTCATCTTTACAGCAACAACTTGCATCTTTAATTCAATCCAAGTTTAGCATTCCTACATGTGACATGGGTAGTCCCTTATCTTTAGACATTATCCATGCTACTGTTGCTCAACAAGACAATATGCCTCGTCTAGAAAATTACAATGGTAAAGGTGATCCTGTTACTCATGTTAAAACATTCCAAATCCTTTGTAGTGATTATGCTCATGACCATAGGATTTTAGCTAAATTGTTTGCTAGAACCTTTCATGATAAGGCTTTGCAATGGTATTGTTCTTTACCTCCTTATTCCATTGATTCTTTTCCTAAACTTGCTAATACCTTCATTCAACAATTCCAAAATAACATTGGTCCGCAAGTTTCCTTAACTGATTCAATGCATTGTAAACAAAACATTAAGAAAAAATTGACTGATTTCATAGGTAGATTTAAGCATTTGTATGCTCAGATTTCTTATCTTGTTCCTGATATTGATATTCAACATATGTTTATTTCAAATTTACAAAAGGATATTAGAGATAAGATTCTGCTGACTGAATTTACCTCTTTTCAATAACTTTGTGCAGCACTTCATCATTATCAATTACAAGTGGGTCAATTTGAGAGAACCACTCCAATGGCTCATGTTCCAGTTGATAAGAGTGAAAATTCTCCTAATCCTAATAAATTTCAGAAACCTAACAACGACATCAAGATTAATAAACAGACGAATGCGGTTGTTGATCAAGTTATTGTTGCATCACACAATGCCACTTCTACATCCACTGCTTTCCGTATGAATCATACGTTTACTCCTCTCTCTGAATCTTTACATTCTATTATGAGTAGGTTGTTAAGTGATAATATGATTACCTTGCCTCCTATTTGACCTCTCCTTCCTACTACCATAGCTTCAAAATCCTTTGATTCTAAAGCCTTTTTCCAATACCATCGCCAGAATGGCCATGATATCGAAAAATGTTATTCTCTAAAGCTTAAGGTTCAAGCCTTAATTGATTCCAGTGCTTTATCTGTTGATAATTTTGATAGTAATGGGACAAATATATCTCTCCTCCTAATCAAAACCTTCAAATCTACATGAATCCTCTACCTACACATGATACTAACACTATCGCTCAACCATCTTCTGTGGATATCATTTACGATTCAAAGATGGACGATCTTAATCACATTGTTAATTTATGGAGAGCATTGTTGTATATCAAACTATTGTTCAAGATCCTTTGCCTCCACCTCAACTTCTAGTTCTACCTAAATCTCATAAACGAACTAAGGATAAGCGACCTTGGGAACTTTCAATTACCTTTAATGACTCTGAAACTATTAAGGCTCCCGATGGTCCCCTTTATATTTATGCTAGGATTGCTAAGATACCTACACGTAGTTTTCTTGTTTATCCCACATCTTTAATCAATGTTATTACTGAGGAAAATATTTTTATGTAAGGCCTACAACATGATTGTTATGATCCATCGGATACATGGATCCAAACTTGTAATGGTTTTCTCTATCCTACACTTGGTTCTATTAACTTGTCCATTGAACTCTGTGACAAGGTTGTAGATACTACCTTCATTATTGTTCCTACATCTAATCAATTTGAAGTCAAATTGGTTTTCCTTGGATAACTTCTTTGCATGCTATTGCTTCTCCTATTCATAAATGTCTTAAGTTCATTCATAATGGGGAAGTAAAAACTATTAATCATAGTCTATATCAACCTTATAGGCCTAGAGATTGTGCTACTCTTGACTTCTTTTGGCCCCCATTACCTAATTCATTTCCTCCTCACCTTGACAACCTTTTTCACTCATATCAAGCCTATAAACATCGCAAGATTCTCGACTTAAGCATGCCTCAGATAGATCTTAACTGTGGTCTTTTGCCCACTCCTTCTATACCTACTTTATCCATTACTAATAACTGTAACCACCTGAATTTGGTCTGTTCCAACTATGGACCCTATTTTCCCTAAGTGTGATCATACCCTTGATTATGTCCAAATGACCCTGTTATTGCTTGGCATAATTCTTAGAATCAATTTAATGTCCTAGGTGATTTTTATCACTGAATTATATTAACTATTATAGCCATATAATTCAAATCAATTCAAATCATTTAAATCAAACCAAATTCAAACATGGCTGTAGTAATTAATTATAAAGGAATTAAATAAATCCCTAAATCAATTACCCACTTGCAAAGTAACCCATTCCCCTAGCCTATTTAATTTTATTAAAATGGCTATAGTCCCCTAATTATTAAAAAGCAAATAAATTGTTTAAATAATTAATTCCTATATTTTTAATGAATTAAATAAGTTTAATTCATTTAATTAATATTCCCTCATACCCCAACCTAACCTATCTCAACCACTTCTTCCTTGGGTTCTAACCCTTCTCAACCCATTCACCCTTGCTAATCTAATCCTAATCCTAATTCTAACCCTAACCCACCTCCTAATGTTGTCACATTCCGTTAAGGAATGCTTAGCAACTCAACCCACTTGAGAATGTCCACTTTCTCAAGCTTGACTTCCTTAAGGTCCACCTTCTCAAGCCACCCTCTTACACCCTTCCCTTGCTTCTTTAAGGCTTTCATTAATGCCTTATTAATGAAGATGCCTTAAGCCTATGCCTCCTTCATGCCTTATTAATGCTTAAGGCATTAATGGTTCTTACACCTCCATTAATGAGTCTCTTAACTCATTAATTCACCTTGTCCCCCCTCTCTCTCTCTCATTCTTCTATAAATAGAAGCCATTTTTGAGAGCAAAGAAGCCTTCACCTTAGATTGTAAATGCATTGTTATGATGTTAGATTAATTTTAGAATCACATTTCACTTCATATTTCATACTTTTGCATTGTTCTCATTTCCATTCTTAAAGCTAGGATGCATGCTTTCTCATCTTTTTAGATTTTTTTAAAACTAAAATCCTTCATGCTAGGTCATATATGTCACTAATTGTAGCATAATCCGAGGGCTATTATGTTACTAATCATACTCTTCCTAGTTAGAAGGCAATAGGTCGATATTAGTGGGTTTTGTATGTTTATCTAACCTTTTTACACTAATGAAATGACTTATTGATGTGTTGTGTCTCTTTTATCAGGTACCCAAATACACACACACATTTCTGGCGCCCACCGTGGGGCCCAATTTTCAACTTGGCCTCATTTTCTAACACTTTTTTTCCAATTTGCATGCTTAGGATTCGGTCACAGGATCATTTTTAGTCATTCAGGATCGCATCCGGGATACGCCCTCGTACCGCAAAAAATGAGGCTCACATCCAGGATTTCTTAGGTCATTTTTGGTTTAGGCTCACATCTGGTCAACAAGGGATCGCATTTGGTAAAGAATCTCACATACCGTATACTCCATCGCATTCAGTTGACTTTTAGGCTCGCATCTGGTTGAAAAGTTTGTGCATCTTGTTTGCCTGACCTTAACATTTCAACAAGTTGTGTGTTTTATGTTTTGCAGCTTAACAGGTGTTTGCAGGTTGTTTTTGGAGGTTTTCATGGAAGTTGAACTAAACAAATACTAACTCAGTTTTGCAGGTTGCCAAAACCCCATCTTGACTTCTATTTACTTGCTTTCCAAACTTAAGACCATTTCTCCACTTGCTAAAACAACCAGATAATATGCTCTTTTCCTCTTGAGGAAAATCAGAAAGTCAGACGTTGTCTTATCATTT
>MU224743.1:858977-897610 GCA_018584345.1 Thuja plicata
TCCACTTTCTCAAGCTTGACTTCCTTAAGGTCCACCTTCTCAAGCCACCCTCTTACACCCTTCCCTTGCTTCTTTAAGGCTTTCATTAATGCCTTATTAATGAAGATGCCTTAAGCCTATGCCTCCTCCATGCCTTATTAATGCCCAAGGCATTAATGGTTCTTACACCTCCATAAATGAGTCTCTTAACTCATTAATTCACCTTGTCCCCCCTCTCTCTCTCATTCTTCTATAAATAGAAGCCATTTTTGAGAGCAAAGAAGCCTTCACCTTAGATTGTAAATGCATTGTTATGTTGTTAGATTAATTTTAGAATCACATTTCACTTCATATTTCATACTTTTGCATTGTTCTGATTTCCATTCTTAAAGCTAGGATGCATGCTTTCTCATCTTTTTAGCTTGTTTTTAAACTAAAATCCTCATGCTAGGTCATATATGTCACTGATTGTAGCATAATCCGAGGGTTATTATGTTACTAATCATACTCTTCCTAGTTAGAAGGCAATAGGTTGATATTAGTGGGTTTTGTATGTTTATCTAACCTTTTTACACTAATGCAATGACTTATTGATGTGTTGTGTCTCTCTTATTAGGTACCCAAATACACACACACAATAACTCTATTACTCAACCTCTTAGTGTTACTTCTTAGCCTACTATGAATCCTACCAGTCCTCCTACAGAACCTGTGAAGGAATCAGTGGTTATTCCTCCTAGTTCTCCACATGTGTCAAACAAATCAAAACGTAATAAATCTGCTAACAAATGTCGTAAGAAGCGTACATCTAATGCTAGGGACCGTGCTTCTCTTCTTCAAAATTCTTTATCTTCTTTTGATCAACCTATGCCTGATGTGTTGGAAGAAGTCAATATTCACAATGATATTAAGATGAATGAGTATGATGATCCTATTCGCATCTTAGATCCCATTTTAATTAATCTTGATGAGGGGGATACTTTAGATGATCCTATTGATCTTAGTGATGAATATGAGACCATTGATGTTGACATTGATTTACCTCATATGCTTTCAACTCAATTAATAATTACACCTAGTATCAAGTAATGCAATTTTCAAGAGGATCCTTGTTTGGAACTGGCTATTGTTCCTACTATATTGGATATAGGTCCCTTGCAAGTTTCCCACCTTCCCTAAATGATATAAATTGAGATGGGGAGAGTAGGTGATGTGCCTGATTGGCTTATCCTTCATGGTATCCATTCTTGTGTTTGCATGTTGTACTATGATTCTCCCGTAATGTGTTTTCTAAATGTTTGTTAGACTCTTTTATACGACCCTTGTTACTTTGTTGGTGCAAGGTGATAAAGGAATCAAACCCATTGTGCAATTCTTCTATATGTATCTCCATTCTTCTATATGTTGTTTTCATGTTATGTTGTACTTGTGCTATTTTTTTAAAATGTTTTCCTTGTGTTTTCTGCTTGGATCTGCGACATGGTAGCACTAATTCTTTTTGGTCTCCAGGTTGTGGTTAAAAATATTCTTCTTTGTAACTCTTGAGTTTTCTTTCCTCCATTATGATCGTAGTTCTACTTTCTTTGGGTAATGATGTCAATTCATTTGCAATAATATCATATCTATATGTACATGTTATCTTATGATCATACTGACCCTACAGTAGGTAGTTCCCTTCTGTGTTCTTTGTATGTTTATGTGATATTTCCCTTGATTTGTCTTCATTTGGGGGTAACTCGTAGTGGAAAAGTAATCAGTATAGTTGTTTATGTTTTTGTCAAAGCCATTGCTCATGTTAAAGTGTTAGCAATGAATTTAATGTGGGGGCATACACTCTACTCACTTTTTGCACACACTTACATTCAAAATATTTTCAAAACTTAAAACTTTTTCCCTTTATGGATTAAAGGCTAATCTTTAAAGCATGGATATTTTATTTTTTAGGATCTCTTGATCCCTCCAGTTTCAAATTACAATGTTTTGATCCCTTAAGGTCGGAATGTGTCCTTAAGAATGGATCTCCTTGATGGGTTGACTAGCGAGTAGCCACATTCACTAGGTGGTTCAATTCCATCTTTCTAGTTACACTTTTTCCTTGTATGGTTCACAATGGGACATAAGTTCTCATTGGGCGAGGTAACCATACCCTCTCTCTCTCCTTAACTGGTGATGTCTCTCTTATCATGATCTTAGGGTTGATAAAGACTTAATTCCCTTGGGGGCTTGAAGATTTCTTTGTCCCTTATGATTCCAATAAGATTATCTATTATTTATGATCTCCTTTACCAAGAGTTTGTATTGAGTCCATACTCTTGCTAAAGTGGGGGCTAAATGTATAGTTGGAAAATGGAAGCACTTCCATGTTAGACTAGTTTAGCCTTCCAGATAAGTGGTTTGGGGTCATGCCAAGCACCTTGAATGGGTTCCTGACTTTGGTTTGGCTTTATCCCCCTGTTCTGCCCCATTTCCACTCTTTCCAGCCTATTTCTGGCAACCCAGACTGAGAAACTGGGACTTTGGCCTTAGGGTCAATGTCAACCTTTTTGGGTCAAGTTTGACCTCGACCTTGACCTAGGTCATAATCAAAAATTTTCAGGTCCAGGGCCCAAATTCTAGAATCTCAAGGTTTCCAGATGTCGGTCTTTGGAAAAAGTTGATTCCCGCTTCCGGGTCGACTATTTCAGACTTTGGGACAACAAATCCTAAATTATATTTAACATAGGTCCTCTTCTAGGGGCATGGGTCCAATTAGAATTTAATTCTTCTATGTCAGCCTCTCTAGAAGATTGTTCCCTAATTTCATATAAAAGGAAGCTTTCTCCTCTCATTTTATCTAACCATCATTATACACAAGCAAGAACAATCTAAGAATTGATAATTGCAAGAGCTCAAGATTTGAAGAGTGAATTCCAAAGGTGAAGAAGAAAGATTTGAAGCAAGCCAAGTAGCCATTAAAGAATTCATCCATTTTTAATCACTTCTCAAGCATCCATTTTCATCAAGGAGTCGATCCATTAGTGGCCATTGAAGGATTCAAGCTCCATGGAGCCCTCTTATTACAGATTTATACATCCACATTCTTCCAAGCCTCTTCCAATTCAAGAACGCATTCAAGATTGGTGTTGAAGATCTGCAAGCAATTGATTGAAGCCATCCTACATTTTACATTCTACATTCATTTGGTGCATTCATACTTGTGGATTCAAGGATTCAAATCCTCTAAAAGGACTTTTACATGAGCAAGGTGAATTGTTTCATTTACTTTGTTTATTTCTGAAATTTCAATTATATATTTGAGGTTAATTCTAAAACTAGGGTTTGATTAAGGCAAACCCCTCCCCCAAAAAACAAACCCCTTTTTCTTGTAGGTACAGGTTCAGAACAACAAATCAGGATGGAGATTTGGATACCCTTTTCGACAAACTTTCGGGATCCAAAAATAGAATTTCAGTCTGAGAATTTTTAGGTCGATTGTTACATAGGGTGCAATTAGAGATTTTGGAAAATGGTGACATTGACTTGAGGGTGCAAATCAGAACTGTCTCAGAACAGAAAAAGATTTCTTGCTTTTGTTCGTCTCTCCGTTTCTATTCTAGATCTGGTCTTGGATTTTCCAGAAACTCAACATAGGCTTTAGAAAACAACATTATTTGATCTGTAATATTTCAAGGTTCGTGAATTTCTCCTATTCAAATCAATTAAGGTCATCGATCTATCTCAATCTAAAATACATTTCAAATTAATCAATCAAACCCAGGTACTTAAGATCTTCCTTACTTATTCTTGTTTCCAAATGATTGATTCATTTATGCATTGATCCTTCCTTTTGGGTTAATCAACTTAGATCTTTCATTTACATATCTAAGGATAGAAGGAGAGCATCTTATTTACCCCCATAACATATTTAAATGTAAGGGATTTTATGTTAAATGAATCCAAAAACAACACACCATAACACTTCACATCAATTTTATCCTTTACAAATAGTTCCTTCAATATAGCAGGCATGTCCCACGGTGTTATAATGGTCCTCCTTATCATAGCTGACACTTCATCATTTCCTCATCAATGCTACCAATCCACTCTCAAGTCACTCCTCTTTCCTGGAAGATTAGTAGCACATGCATATATATATTCAAGTCAACTATTCAACTTAATTCAAATGCTAGGACATACATTCAAAAGATTATATGAAACACTACGCCATAAATATAATATTTAGCAAGGTATGTCACTACTATCTACCCATAGGTATTGGTGGTTCTTACTATACTTATAGCATGATCATAAGTTCAAATACTTAAAAGTTTCACAAGTATTTTGGAAATGTCTTAAAACAAAGCATAAAATCAATATAAAATAGAGACAAATTTTTGCCCCATCATCTGCCCCCTACAAGCATAATGCTTGTCCTCAATTATTACACTTCTTTGCAATTCCTCTAAATTATCCAACTTTAGTCTTTCCTCTCCTTCTTCTCTTGAAGGTGTAGTAGAATCCTCTGGTTTTCTCCCAAATGTTCATCCTGTAATCTTCCTATAGATGTTCCAACTTCATAGCATTAATGTTATATAGGGGCCATAGAAGCATTGGTGGCTGAATTTTCAAGGGGCACCAGAGCTCATGCCATATTTGTCTTCCTAACTGTATGCATTTAGGTGTCCAATGAATTGTTGCTTCAAGGTTGAGAGGACTGTGTGGTTCGGCCTTCTTAAAAACATCTAGCAACATGTTCCATCTATTTCTGGCACTAGTTAGGGATCTTTTAAATGTGAAGCAGGACATCCCTTGATACTCTATGTAGACTTCTTCTGTGATAACAAAAATTCTATTCCTAGTTTGTGCTTTTATGCTCCCGTGAGACTGAACCAGTCCCTTAGTAGAACATCGAGCTTACTAATTTCAGCCCTTAAGGGTAGTTGTTATGATTTTTCTTGGTCCCTGTAATTATCTGAATTCCTATCATAATTGGCTTCATTGTACATCCATCACATCAAGGATCTTAGATGTATATCTCCAATGTAGAGAAATGGATTCCATTCAGTCTATTCAGGAATGATGAAGTTGTGGAGATACAATTCACAAAGAAGGTTTTGTTTCTAGAAAGGAAGGGTTTGGTACAAACCATACAATTCCTAGGCTGTCTTAAACTCATAATCTTTAGCTTTCATAATCATCATTAGTTGGAACAAGAGGAATTGCTCTTTTAAGTAAATGGCATATACTCTTAGAGGAGGCCTCCAGGCTATAATTTGGTTAGCCAATTTTAATGCATGACCCATCTTCTGTTTCTGTCTCTCCATTTTCTCCTTCAAGTCCTCTATTTCCTCCTTTTGATCATTAATTACTCTTTGCATCTTTTTCCTCTCTTCCTTCTACAGAATTGTGTTAAGAACAAACTGATTATACAAACCGAAAAGAAGGGATTACAGAGTAGGTGAGCCAAATTCTTCTGGCTAAGTATTTTGTCTCCTCTATTCTCTATAGGCCTACTCTAAATAGTTGGTGAACCAAGTTCTTTGAAAAGGAACTAGAGCATTTGAGTGTGAGAGTAATATGATGGTTGAGGCAACTGAAGTTCTTCTTGATTGCATTCTTGAGCACTTTGATGACTTTCTCCTGGTGCACTTTGAGATGTGGGAGGCTCATTATCACAAAATTAATTTAAATTTTGAGAAAGATATGGAATTTATGGTCGAACTGGGGAATTATCTGGAACATACTCAACATGGGGTTCTATGGTAGGTCTTTCTAAAGGAACAAATTGACTAGCCAAGGAAACTTGTGGAATTTTCCCTCTCATCCGAGAAATTCTCCACAAGGGAGTCTCTATAACCTCCACAAATTTATTTTTAATAGTTTTGTTCGGTCTCTCTGCTGTAGGAGTAGTTGTTGTAGGAGCCGATTTTCTTTTCTTACTTTTTGAGACTGTAGGGTTTTGTGGTTCATTCGCAGGAACTAAAGTTCCTTTACCAAATTTTATTTTTCCTCTCTTCTAAGAAGAAGTAGGTAAATTTCCCTTAGGAGCAAGAGAAGGTCTATTTTCCTCAAGATTTTTAGGTTCTCCTTCTTAGGTGGTTGTTTCATCAGCTGGTTCAGAGGGTGTTGCACTATCATTAATGGATTATTCAATAGGTTCATCCTGGGGTTGCAAAGTTTTAAACTGAACAAATTATTCCCATGCCAATAGAGACACATCTCTAAGGGATTTTTCAACTAATAGTTTAATTAGGGAATGGTGAGAAACAAAATTTATATTTCCTTTCTGGGTTTCTTCAGCACTAATTCTTAGCATATTATACAGATAATTTGGAATATTTATTGGAAAATTATGCGTGACATAGCTAAGAAATTTAAAATGGTGTGCATGCAAATGGGAAAACCTTCCCTCATAGGTGAGGTACCTTATAATGTGCGTCACCAGCTTGTTGAATGGTGGATGAAGTGACATGCGCTTGCAACCATGTTTGTTTATCTCCAGTGGAGGGTCTGAAGGAAGAGTGAACTGAGCTTGTGCTGACCTAACATCATGCTCATTTGGATAATTCTCTCCAATTGCGGGCAACCTAGTCACTTCCTCAATGCATTCCTCTGTTGCCAAGACCATCAAATCCCATATGTTTCCCTTTCCTTCCTCAAATGTGTTCATAAATTCTATAGTTGCTTCCTCATCAAATTCTATTAATTTTAGGAAATACCCAGGCCATCCACAAGCATTGAATCTTCGGACAATTTCTACATCAGTGAGAAGAATGGTATGGACCACTGGCTCATGGCACATCAAATGCCCTCTCATTTTTCTAAATGCTTCCTTCTAACTTTTGTTTTGATTTGTCAATTCACAATTTCCTTTGCTCTGCGATTTCCAAATTTCTTATTCTCTTTTTGAATCACCCTAAAATTAAGCTCCCAACTACACATAATACTATAGATTTTTCTTGCAATCTCTCTATTGTATTTTGAAAATGAGCAATAATAGCACTTTCAACAAAGAATTATAGATTTAAGTGTAAGTTTTGCGCTCATAACTTGTTTATGTTTATTTTAGGGTCACATCAAGTCATAAATTAGGGGTATTAAGGAATTATGGTATGACGCTTGTGCAAAAAATTAAAAGGACTTAATGAAACAGAGCACAAGTATAGATTTGAAGTGACATAAAATCTCATGAGAAATGATAGGTATGATTGGTAGTGACATAGAAAAAATTAATACACTTCACTCCCCCCTATGAAATTAAGACAAGTGTCCACACTTGTCACAGTTAGGATGGGGTAAGAAACTGGTGTAATACCAAGTTTTTGATTATGGTAACAATAGGTTTTGAAGGGACCCCAAAACCCTTTGACAACAAAGAAAAGAGAAAGGCATTAAAACCTAGAGAATAACAAGCTATCCCAAGGAAGGAAGCAGGCTACAAAGGGACAGATCCCAGATCTAACATTAAAATCTACAAACCAAAAAGCAAAAAAAGCCGCTGGAAGAAAAACAAAGGAAAAGGCCACCAGCACCGAGATTAGGATAGAGTCTTAAGGAAGCTCTTAGATTCCTCCAGCTGAGACTGCATGGTATTCACATTATCTTTCAGCTTTAGGATATCCGGATCCTCAACCTTCTTCTTTTTAGACCTAGTACGGGTTCCAGGTCCCATCTGCTGGGTAGAAATAGAAATGTCAGTTGTATCTTTGTTTCCCTCTAGCCAGTTACTTAGAGACATCAGATTCTCCATTGTAGACCTCATACCTATGTTCACCAGAGTAAGCAAATGTTTTAGCATTTCCTCATTCCCGCTTATTTTCTTCTGGATAGGTATCATGGCTATCTCAAATTTTTTTTTAACTTTTTCTTCAATATCAGATCCATGATCATGCACATTGACATTGACATTGTGAGGAACCTCCTTTCTGAGAATAGACATAGTATCCTCAATCACAGAGCTCTTATTTTCCAATTTGATACATCTATTCTTAAGTTCTACTAGATCATTCTGCACCCATTTATCCAGATTATAGCTGTAGATGGATTTATTTTTAGCTATCTCCAGGGGGTCATGATAATAGTTCTTCTGACCTGAGAGTCCATCATTCTGATTTCCCTTTAAAGAGACTGAGGTTTTCTACCCTGAAGGATTCTATCACTGTCTTCTTCCTTATTTTCCTTCTCTGGGCTGGGAGAATCACGAGACTCCAAATTTTCCTCTCCCAGAACCTTGAAACTGTTATCCCCCGAATTATCTTCATTACTGTCCATAAGATTAGTGTCAGAATCTTTGTATTTGTTGGCATCCTTCTCAACCTCAATCTCATTTTTCTCATTACCTTCAGTGTTAGCAATCTCCAGAACAGAGTTAAAATTTTCCCCAGAATACAGATTATCTTGACTTTCCTCAGGGTTTACCTTTTCATTATTGATATCAGGATCCTCCAAATCCTTCACCACAGGGGTCTGGGTAGTCGGGTTATTCTCAGCATTAGGATGCATTTGAGAATAAATGACACCTTCAGTTTCAGTTTCCTGAGGGATAGACTTCTCACCAACGGGTTCCTAAAGGATAGGACTATCAGGGGAGTCCGGGACATTCTTTTCAGAACCAGGGGCATCACTAAGGTACTCAACATTCTTCGGCTCAACCAGAGGTATAGAGGTAGATGGATCAGAGGGAAAAGAAGCTTTCTTAATTTTGGGATTCTTAGATAGAGAACCGACATACTTCCTTTTTTTAATCTGGGCAGGGATAGGGTCGGGAATGTGGTCTCTAGCATAATCAGCTATGAGGAGAATAAGCCCGACATGGAGGATAGGGGTATTCTTAACTCTGAAGTCAGTAATGCTCTGGTTTAGTGAACAGAGAAGAAAGTAGGGGAATGAAATATGGATCTCATGTCTAAAGTGATTAGCTAGGGAAAAATGATAATTGTAGACTCTAGAGAATCTACCCTCGAGAGTGAAATATTCCATTATAACTTTAATAACAGAACCCCAAATTTTATCAATGTTCTCCATGTCAACATAGTCTTTCTTACCTTTCACTAGAAGAGCCCTCTCCTCATTAGTAGTAGGAAATTTCTTATAAGCTCTGGTGCCTACCTTCACCTCTTTTGAATACTTCAGTGCATCAAGCGGGAGACCAGTGATGTCAGATAGAACCTTGAGGCTGAGACTAAAAGATTTGCCCGCAATATTTACCGTGCCCTTATCCCAGCCATTGGCGAAGGCTTTAGTAACCTCTGTGTCAAATGTGTGCAGTATATATGTGTAGTATTTGATATAATTATAGAAATGTGTGTGCTAAAAGTGGAAAAAATAGAAAAGTTGTACCTGTCATTTTGTTTCCACATGTGCAAAAAAGGTGGCAAGAATGGAATGAGTGCTACAAAGTTATGCGTCAACTGATGTGGCTTTTATTGAAAGCATAAAAATATGGAAATATGTGATGATGTGGAGGATATGTGGGTGGAAGGTAGAGAAGTGGAGTGGGTTGGAAAGAAGAATATAGAAAATGAATGGAGAATGGAACTTCGCTAGAAAATGAAGTCTTTATTATGAGCATACATATAGGATCATTAGGTTGGAGTTGCAGGAAGAAGATTTGCACCCTCTGCTGTAAGAAGTATTACCTATGGTTCTTGTGGATTTGTGTCTCTAAATTGCTACAAGAATTCATCCTTGGTCTAGGGTTGATGGTATAGACAAAGTCAATTCCTGTTGACCAATAGTTTTAAATGCACTGGATCAATTGTTGTCAGCTGGACTGCTCCATTGTCGAAGAGATGGTCTATTTCATATGGGTCTAACCATCTTCTCTATAATTTGCCTGATGTTTCATGAAATCTGGAATCAAAGAGTAGTGCCCAATCAACTATTTGAAATTTTTTGTTCTTGATGTGGGAGTCATGTCATTTATTCCTCTATTTTTGGACTATCTCTGTGCGCTCCAATGCAGATTTTCTCATCTTATCCAGAGAATTGAGATGTAGCAGGCGGTCTCGTTGTGCTATAGTAAGATCAATGTTTAGCTTCAGGGTAGTTCATAATATTTTATGGTCAAACTCAATGGGAAACATTGCTACCTTCCCATACAAAAATTCAAATGGAGTGAATAATGTCATTGTCCTCCATGTGGTTTTGTATGCCCAAAATTTTTCTGAAGGCGGGTGCTCTAGTCACGACGGTGGAGGTGAACTATTTTTGTGAGAATTGCTTCTATTTCTTTGTTGGTGACCTCTGCCTGACCATTATCTTGTGGATGATAGGGAATAGAATTCCTATGTATGGTGTTGTATTCTTTCATAAGTGCTATGATTAGGCTTGATGTGAATTATGCTCCTTGATCGGTTACAAGCTCTCTCGGCACACCATAGCGGGTGAATATTTCTTCATACAGGAACTCTGCTACTTTATGATCACAGGCATACTTCATTGCCTTCACTTCAACCCATTTGGTTAGATAGTCTATGCACACCAGAATGTAGGACTTTCCATTAGATGGGGGGTCTATAGAACCAATAAAATTCATGCCCTACTTATCAAATGGTGTGACAACCACTTGTGGATGAAAGGCATTTCATCTGATTTTGTTGGATGATCACATTTCCTGTCATAATTGGCTGCATATTTGTAAAGTTTGGGCCAGTAATAACCCGTTGTTAAGATTTTTTAGAGTTGTCCTCTTAGTTGTAAAGTGTCCTCTACAAGGCTCATCATGACAAGCATGGAGGATATCATAGGTTTCATCTTCATGTACACACCTTCTCGTGACTTGGTCTAGACCGGTGTAGAAAAATGTATTGTCATTCCAAGAAAATTGAAATTTTTTCTCAACAAGAATTCTTTTGTCCTTAGGAGAGAAATGTGTAGGCATCTTGTCAGCTGTAAGGTAATTGGCTATATCAGCATACCATGGGCTCTTGATAACAATATGGAACAAATTTTCATCAGGGAAGGTATCATCTATCACAGAGGTGCCAGTGTCATCATTCTGGAGTCTTGATAAATAAGCAACTACAACAATTTCTTTACCTGGCTTATCAATTATTGTTATATCAAATTCCTCTAAGAGCAGAATCCATCTTGCTAGCCTACTTGAGATGGCAGGTTTGTTCATAAGATATTTTATTGCTGCTTGTCCGTATGAACAAAGATTGGATAGCTTGTTACATAATGATAGAATTTATTCAAAGCATAGACCACTGCCAGTAATTATTTTTCAGTGACTGCATAATTTAACTCTGGTCCATGTAAAATTTTGCTGATATAGTAAATAGTATTTTCAAGGTTACTAGATTTCTGGCCTAAGACAACACCTATTGCATAGTCAGAAGCATACGTATGGATATAGAATGGTAAAGACCAATTAGGCCCTCTAAGTACTAGTGTTGATATAAGAAGGGACTTGAGCTATAGGAAATATTTCTCACAGGCTGGTGTCTATGTAAACTCAGCTTCCTTTGTAAGCAAGGTGTATAGTGGACTAGCTATTTGACTAAAATTTTGAAGGAAGCACCTATAATAACCAGCAAGTCCTAAAAGGGATCTAACATATTTTTTCTTAGTAGGTATAGGGAATGTAAGAATTACCTCAACTTTTGGAGGGTCCACTTAGATGACAACTTCTGAGATAAAGTGTCCTAGAACCACTCCTTCTTGCATCAACATGAAACATTTCTCACTATTCAGGGACAAGTTGTGTTCTTTACATATGATCAACACTTTTTCCAGGTTCTTCAAAGCTTCTTCAAAAGTAACACCACATGTGGTGAAATTGTCCATATATATTTCCATGCAATCATGTGATATTTCAGCAAAAATGCTGATTATAGCCCTTTGGAAAGTGGCTGGTGCATTACATAAACCAAAAGGTAACAAAAAATATACATAGGTTCCCTAAGGACATGTAAATTTTGTATTTTCCTGATCCTCTAGAGAAATGATAATATGATTATATCCGCTATATCCATCAAGAAAAGAGAAGTACTTTTAACAAGCTAAAGTATCTAGAACGTGATCAATGAATGAGAAGGGAAAATGATCTTTCTTTGTTGCATTGTTCAGTTCTCTATACTATACACATATTCTCCATTTACCCGCCTTTTTAGGGACTATTACTAAAGGTGAAACCCATTTAATGTATGAGATTGGATAAATAAAACCAGCATCAAACAAATTTTGTAGCTTAGTCTTTACAATTTCTCTTAAGGCTGGGTTAATTCTTCTTTGAGGTTGGTGAAGTGGTCGACTGCCTTCATTGATGTAAATTTTGTGTCTACAGAGTTTTGGTTCCAAGTATTTCATGTCTCCATAGTCTCGAGCAAATGCTTTTTCATGCTTACAAAGGAGTTGAGTTAGCAATGCTAATTGTTGTGGTGGTAATTTACTATTAACATGAAGATTGTGGCTAGGAGAGAGCTCCACATTAGTTGTAAGCTCAAGCATGGATACTGCAGGTATTGGGATTGTAGATATATCATAGGGCACTAATTTATGGATAATATTAGGTCCTACTAGGAAAACATAGTCCTCATAGGTAGACAACTACAGAATGGAGATTTCAGAAATATCTTTTTCTGTGACACAATCATTGGTAAGGATACTTTAAATCACGTCATCATCTTCTTGCAATTTCAGGAATGATTTTCTGTGTAACATAATTATTTGAGAAACAAATTTTAGCTCTTCTTCCTCATCTCCCAAATCTGGCCAAATAGGAGTACTCAAATCTGGTTGTGGTTGGGCAGGAGGATATAATGCTAATTTCTTGATTGCTTGGCCATTTGAGATTGTCATGTTACCTGATTTGAAATTGATGTTAGCATCAGTTGTGGCTAACCAAGGTCATCCAAGGATAACTGGATAACCAAAAAAATTGACCTTAGGTGATAATATTAGGAAGTCGGCAGGATATTCCCAGGAATCAAATGTGACTACTATATCTTCTATTATGCCATCTGGGGTGATAGTTGAATTGTCTGCAAGTTGCAAGATTGTTGGAGTGGTCCTTAATCCGTATATACTCAACCTATGCATGGTATCCTTAGTCATAAATTTTATAGCTACTCCCAAATCTACTAGAGCATTCTTCATAGATTGGCCATTAATTATAATATCAACAACTAGGCTTCCAGGGTCAGAGTACTTTGGAATGACTATCTTTCCCAAAATAATATCTACAAGTTGGCCTATAAAATGTACTATTTGGGGATCCTTTTTATTATGTATAGGATCTTTGAGGCAATCTTCCTTAATTAATTTCACATAAAGAGGAACATCTTTAATATCTTGAAATAGTGGAATCTGGCTATGCATGTTTTTCAATTGGTCACGTATATCAAATGGTGTTTATTCCTGGGGTATATGTTTGTCCATACTAAGCCTTTGAGGAAAAGGAGTATTAGCTTAGGTGTTAACATCAGTTTGAATTGATACATTAGGTGGTGTGACAATATTTTTCAACGTAGTTTCTGGAAGTGGTGTTGATGTTGCAAGAAGGTCTCAAACTTTCGTTATAACAAGAGGTTTTGGTGCATGTAGGGTAGTACCAGATCTCAAGTGAATATCAATTATTTCTAATGCATAGGAAGGGTACTATTGAGAATTAGTAGTGTACATTGGTGGTTATTATTGCTTGTTGTTAGGATTGGGTTGTAGCTGATCAGGTAATTGTGTTGGCCTTGGAGTAGGACTTGTGGCTACAGGAGGTGGCATTATTGTAGGTTGAGATACTGGAGGTGGTAAGGGTTGGTAACTAGGATTTTGATTAGGCCATTGTTGGGGTCCTCTGCACTATTTATATGGTTTCCAATTCTCCTGTGGTGGCTACCATTGATTTTGAGGCTGTGGCCATTGGGTTTGCTTTGGGTTAAGCCACTGGTTCTGCTGAGTATTAGGCTAGACATAGTTCTAAGTAGGTTGGGAGTACTGAGAAGGATTTTGAAAATTATGGTTCTACCATTGATTATTATAAGGATTAGAAAATTTCAAAGTGTCCTGAGGCATACCTTGTCTTGAGGTCCATGGATGATGTTGAGCAACATAGAATACTTTCTCATCCTCTCCTTTTTTTTATGTACTTAGTAGGTTCTCCAAATTTGCCACCAGATTGCACCCACAATATTTCTTTTGCTTGCGATAGTGAGGGAAGTATTCAAATAGGTATGCTTCAACATCTGCATTCTCCTTTTTAGAAATCATTATATCCAGGTGTGTAGTAACATTATTGATAATAACTTTCTTGAAATCTAATAGTAGGATCAAGATTTCTAGCTTATAAATGCCTGAGCTATTCCCCTTAGCAAGTGTAGACCGAAATCCTCTGCCCTTCTTTACAGTTGATCTTGAATAGTTGAGGCATATTTTATTAAGATCATCCCAAAAAGATTGATGTATATCTCCTCCCGCCATAAGGTCCAGTGCTTCAAGGCATTTGTCAGTTAGTCCTCTCAAGAAGACGAGTTTCTGTGAATCCTCCTCCAGCACATGTTGTGGATTCTTCTACAAGTTGTACAAGAAGTGTGAAACATAATCTTCTAGAGTTTCATCTTCCTTTTGTGACATTTGAAAAATTTCATCCCCTCTCGAGCCACCCCCTTTACAATACTCCTTATATTTTTGCAGAAACAAGGTCTACATCTCATTCAACCTGGTTGCTGCATCAGTCGCTAATCCCATAAACTATCTGAGAGTTGACTCCTTCAGTGTTTCTAGAAACAACTTGAGTTTGTGGCCATCAGTTTTGTAATCAAAGCTTCAACAAAGAATGTCAAACTCAAATAAAAAGGTATCGGGGTATTTAGTTATTAGGCCATAGAACTTTGGAAGTGCAGCAGTGGGTATGTTTTTGAGGTTAGCATTGTTGATAAGGCTAGATATAGGAAATGGAAAGGTAGGTTGTACCATTACTAGAGGTAATTTGAAATGAAGCTCTTGCTGGAGAGGAACATTAGCCAAAGGATTATGCACAAAATATGCACTTGGGGTGGAATCGTCAAGAAAACTGGCCAAAATTTCAGCAAAAGGTCAAATGTCAACTGGATCAAAAGGGTCTTCTTCAAATGGAGGTGCTATAGGAAATTCAATACTTGCATCAGAAAAAGGTAATTCAACTTCTTCAAATTCTTTTTTCAGATTAACAGAATCTCTTGGAAGGAATTTTCCATGGTCATCTCACCTTCTTCCTCTTCGATGCATGCAATTAATTATGTAAACTTGTGAAGTAAGTTTAGGACTAGAAAATACTATCTAGGAATTAGGAAACTATCTAAAAATGGAAAATGACTCAATAAGGTTCTCATCTTGACACCATCCCCGACAACGGGTCCAAAAATGAACAACCCCACAATAGGTAATAATAATCATGCCAAAGTTTCTTCTAGGAATAGTGTATTCAAACTAAGGATTATTTTCCCTATCATGAAGTGCATTTGAATTGTCAACCCAGGGACGTATACTTGAAATGTGACAACACAATTTGTGCACTAAGTCTCTCATAGAGTCATATCACTTAAGTTGTAGGAAGGAAAATGCATGAAAGAAACTTATGATATTGATGAAGGAAAGTAAACACACACAACTACTTAATGAATTTAATGTTGATAACTATAAGCTCAACTCTAACCTATTCTATCAACCCAAAGAATTAACTATAATTATTCCTGCAGGTGCTGCAGGAGCATACATAAGTTATAATGTTGTAGGAGGAATCAATAAATTCTACTTGAAATGTTGTAAATGTTGAAAGAAACCTAACATAGTCTACTCTAATCCACCTTCCAAGTGGGCCCCCTTGGTTAGATTCTTCTAACTACTAACACAAAATATAACTCAAAATCACCGCTTCATTATATTTCCAGAAAAATTGATTACATCATAGTGAAACAATACACAGAATTAAAAGAGTAACTTTGCTTTTCAATTGAAACAATGGTACAACCATCCAACTAAATACAATCTAAAAATCATATCCCTATATATAGAGGATTGATTTTTATTTAAAATAGAAGGATAAGGTCTGATTGATTCACACCATAAAGAAAGGAGAATGTAACAACCCACGACAAAATATCATAAAGACTAGATAACCACTCAACAAAGTATTAACCACAAAAGAAAATATAGCATAGTTGAGTTTCTATATCCCCTAAAATGATAGTTCCTTCAATTTAGCAGGCATGTCCCACGGTGTTATAATGGTTCTCCTTATCGCAGCTGAGACTTCATTGTTTCCTTGTTAATGCTGCCGATCCACTCTCAAGCCGCTCCTCTTTTCTGGCAGATTAGTAGCACATGCATATATATTCAAGTCAATTGTTCAACTTAATCCAAATGTTAGGACATACATTCAAACAATTATATGAAACACTATGGAATATATAGTATTTAGCAAGGTATGTCACTAATATCTACCCATAGGTCTTGGTGGTTTTGATTGTACTTATAGCATGATCATAAGTTCAAATACCTAAAAGTTTCACAAGTGTTTTGGAAATGTCTTAAAATAGAGCATAAAATAAATATAAAATAGAGACAAATTATTTCCCCATCAACATTCAATATTCTCAGTGCTCAAATATGCATGAGCCTCAATGCTCAAGATGCAAGAGCCTCAACGCTCAAATATGCACGAGCCTGAGTGATCAAAGTTGCAAGAGCCTCAACACTCAAATATGCATGAGCCTTAACACTCAAGGTGAAAGAGCCTCAACGCTCAAATATGCATGAGCCTCAGTGCTCAAGGTGCAAGAGACTCAATGCTCAAATATGCACGAGCCTCAGTGCTCAATGTGCAAGAGCCTCAATTCTCAAATATGCATGAGCCTCAACGCTCAAGGTGCAAGAGCCTCAATTCTCAAATATGCATGATCCTTAATGCTCAAGGTACAAGAATCTCAATGCTCAAATAACCTGCAAGTATGTTAGTATAACAATATACTCACATAGTAATTAATTTAAAATAATGAAGAATCATATTCTCAATGTAAAGTAATATCAACAAGCGATGTTAAAATCTAACAAGAAATCAAATTTTTTTATAATATAACTTTCAAGTTCAAGAAGGCCCATATCTGAACTCCCTCTCAAAGGTGAAGGCTTAAAGGCATTCAAAATATACAATAGAGGTTTGAAGATAGTTTTGATTTGGAAAAATTGCCATTTTGTAACTAAATTTGTCACATCTATACCTTAGAGAGTTGTTTTGAAAAATTTCTCCCTCTCTATCCATTATTGATCCTAAAGTTTCTTCCATAGTAGGAGTGTCCATAGTTTCCAAGTGATTACTTAATACAGTATATACATTTCATGTCTTACTAATAGTAAATATTATTCATAACCAATTCCACAGTGATCATTCAGTTTCTAATAGATTTTTTTGTACAGAAATCCTCAATTATTTCTACTTAAGTGCATGTGATTTAACTTCTTTCTATTAGAGAATTGGATGAAGATCTCATATCAATTAAGTTTGTAGTTATCTAGGTATCCATTCTTATGCAGCTGTCATAAGTGAAGACAATAAGTACTCTTATTTTTAATCACTTATATGGTGAAGGATTGCAACTTTCCTTATTGATTTACTCAAAATTATTCAACCTCAGATTATAATTTGTAATATCTTAGTTGCGTTTGGAATATAATATCATACCCTAGCACATAATTATACTAGTTTTCCTTAAACATGAAATCCTGATTTTATTTGATAAGATTAGTATAGAAATTACTGATAATATTTTATACTCCAATATCACTCTAATGCTCAAAAATATCTCATTCTAATGCTAGTTTTTAGAATATTTTAATTCAAACTGAGATTTATCGAATTTACACAAAGTTGAACTCTATTTGGGAATTTTTCGTCGACTAATTCTTGATCCAAAGGGGTTTCATCCTTAAGTTCATTGAATCATATTCTCTGTCCCATTACACAAGAGTTCCATATCAAAAATAAGATCCATAACATGTTCCACTGGTGGATTGCTCTTGATCAGTATAAGATTGGTTTTCCTAAATTTTAAATGGATTTTATCTACCTTGGCTTTGATACCATGTTAATATTTTTAGATTTCTACCTAGGAAAATACAATCTTTATGATTCGAAGTATATTGATAGAAGTTAACAAGAAATAAGAAAGGATAATACCCAATTATGAATTCTATTTGTTGATGTAGAGGCCTAGGTGGTCTTTCAATCAACAACTTCAAGAGGGACTCCATTTTCCTTGTAGCAACACCAAAATGGCTTCTTTTCAAGGATCATCCTCATTGATCCAATCCACACCATAATCAATTAGAGTGCAAATCAACTCCTTATGCAACCCATAGGCTCCACACCTTTGTAAAAACACCAATGTAGCTCAATCCATCCACTGGATTCAACCATTCAACTTGATTATTCAACAATCCTTATCTGGGTGCTCACTAGGCCTTAATCCCTAGTAGCCCTACTCAACAGGTTTTTCAAAGATGACTCCAACATTACCCAAAAAAAAAAGAGATATAAAGGAATATGTTGATACCATTTTCCCTATTACACAACATATTTCAGAATTTCATATTACTCCTTTGGACCATATGTCCAAACCAATACATTGTTGCCCTGCAAATAACTGTCATTAGCCCTCCTATTACAAAGCAACCCCTAAAAAATCACATTCCCAAACCACCAAACCTTAAAAAAGAGTCGATTCATGATCCAAATCAATGGATTTTCAAATTTATAGGAGATTCCACCATGTTCTACCTTCCCAAACACCAAACCCTCCTTCCTAGGTGCACTAGCCTAGGGCTTTGTCAAAAAGACACTTCCAAACACTTCCAACTCATACTCATGGATCCTACACCATCCAAGTAACCTATCATGACATACCAAGTCATAAAAAGTGGCCCTCCTTTGGGTGGAACTCTCAGACCTTGACTGGTCCAGCCACCATGTACCCTTAATCAACAATATATCTTTAATCAGAGATCTTCATCTTCAATCCCTACATACCCCTGCAAGAAAACACATATGACACATACCATACATGTTTTATACTCTCCCCCCAAGTCACATTAACCATATTTAGTGGGGGAGTCTTATACATTCATGGTGTCTTGAAAGCAATTGTTGATTGCACATTAAGACCCTATCTAGGAACAGTCAATACAAACTTGACTTTCTTTATTCAAAACTTCACAAAATAACAAAAAATTTGCATGGAAATGAATAAAAATTTAAACCAATACTATTTCAATATATTACCAATCAATATTGCATAGAATGAATAGTTTATGAACACGAACACAGTGACTCTGTCCTTACAGTAGAGAATAGACAATTTGCAAGGAATTGAAAGTTTATTGATTTAAACTTTATTACATTGCTTCCTTCGACACAAAAAAATCTACCAAACTCCCTAAAAATCCTCTATTACTCTCAATAACACTCAATCTACCCAAATACCCTTCTACTAATAGGTTGATAGTTACAACTCCCTGCAGTCAGTTTAATGATTGTTATATTTAGTATATTGTTGTCAAGTTGACAACATAGTTGTCAACTTGACAACTCTCGATTTCTTTATCATTGTATTTAACTCTTTTAAGGCCTTTTAAGATTCTATCCTAACACTAAAGATCTTATACCCTTCTTAAACCCCATATGAGCCTTCATAGGCCTCATTTTTCCAATTTGGGCAAATTTACATATTTAGCACTTTTAGTGCATTTGACGCTTTAAAATGGCTCTAATGTCCAACTTACAATCATTTGGACATTATCGGTATTTAAAATATCTCATCTACACCTAGGATCCTCAAGTGACCCCCAAGGTGCACTTCTACCCTTCAAATTCCATCATGGCTTACACCATTGATCCTTTTACAAATGATTTACATACCAATCAAAAAATTATTAAAAGCATAAGCAAAGGACCAAATATGGTCTTATTACATTTAAAATGACCCATCATGCTCATGTTTGTCTTTCATTCCCCCTAGGATATATCAGTGACCCTAGTGTTCCTCTAGGACCTTTGTGCTTGGCCTTGGTGCTCCTATACCACTCTTTCTCCCCTAGGATCCATCAGTGACCTTAGTGTACCTTCATGTCCTTGGTGTTCTGCACCAAATAAGCTTTAGACCAAGCCATGAGTTTATGAGCATAAAATTTTGGTTGGTTTTCTTCACCATTTTGATTTCAAATCATTTACAAGATATAAAAGCATTAGATCTACATATTTGTCATTTTAAGATCAATGATAAAGTCCCCCTTTTATATTTTTTAGATCTTATCAACATTTTAATTGACCAAACTATAAACAAAGGTCCTTATAATGCTTTCAAGCAACTTTGGAGGACCTAGGGCACAATGCTAAGAAACACACATACACACACACACACACACATGCGTGCACACACACAACATATACAACCTTAACCTGCTTATAAAAGTTGATTAGAGAAGGTATATGCACATGTGATGAACATTTAGATTTGCCTAAGCACTATTGAGAGCTTACCCTGCAACATATGTACTATTGTGAAAATTATCACAAGTATATTTGTTGAAGGGTCAAGCTCCCAATAGTGCTTGGTCAAATCTGCATGTTTGTCACCTATGCATATACCTTCTCTGATCAACTCTTATATGCACATGTGAAGGCTGTATATGCGCAAGTGAAGGTTGATCAACTCCAATCTCCCATTTGTATCTATATGTCATCAAAGCAACTCCATTGAGAATCTTGTCTACTTGAGACGTTTGAATTGTTAAAGAAATTGGAATTTGAAATATAGGTACCCCCTCAGCACATCAATGACCTCTTGGATCAGCTTCATAATGTACAATACTTCACAAAGATTAACCTCAAGTTAGGATATCAAGTTAAGGAATTTGGTGAATATTTGCTTCTACGAAGAAATTTGGGTTGGAAAGCATTGGGCAAAGAACCAATAGTTTGGTTAACCCCTGCTGCACTTCTGATATATTGTGTGTATGATATATATGATATTTTATTTTGATTTAAAAACTAGTATATTATCTGAATATCTTTCTTTCTTTCCATAATAGGACTGAGTTTGAGGTGGAAGACTACTGTAGACACCCTAAAATAGACAGAGTTTGAGGTGGAAGACTACTGTAGACACCCTAAAATGGACAGAGTTACAACTTTACATTAAAAACACTAATTTTCATCTATTAATAATGGTTTCTTAATCATTAATTAATCATATATTTTCTTCTAATTTCATTCCCCAAACCATCTAATCAAATTCCCAAAATTAATTAAATAATTAATTTTATTTAATTAATTAACCTTAATTTATTAATCTCCATTAATTAATTAAATTCAATTTTCTAAAGTTTAAATTTAAATATTTAAACTTATTAATTTATTCTTCTAATTAAATTAATTTAATTTCATTCAATAATTCAATTCTAAAACCAAAAAGAATTCAATTATCTCACATGTTGAATACTTTAATTATAAAAATGAATTAAATATTCAATTAAATCCTTTCTTGGTGTTCAAAAAGATAACTCTTAATCAGATCTCTGATAACATGGGTTACTCCACCCACCTCTCCAGTTCAAAAAGGTAACTCCAAATTACCTCTTTAGTTCTAAAGGTAACTCATAATTAGCTGTTCAGTTAACCAAACTTGATCTCTTCTCTCCCAGTTGAGGAGGAGGAGTTTACTGAGGGCTTCTCTAGTTCCCTTTGATCTCAACCGTTCATCTTCCTATCTCTGGAATTGATCTCAACCGTTTATATCATTTCCATATTCTATATAATCAACCCTTCATAACCATTTGAAGGATCCAGGATTTCAAGCTTTCACACGCCCTTACTTTGTCAGATTCGTTCAAGCATCAAGCCTTCTTGTGATCAAAGATCCAGGATTTCAAGCTCACGTGCGCCATTACTCTGTCAGATTGGTTCAAGCATCAAGCCTTCTTGTGATCAAAGAATTTAATATCATATTCTCGATGCTCCCAAGTCATAGATGCTGCCCACACCAATATTGAGCACCACACAAATAACATTTTAGGAGTAGAGAGAGAGACAATAGAAGATTCGAGATTTTTTGGTTTGCATTCGTTTGTATTCCTCCTTTATTGCTTGTCATTTTATTGTTCATAGTTTCATTCTTAGTAGTAATTGATTGATTTCTCCCCATTGCAAATCGGTGTTACTAATCCCACTCATTAACTCAAGATTGTGTGGAGCTAGGTTGGATCCCGTGACATTTTGGTGAACCTAACATGAATCAAACAACCCAAATATCACTTGCAGATGATAGACAAAATTTTTTGGCCTCGGCTATACAGTTGCAGAATTCATTTTTCATGTTTTTCTCGATATCCTTGTAATTTCACAATCGCTAGTATTTTACTACAATTGATGAAAGTTTGCCACAATTGACTAGTTTAATGCCACAAATAATTTAAGGGTTTCACAATTATTTTCTGTCGTTATTCCAAGCTATGTTTTCTTGACCCGTTCTACAATTAATCGATCTGTATCATAATTGATTCCAGTTTTCCGCAATTGATTGATCCATGCTACAATTGATAGTATCCTACCGTAGTTAAAAGTGCTTTACCACAATTGACAACATCTTGCTGCATCTGATAAAAATTTACTCCAATCGACAGACAATTACCACAATCAACATAATTATTGCTCATTTGATTCAAATTCATTATTTTTTCAGTTAAAATCTGATTGTTTTCTCAATTTTTGTGCAGGATTGACCAATGACGAATGTCCAAAAGGGTAATTAGACACATCCCAGGTGCTAGATCACTAAGAGAATCCATAAGAAGGACCACAAATTACCAAACACAACAAAGAGACATCTTAGCCATCACAGCGGAAGATCAAAACAAATATCTGGATTCTATCAAACGTTTCACAACTAAGTACAAGGTCATAATTAGTCTTAGCGGTCTTAACAATTTTGGGGTTGCTGGTTATTTTTCAATTCTAAATTAGACTCTTTTTGGTACCAATCACATTTTTTGACAGCTTGTGGTAAGGAAAAGTTTAACAAAGCAACTAAAATTAACTTATTTGTCATTTTAGTGCTTAAAAAGAACATTGTATGCCAAACATCTTGAACCTCACATTTCCAAAATTGGTGCTTAAAATTGATGTGACGGTTAAGAATTGAACAAAGGCAAACAATCTTTCAATTTGGTGCATTAAAATTGAACAAGCAAATCATCACCTACTTTGGGCTTTAAAATTGAACACTTGTGCTTGTATGGGTGATTAGCTTAGTTCAAATTTCAATCTTTGGGGTTTAAATAGATTAACCTTGTGTCTTGAGTCCTTGGTGTGGTTTCACAATCTGTTAGATTAAAAACTTTTATAATTTTTAGAAAGGCTTGTCTGGGGAATGTGCTTCTTCCTCGGAGAATGACCTTAAACTGGTAATCCTTCCGATCGGTATATAAACAAGACGTGAACCAAAGTTCTATTTTATATCTACCCAAGCTCAGGTGAGGTGTGTTGATGATAGCCTGGATCGGCTGAATATCCCTAAGTAGTTAGCATGGTCAACTAGGCTCTTAAGTGAGTCACACACGTACAAACCAATTGGATAGATGCCATAGACCCTACTACAACCTTGTTAAACTAGAGTCCAACCCGATTCACCTTCAAACAAATATCTTATTATAGTGCAAGGGGTTGCAAAATTTCCCCCCAAGATTCCCAACATATGTGTTCTAGGGTATTGTGTTAGTGAAAGAAATCTTCACTAGCATGACAATAATATCTGGCAACGACAAAAATACGGGCACCTACATTGTGGATCTTCGTGTCCTAGTAGTGTGACACTTGTGTGAGCTAACAAACATTCAAGCATTGAGCCTATAACATTGTATTTGAAAGCCAAATTTTCCTTAGATTAATCTTTTTGTCCTTGTATCAAAACCCGTGCTAGATTACAAAATACATTGTCCATTGTGCTTGTTCTTTGATTAGTCTCCAAAATGCTAAACAAACATCAAAACTTTCAAAACGATTCCAAACATGTTAAAGTCTAGGGTGTCAAAATCAAACCTATTCCACAAATTAGAAGTCTTGTTCTCAATTTTATTAGAAAGTGAAGCCAATTTGAAATATTTTTTTAGACTGTCTCCCCTTTGCCGGAGTTGCTTGCATCTTACCACAATTGACAGAATTCTACCGCAATCATCTTGTTTATTGCCGCATTTGACCTTTCAATTACCACAATCAGTGATTGATTACCGCAATCAACCTGTCACTTTACCACAATCGGTGGAAATTTACTGCACTTAACCAGAGACTTTAAACACCTGTTGTTTCCTCAAACCTTGAAAAGACTCCTCATTCTATGTAAAAGATTAGTGTCTCTCCCAGAAAAATATGAAGAACATTGTGTGAATCTCTTAACTTTAAAGACCATCCATTCTTTGAAAGCATGATTATTGTCAAAATTTCAGACTCGAAATATCTTGATCTTGTTATCTCAAAATCATCATATCTCAATTAGTGACTTTGTCTCAGGCAATAGTCAAGAATTCTATTCTTACATCACCAAGTCTTTGAGATCAAGATAAATCAACATATATCCTTAGAATTACCCTTGTCCCAACATAACTCAGACTCTCCTAGAAAGGTTATCCTTTTTTTTGCTTTATATCACTTGTTTTAGTCATAAAATTTGGACAACACTATGTCTCACACACTTTATGGAGGATCTTACACTAAGTTGAAGGCTAAAACTCAACTGATGAGTCTTATATCAACTAATTTCCCCCTTGGGAAGAATAGCGAGAGGATGACCCTTTCAGAAATACCAGTCCTTCTCTTTTCATTGAGAATCCCCGTAGACCAACATTGTTCCATGATGACATAGAGGAGGAGCTTAAAGACATAGAGAAATACGCCTATTCCGCACAGGTTGTTGATGCTGTGGTAGAGATAAATCATGAATGTTTCTTAGGCATCTTGATTAAGAAGGGAATCAAACTCCCCGCCGGATTTAATGTGTCAACCATATGGCTCGAGAACCCTCTCGCAGGTCAAAACACTACTCAACCTTCTCAAACAAAACCTGTGATATCCCAAATATTTCCATCTTTTACGACAATGACATCAGCACAAATTGTGCCTAATTAGACTAGCTTTGCAAATAAAGCTAGCATGCCATCTACACAAAGCATGAAAAGATCCCAAATAAGTACACCCATGGTCACTAGTGTGCCTCAACCCTCGACCTCATGGCATTTCTCATCAAGCTCTCATGCTATGTCTTCAATTCCTCCAATAAGCAGCAACACTTTTGCAACTGTTCCGCTACTATAGTCAGTCCTTGCTAGCCTTAGGCTCAATACCTCGCTCCCACGGGGATCCATCTCTGCAAGTCTGACTTTCAGTCAATGCCCACCCAAGGTTATACCTTTTCTCTTACAGGGACCACAAAAACCCTAGCAACAACAAAACTAACCCCAAAAATAACAAAACTAACCACATCAACAACAACCCTAGTGACCCCAACAAAAAAAACAACAGAATCAATCTTGGGCCAATCAAATGCCCCAGTATCAAAATCACATGTTGGGGAACCAATATCAAGTCCCAAGGGCTAGATTGTATGTCCCAACTCAAGGGACATAGAGGCAAAACCTCATACCTACAATGAAATAGAAATTCAATGTCGCCAATGTCTCTCAATCTCAAACAGACATGTTAATCCAGCAAGTGCAGAGTCTTCAAACCCAGATGATGGACATGCAAAATCAAGGGCAAACTGTAATACCCTCCCCTTAGTTTTCTTTTCTCTTTCGGTTTCTGAACTCTTTTAGGCCTTTTCATGTATGTGTTGGTTATTTTAGTTGGTTTTGAGGATATTCATGTATTACGTTTTATTATGTTATTGATCCATTATGTAGTTATGTTATATCTTCTATTTATATGTGATTTATGGTTATTTCATGATGGTTATGTATATATTATAATGTCATTTTGATTATGGTTTTCTAACAATACCGACCCTATATCTGTATGTACATGGATCATTTGTATGTTTTACTTTACTAACGTTGATGTGTTTGGTATGGTATGGGACATAGTTGTAGTTACTTGCTTCGGCAAGATCCACACGATAAACTAGTCTCAACAATTGTTTGTTATATTATATGTATGTATATGTTCATCTTTGTGATGACAGGTTTGCAGGTACCAGGCTACGTCTTCCCTGAATTGGCAGGAGTGAGCGTGCCCTATCACAATATATCAATGGTAAGAGAGGGGAATTATATGCAGGCCTAAATCCTACCCTAAACCATTATTTTGTCCTAGAAACAGACAAGAATTTGACTGACTACTTTAGTATCTGAATCCGTCAAGTGACGTGGATTCATGAGCCTTTCTGTGTGTGCTTATGTGTCTGTTTCAGTTGTTTTTCTGATTAGATGGTTTTCAGTTGATTTAATGATACTATTGGCTTGATTTATTTAATGAGTAATTATGATAAATATTAATGTTAATTATTGCACCTTTGATAAGGTTAGAACATTGATATATTAAATATATGGCTATTTAATAATTAAATACCTATATTTAATTAATTGATTTAATTATTAAGTCTTGATTTAAATAATTGAGAATTAATAAATATTAAATTCAATTATTGTAATTAATTGTGCAAAGTTGAATTATTAAGTAATACTTTAAGTTGCATGATTAATTGATTTATTTAAATTGAAATATTCTCATGCATTTTCAATTATGGCTTTGTTTTTATATTATAAAGTTGACATGTGTATGACTTTAAGTGAAAATTGAAAATAAATAATTTCTTTTAATTTTTAATTAGATAATTAATATTCCTTTAGGTTTTCACTCTTTAAAAACATAATTGCTTGGTTCTCTATATCCTTGGATTGAAAGCCATTTTAGAGGTTGTTCAATCAATGAAAAGGAAAAATCAAGTGATTGGAGATTTATGGAAAGCTTATGAGTATTTTGGATTTTTCACTGCTTTGGATTAGAATTGGTTCCTCTCATCAGTTATTAAGGTAGGATCTTGATCTTGTTAATTCTAGCTTCTAGATCCCTGTCTTCTATGCATCTAGAATGCTAGGATCTTTTGTTTGAATCTTCCTTGTTTGTTATCATGTGATTTTATTGCTTAAAATTGGGAAAATATGTTATTAGATCAATTTTGTGGTTTTCCTTCATGTTTGCATGCCATATCTATGTTTTGGGCATAAGGGTTTCATTTTATTGTATTGGTTGCAAAATGAGCAACAGGGTTTTGATTTGGAATGACTTAGTTTTCAAATATTGGCCTTAGGGTTTCAGATATGTGGGAAATGTCTTCTTTGAGAGAAATTTGTTATTGTTGTAAAATTGGCTCGAAACCCTCAGATCTGTAAAATTCCTTTACCTTGGAAAGAAAATTGCACCCTTACCAGGTTCTTGTCCAAACCCCAGATCCAGATATGCATGAAAAACAAATCAATAGAGTTATTTGCATGCAAAGATTTCATTTGGAAATTAGTATTAGATTTAAATATATCTCCCTTGTTTTCATCAGTTGTATAATTGGAGAAAAATTCTTGTTTATTTCCTCTTTAGAACTATTTGTCTCATTTATTTAGAAAATATACAATCTTGGTTTAAAAAGAAAAATATTAGGTCTATTTTGCTTTAATAAAAACATTGTTAATGTTGCTGGAAAATAATTAAAAAAAATAATACAGGCTGCTGGAAATTTAAAAAAATACTGGTGTATTAAAAATAATAATAAACAAAGGTTTATTATTTTAGAAAGGGTTTTAATTTAAAAAATAAATTATAAAAAAAATTGAAATGAAAAAGTTAAAAAAAAGAAGGCAAATTCCTTTTAAAAATGAATGTTGGTTGGTGGGGTGGCGGGCCCTCAACCTTGTCCCCCCACGGGCCTGCGCACGACAGCCCCACTGCCCGCGGTGGTAGGGCCTACTGTACCCGACAGGGCCCCTGTCGTAGACCATAGGGAGCCGCAGGCGAGGCCCGACCTTTTAATAAAGGGCCGCGGTGAATGGGGGTGGTGGGGGCCGATCGGACCCCCCAACCCCCCCACATTTTTATATCATTTTTTTTATTTAATTTAAAGTTTAACACTTAGTAATTTAATTTTATTTAATTAATTACACTTTGCTTAAATTAATAATTATAAAGTTTATTTTTATATTTTTAATAATGTTTTATAATGTTATTAATAGATATAGTGTTATTATTATTATATTTAGTTCATTTATTCTCAAATAGTGTTTGTTTATATATATAGGGTTTTATTAATTGATTAATATATAGTATTAATATTTTGAATATTAATGTCTGTTAATAGTAGTTACATTTGTATTTTCTTACTCGTTGTAATTATAGTTGAAGATTAGTAATTATTTAAATAGATTAATTTATAAATGGTAGATTTTATAAATGAATCTATAGGGGCTTTTACTGTGCATTTTCCTTGGAAAATTTAATTATAATTCTGTTAGTAATTTTATTAGATAAACGAATTTGCATAATGGTTATTATAAATTTGTTTATCATTGAGTTTTGAATCAGTTCTTTCTAAAAGTGCATTTATCAAGTCATGACGTATTTTAGGGTTATTATTAAAATGAATGGTGCATTCTTTCCTTTAATGAAACTCTGTCGTTTTGGGTTGTGATCTTCTGTTGATACTTGTGTATATATTTTGTGTACTTTTGATGTTATTTTGGTTTGATTTCTTTTACCCTACCTTATTTTCATGATTTCCTATTTTCGTTGATACTTTGAGAGTGCATTTATGATGTTATGATTCGAGGACCAGTATGTATTCCAGGTATCTTGTTTATGGAACTATATTTTGACCATCTTACTTTATGAGTTTTATGAGATTATTTATGACCTCAAGCTTAGGGGTGGTTAATTAGGTGCATTTTAGGGGAGTGGCTTACAATAGGGGTCCGGGGCCCAAAGAGACCAGTTCCAGGGTAACCTATCATAAGTTATTAATAAGTGATAATTTAATAATAAAACTTGGGGTTAACATTAAATACAAGATGGATCATGATGCCTTGTTCATGCCTTGAGCGCTAGTACAAGCTAAGGATGATAATGGGATGATATCTACAGAGCAGGTATGATTAGATTCTTCGTCTGTATGAGAGGGTATTCTAGTTTTGCATGAGTCATGTTGAGGGTCCAGGGTCCAGAGTGGCCAGTCCAGGGTAACTCAAGTGATTAACCATGTGATGAAACTCCCATAGAATGTAGCCTAAGTCTCCTCCATAGGTCTTGCTTTATCCTTTTATGATTGTGTTTTTGGTATTTGGTTCATGTTGGTGTTTTGGTTAATTTATGTATGATCTTTATCTTTGGATGGTGTACCTTTATGTTGACTTTGATCTCCAGTTTGTTTTGATCTTTCCTATCCTTATACTTTTGCTTTAGTCTTTCTTGTTGTGTTCGCATGTGTGGGCCTATTATTATCTCCTCATCATAGTGGGAGTGGACCTTTGGTTCCATGAGGTCGGGTGGTAGTGATTATTATTACCATTGAGATTCGACGTTCTTCTTCATGCTTGGATGATCCTTGTTGCAGTTATATCTTGGTTGATGCTTGGATGAGACTTGTTCAGTTTCATGAGTTGTATATCTGTACCATATGTGTATATTGGTTGACATCCATTCAAAAGATGTATTGTATTGTTATGTATTATTGCATACCACATGACTTGTGCAGAGGATGTTGATTCATTTCTATACCTTGGGTATCAGTTGTATACGTAGTCTTACTATATGAGATGTATATTATTGGATTCAGTTGATGTATCCTTTATGTTAGTTCTTTATAGTTGTTCTTGTAGATTAGTTTGCTTAAGTAATTATATCTCAAGGAACCCTCAAGATTTTTAACCTTTGTTGAGTTGTATTTATGTGTATGTCATGTATCTCATTGTATTGCTTCCGCATTATTATCATTATTGTTTGTAAACATTTAAATTTTTTTTATCCTGTTAACTTAGTTACATGTTTAGGTTAGTTCTCTTGGGTTCCCTGGTGGGGCATTACACAAACCAAGTCCTACACTGCAGAGGATTCGTACCCATACCCCTTTGATCATTCATTGCACATGTCTCCATTTCCAACTTATTTCTCGATACCCAAATTTGACAAGTACAGGGGAAACACCAACCCTATTGAACATATCCAAGAATTCTTTGCTAGTTGCATCGAGGTCACACATGATGAGACATATCTAATGTGTCTGTTCCCACAAAGCTTATCCAAACTAGAAATGGAATGGTTTTCGCACTTACCTCATGACATTTTTTCTTGGGGAGAGTTGGCAGAAAAATTCATCGCTCACTTCCATCATAATATCGAGCGCAAGGTCAGCATCAAGGACCTCTATGACATAAAAAAAAAGACAGAGAATCCTTTGTGAAATTTCTGCAAAGGTGGAGGAACACTGCAAATAGAATGATGTATGATACCCGGGCAAGACCTCATAGTCATGTTCATTGACAATATAATCCCAGATATGTCATTTACTACAAAATTTCAGCTAGCTCCAAACTTTAAGCAACTCATCGAATGAGGAGTTTGTTGTGAGCAAAACCTGGTCAAACGAGGTATCCTTGCAGATCCTACCCATAAAAACACAAAAAAAATAGTAACAGATAAAGCTAAATGGTGGAACAAAAACAAAAATATCACCAGTGATGGTGTCATTGACATAAAGATGATCAACTATGCCCAACCAAAAGTGTCACTGCAAGGAGCATGTACGGCCAACCAAAAACCCATGGTGCCCACTCAATAAGCACACACTTAGAACCAACCACCCCCTATCCAAGTGGCCACTATGTCTCAAAAAATCAAACACCTACACAATGCCCACAATGGTTTTCATTTCCAAAATGAGATTACACACCATTGGGGGAGTCAATAGAATCGGCCTTAAGAAAGATGATACAATCCAACAATATCACTCTGCCTAAAATCAGAGAATACAAACATGGTTCTATCAAACCAAAGTGGTACAATGATAAATATTTTTGTTAATTTAATCGAGTAAAGGGACACAAAACACCCAATTGTTATGAATTAAAAAATGCCATCCAAGATCTGATTGACACAGGGGTCATCGATGTCACCAATGCCCAACAAAAGGCACCAATGATCATACAATCTTCAATGATGCATTCCATGATCACAATAATTGGAAATCCTTTAGGTCTGGTGGATAGTCAAAAAAATTAAACTACACCTATGAAAATATGGATAACACCATCAACTGCATAAACACTTCAGATAGTCGTGTGGCTACTATTACAATAAGAGACCCAGGAGCTAAATGTGTTGTCACCAAGCATCATACCAAAGTTGTATTGCAAGGAGTTCCTTCCATATCTGCTATACTAGTTACTACTCTTACAACCTATGATCCATAGACAAGCCTTGTGGATCAGCTAAAGTGCATGCCCGCCAAGATATCCATGTTTGACCTTTTGCGCATATCCCCACAACATAAGAAAGCTCTTGACCAAGCACTCCAAAATGCAGATGTCCCAAGGGACATAACTCTGAAAAGATTCCAAACAATGGTGAACCACATAGCTTCCAAAAAGCATGCAAGGTTCATAGACCATGACGTGTCACCGCACAAACCCTTGCATAATGATCCCTTTCACTTACTCATCCAAGCTCACAAACATGCAATCCATAGAGTCCTCGTTGATGGTGGAGCCAAATTAAACATATGTACTTTAAAAGTAATCAAGCACTTAGGCTACTTTGAATCCAAAATTGATTTCATGAGGATAATCAATATCATGGCCTATGATGAAGAAGAAAGGTCTTCCAAAGGTATTATCATACTACCAGTCCGAATAGGCCCCGTCACTAAGAACACCCCGTTCCAAATCCTAGACCTAGAGTTGGGATATAACATGTTACTGGGAAGACCACGGATCCACAAGATGAAAGTTGTACCCTCCACATATTAGTAGTGCATCAAGTTCCCATACCAGGGGGCATAAATCAGTATTGAAGGAGATCCAAACCCGTTCCAATACAGTAACACCGTCAAAAGTAGTACTAACAAACAAGTTCCTTCAAACCAAGAGGCAAGCATCCCTTCTACCTCAAATTCAATTCCAAAGGATGTAACAAGAAGAGAGGGGAAGATATCTATTATTAAAAAATGATGTGGTGAATACAACTATGAGGAATCTTTTACTATCACCAATATGCCTCAAAGCTCAAGGTCATACGACATGCCACGACTAGTGACAACAACAGAAACCCCAAAACATGTTCTACTTAGATGTCCACCCACCACCTTTATCAAATGGGGAGATATTGTAGAAGAGAACCCTTTTGATCCAGATATTAACACATGGTTGTATCGAGACCCACAAGACACACTTCAAGCACCCATACTCATGTCAACATATGGAGCCAGCTTCCCAATGTTGCAAAACTTTGGGTATGATGGTACGACTGGTCTGGGGAAAGACATCAAGGTCTAATGGAATTATCTTTACCTCCAACCCAAGGAAATAAGAGAGGGTTAGGCTATGGGAAAAATAGAACCATTCCTACCACCCGAGACATACCCATTGATCAAGAACAAGTGGAAGAGTTACATCGGGGGCAAAACCCGAAACATGCTTTAATCAACAATATACTCCAACAGTTATTTCCATATGAAGTGGGAACCTCTTACTCCTGATTAAACCTTAACCAAGCTATCCAAGATAATGAGGAAAGTGAGACATCTGATGAGCATTCTAGCACAACTGATTCCCATGAGTACGAGTGGAGATCCCTCCATAATTCTGAACCATCAATCCCAAACTATTCCCCTCGGTCAGTCAACACTATACACCTTGAGGATATGTTCAACTAATTAACCATAGAGGACCATCCATGCATCGATAAGCATATCAATGCCAATTACCTAGGTGGTGCATTCACATCACACTCTTAGTTTTTCAGAACCATCACCATTGTCCCATTTAACCAAACATAGTCATCCCACCATGAGGACCTTTGTATAGCACACCCACAACTGATAGAATGGGATCAACAAGGACAACTTGATATAGATTTTTTTGAAAATGATGAGGCTATCATAGACTTCATGGGACTCAGAGAAGGAATTCCATCAGGGGACCACATGACATGTTTCTCTATTGACTTGGACAGATCAACATATTTCAGGGAGGAAGCTCCTCTTTCTAGTAAAAAAAGAAAAAAAAGAAAAAAAGAATTGTCAGTAAGTGAAAACTGTAAGGTGCTTACAGACACAAAAAATGACAAAACAAACAATAAAAGATGTATCTTCTAGTGAAAACCTCACTAAGGCACTAGAAGATGGAAATAGGACCTCCTCCCCTTGATAGAGAAAAATTCAACATTACTAGTGGAGGAAACAAAAGAATTCAACCTAGGTGATGAAAAGAACCCACAAAATATCTACTTGGCAAAATCAATCACTCCAGAGCAATGAGAGAAGTTCATTAGCTTCTTCAAAGAAAGGAAAGTCAACTTTGCATGGTCCTACTCAGACATGCTATGCCTATATCAAGAGCTTAATTTACATAACTTACCATTGTTACCAAATGATAAATCTATCAAGCAAAAGTTGTGAAAGATGCATCCACATGTTGCATTAGTAGTCAAAATAGAGTTGAAGAAACCCCTAGATTCTAGATTTATATGACCAATCCCATACACAGTCTAGATATCTAATCTGGTACTAGTAACCAAGCATAGTGGTCAGATCCACATTTGCACAGATTTTTGAGATCTAAACAAATCTTGTCCCAAGGATGACTTTCCTTTACCGAATATCGACATGATAATAGATCTCACAATAGGACATCAAATTCTATCACTCGTGGATAGCTTCTTAGGATATAACCAAATAAGGATTTCACTAGAGGACCAATACAAGACTACATTTACATGTGCATGGGGCACTTACTATTGGAATTTCATGCCATTTGGCCTTAAAAATGTAGGAGCAACATATCAAAGGGCTATGACCACAATCTTCCATGATCTCATTCTCAAAACTATGGAAGACTATGTGGATGACATAATTTCCAAGTCAATGCTCAGAATGGATCATCTACAAGTATTGGGACCCATATTTGATAGAATGCAAGAATACAAAGTCTGACTAAATCCAAAAAGCTGTGCATTCAGGCTCACCACAGGAAATATTTTGGGATTCATTGTATCACATCGAGGCTTTGAGGTATATCCAGAAAAGGTCAAGGCTATCCTTGACATGCCACCACTGACTAATTTAAGGCAACTAAGAGGATTGTAAGGTAGGATTCGATCCATAAGGTGTTTCATAACCCAATTAGCAGACAAGTGCCATCCATTCCAGCATCTACTGCACAAGGATGTGACATTCATATGGATAGAACAATGTGAGAAAGCATTCCAAATATTCAAGGATTATCTACTGAAGTCTCCCATATTGGTGCCACCTGTTGAAGGTAGGCCATTACTTCAATACATCTCAGCAACTGAGTCAGCACTAGGAGTCCTCTTAGCATAACATGATGACCAAGGCAAAGAGAGAGATATCTACTATCTCAACATAACCTTAGTAGGTTATGAGATCAACTATTCAGAAATTAAAAAATCATGCCTCGTAGTAGTCTTTTCTTCCCAGAAGCTGAGACATTACATGTTAATCCATCAAACCAAGATGATAGCACACATTGATCCCCTAAAGTATTTACTGTGCAAAGCAGCACTCACAGGACCAATCACAAAGTGGGTTATGATCTTAAGATAATTTTATATAGAGTACGTGGATAGAAAATCTATCAAAGGGTAAGTGATTGTGGACCAAATAGCATAGGCACCCCTACAAGATCATCAGCCTATAGTCTCCAACTTTCTAGATGAGTCCATTCTTATAGTACAACTGACAATAGAGATATGACAACTATACTTTGATGGGTCATGCACAAACCATGGTGCAGGAGTAGGGATAGTACTCATCACTCCAAATAATGATGCAATCCCTAAATATTTTAGGCTCAACTTTCCATGCACATACAACATAGCTAAGTATGAAGATCTAGTCATCAGAGTAAATAATACTATACAATGGAGAATCAATAACCTCAA
This sequence comes from Thuja plicata, assembly GCA_018584345.1. Taxonomy (NCBI): domain Eukaryota; kingdom Viridiplantae; phylum Streptophyta; class Pinopsida; order Cupressales; family Cupressaceae; genus Thuja; species Thuja plicata. The sequence continues at coordinate 894,112 of MU224743.1, forward strand.
ATTCTATGGAGATTCACAGTTGGTCATTAGCCAAGTAAACAATGACTATATGACAAAAGATGAGAAGCTAATCCCATACATAGAGCAGATGGATAGGCTGTGTGCATCCTTCTGTTTCATTATATTTGACCAACTACCAAGAGTTCAAAACAAAGCAGCAGATGCAATGGCCACCATAGCATCCGTGATCGACATTCCAGTCAATGAGATCAGATTCCAGTTTCTGGTAGAGCAACTCATGATACTAGCACATCAAGCACCAATCATAGAATCAATGTGTGTCCTTGTTGGTCCTGAAACCCCATGGTACCATGATGTGTAAAATTACCTCCAAAGTAGTGTCCTACCTCCCGAATTGTCTAGGAACCAAAAGAAGTCCCTCATCTGCTAAGCCTCTAGGTACACCCTTCTATCTAGTACACTATATAGAAGAAGTCTAGAAGGAACACTTTTACAATGTCTCACTTCCACGGAATCTAAGAGAGATTTTTACGAGGTACATGAAGAAATTTGTGAAACCCACGCAAGTGGCAATAGCTTAGCAAAGAAGATCATCTAAATGGGAAACTCATGGCCCACAATAGAGACAAATGCTAAAAAGTATGTGCAAAGGTGTAAGCAATGTCAGATTCATGGAGACCTCATCCATGCACCATCCCAAGAACTCAATCCTATCACTTCACCATAACCATTTTCTATGTGGGTAAGATTACACAAACTTTGTCTAATGGACATACATACATCATTATAGAAACAAAGTACTTCACTAAATGGGTAGAAGACATTCCTCTCACCTACATCACTGGAAATCAGATCTTTGTGTTCATACTCAATAACATCATCTGTCAGTATGGAATCCCTCTAACCATACTAACAGATCATAGTACACCTTTCCAAAATCAAGATGTTGAAGATCTTTGTGAGAAGTTGAAATTAAAACAAGGTTTATTTTCTTTCTAATGTCCACAAGGGAATGGTCAAGCTGAAGAAATAAACAAAACCATACTGAAGATCTTGGAGAAAAAAGCCAATGAATTAGGACAAGACTGTCATTTACAACTTAGTCCCACACTATGGCAATACAGAACTAGTGTGAGAACACTTACAAGAGCTACTCATTTCTCACTAGTATATGGATCAGAGGCGGTCCTACCCCTTGAAGAGGAAATCCCATCCCTAAGAATATCATTGAAGAACCTCATTTTAGATGAAGACTACAGAGTAGCAAGGCTCAGTGAACTAGAACTATTTGATGAAGGAGACAAAATACACTCAAACACTTACAAGGCTATTAGGATCACCTTAGAAGGAACTATCACAAGAAGGTGAGACCACAAACCTTTGAGGTGGGAGATCTTGTACTTATGGAAAATCAAAAGAACCAAGTAGAAAGGGTGAAACCAAGAAAGTTTGAGCCTAACTGGTTAGGACCTTATGTCATTATCACATCTTGTAATAGAGGGGCATACAAAATAGAAACACTAGAAGGAGATCATCTCCCAGGTTACATCAACAACATGCACCTCAATGGGTTCTACGCTTAAGGTCCCAAAGGTCAAGGCACTTATCGACATATCCAGAAAATACCAAAAAAATAAAAAAATACAAAAGGTTACCTTGGTGAAAACCTGGCAAACAGGCGCCACGTGTTAAAATCCAGCTTTAGCATCAATGAAAAAGATCAAATCTTGAGCTCCCCACATGCAAGGATAGCTACCCAATCTATTTCCAGAAGCACAATCCCCTCTTAGCATTTACACTTATCCATGGTTTGTACTAGTCCATCAGACTAGGGGGCAATTCTAAAAGTCCTAAAAAATCCCTAAAAATCTAAAAATTCATCATAAAATGATAAAAAGATCAAAATGTCTTGAAAAAATCAATCTTCATCAAAAAACAATTAAAAATTGCAAAATTCTCAAAGTAATAAAACCAACAAGGAAAATGGGTGATCAAAAAAACTCAATCAGTGTCAAAATCATGAGCTTTGCGAATCAACATTAGGCCCATATGACACAGCTTTATCAGCTATCCAATCTATCAACAAGCAAACTGGCAATCAATCCAATCAATCAATGTCAAAATTATGAGCTTTGAAAATCAGCACTGGGCCCATATGACAGCTTTATCAGCTATCCAAAATGATCAAATTCAATCAATCAATCAATCTGTCAATCAACAAATCAATTGTCTTACACAGTGATATATACGCTCAAAACCAGAAAAATTAGTCTTATATGAGTCATCTATTATTGAAACTAGACACAATCAAGTATCCAAGAATCAAGCCAATCAAGTGAATCAAGCTAAATCAAGGAACAATAAAATGTTGACTAGGTAAGTCGTCAGTCAGATGTCAGTCTATCTTTCACGGTTATGTTCTTACGCTACTCCAGGATCCACCAAGTGAGGAGAGTAGCTATGATAGATCATGACCTTATTTTCTATGATTGCTATTTGTGGAATGTTTCAGTTTAATTCTGGGGGAATGATGATTTAGGATAAATGGGGTAGGATCTGTCACTTATCTTGCAGCTGCACAGTTCCATGATGTGAGCTTAAACCGGGGAAAGAATTGAACAAACCTTTTCTGTTATCTTCTTGTTCCTACCAATAGAATCATAGTGGTATCCAGATAATTTGTATTTGGGTTCATTGGATTTCTATCTTGTTTTTCTCTTTCTTTTCAAAATTAAGAGATCATAGCGGTATCCCGATGGTTTGTATCTGGGTGCATTGGATTTCTATCTTGGTTTTTTTTTCAGATTTTTCTGAGAGCATAGAGGTATCTAGATGGTTAATATCTGGGTGCATTTTGTTTCTCTTTATTTTCAAAATTAGAGATCATAGCGGTATCCAGATGGTCAAAAGTTGGGTGCATTTGGATCTCTATCTTTTCAAATTAGGGAACACAGCGGTATCTAGATGGTCAATATCTGGGTACATTTGGTTATCTTTCTTTTCAAAATCAGAGATCATAGCAGTATCCAAATGGTCAATATCTGGGTGTATTTGAATCTCTTTCTTTTCAAATCAAGGAACATAGCGGTATCTAGATGGCCAATATATGGGTGCATTTGGTTCTCTTTCTATTCAATCTCTCTACTCCTCCCATTTATCAAGAGATCATAGCGGTATCCAGATGAGCAATATATGGGCGCTTTGGATTCTCTTTGATTTTCACAATAAGGTGCAATGATGACAAAAATTAGAAAACATGACATCGACTTGTGTCACTCATCCTATTCTATCAGTCCAAATCTATCAATCGATCCCAGAGATCCATTTCCCACTAACATTCTTCTAACCAACACATGCATTACTCAGATATTTTGTGCATAGTAGTGTAGACGTCCAAAATCATCCTTATACTAATTTAATTAATATTCTCATAACATTATAGTTAATTTTAATTAATTATATTTGTTATATTCTTCTATCTATTTAATTAATTAATTAAATTAAATATGATTCACTTTCCTTAGTATTTAAATTTAAT
>MU224743.1:919463-956363 GCA_018584345.1 Thuja plicata
GCCCAAAGTGTAGAAGGAGTTTCATCCTTGTTAATTAGCCTTATTCATGTATGAACCTGCATTAGGAATAGAGGGTCAAGCACTTATTGTTGTTTTAATTGATTCATACAAGAAAAAGAGCTAACAACCCTCTCCTCCACCCTCTCTAATAACACAACACCTGTGCAAGGATGCAATCTCCTGACCAATTGGGGTGCCTCCTCTTCTAAAACCTCCTCCTCCTCTAGGAAAACACCTATCCCAACCTGCCTGCCAATGCCATGACCACCCCTCATCCTCACCCTCTTACCAACACCACCAGGCCTAGGATCATCTCCATCATCTCCATCATCTCTACCCCATCCTCCACCCCTCCCACCATTCTGGACTCCATCTCATCCTCCATCACGGACACCAACCTGATCTCCATCCCTACCTCTAGCCCTCCCACCATCTCGTCCTCCATCCCTCCCTCTAACCCTCCCACCATCCTATCCTCCATCCCTCCCTCCATCTCGTCCTCCATCTCTCCCTCCTCTCCATCTCTGTTGATGCCTCCTCATAATGATCCCAACTATAGGATGAGACATATCGGTAAGAGAAATAGGTCAAGATTGCTGCCACCGTGTAGGATATTGTGGGGTAGTTCCTACAAAGAGAACAAGTTTAAATATAAGTATCACATGGATGACAAGCATAAGTGACTAATAAAAGATATCTACTTATAAGAGAGAAAGAAAAGAGAGGGAAAATAAAGCATGGGAAAATAAAAACATATACCTGCATCCATAGTGGCTGATCGCCACATCCATGCAACAGGAAGAAGACCCATGAACTCCATCTTTGCAGCATCTAGAGAAATGACGGAACCCAAAAGAGTAATATCCCTCGAATGATGAGAAAAGTAAGCATATGAATCAGAGACATCCTGCCTCTCGCTGAACTAACACAACAACCTGTCGGTGCTGTGGAAAAAAATCATATGAACATGGTGGCTAACATGCCCAATAAAAAATATCCTCTGTTGATAGAAGGGAAGGTGTGCATCCTTCCCACCCCACACATGACAATCCATGTAAGGTCTCTAGATAGAGTATGAAATAATATCTAACTGATTCTATGAGTACATTAGTTGTCCCATATGGGACTTCACAATAGATCTGTCATACATAAATACATATGGTCTCCCTGAAGGAAGATCATGGGTGCATATGGGCCTACAAACCACAATATTCTCCCATGCCCATATCTGCAAGAGAGTAGCCCCACATCCTAGAGACTTACGACCAAGGTAAGCTGCATAAAACATATGGAAGTACATATGGGCCAACATATAGGGAAGCCATGCATATATAGTATGATCTCTGACCATACCCTGAAGAACAGAACCAAAACCAATAGAAAAACCATGTTGCTGACGATCAGGACATAAAATCCCACATATCAGACTATCTAACAAAGTAGATAACCTGTCTAAACCCATGCCAAACCTGGGCCATCGGATATCATAAGGGTTAGACATGCCAAGCTGATCTTGGGGTAGACCAGATAGCTTGAGCAAAGTAGTAATACCAAGGTCTTGATCATACTCTATAAGGGCACCCTAGATGGGAATTTGAAGGATGCGATAGACATCCTCCAAAGTGATAGTACACTCTCTAGTCGATAATCAGAAGGTACATGTATCAGAATGCCATCTCTCTAAGAGAGAAGAGGTTGGACCCCTATTGGTCGTGATCTTAGGCATATAGCATTTCTAGTATAGCCCAATATGTCTCAAAACATCCCTCTCTTCCTCAAAAAATTGGAAATGGTATACTAACCCGACAGGTCTGGACTCTCGACAATGCATAATAGTCCCGATGTACTGCAAAACATCAGAAAAGCCAATCATCAGTATCAAATTTAGAAATAAGAGTACCAGATAAGTACAAGTGCATCCTATAAAGTACAAACATAGCGATTGCAATATTTCTAATACAAATGTGACACTTTTATACTGATTGCGACATACAACAAGCAATTGCGGTATTTTTTGGCAAATATAGTAATAAACCTGACATTTGCAGAACTCTTATCAATTGCGAAATGCAATCGACAATTGTGGTAACTAAACCACAATTGCAGAAAAATCGTGCCTGATTATGGCAGCATGGAAATTTTTTGAAAAAAGAAAACTTTTTAAAATGCAATAAATACATGCATTAATGACACAAGGACTAAGTTACTCACTAGACGTCCTGCACCAACTAGCCAACAAAAGTGTGGATCTGATCAGAAACATGTAAAACTCTAGGAAGGGCCGCCATAGCTCGCAAACAACAAAGAAAGCAAAGAAAACAATGAACAAACTCACCCAATGATAAGAAGCTCCAAGAGTGCAAAGTGACAAATGAATGACTATCTAAGCTATTTATAAGGGTTCCAAAAAACCCTAATTCCTACAGGACCTTATTTTTATAGTCCCGACCCTTGAAAACTTTACAACTGATATCAGGAGCATTTTTTAAGTATTTTCACGAACAATCAGATACCTAAGTAAACATTTTTCAGTATCAACAAATTAATGCTCATATCGTGACTTTTCACTCAAATTTGTTGAGGGGGCATAAATACACCTGCTATCGTCGGGGCAAGCTGGGGCAGGATTAAAACAGAGAATCTTTGACATAATGCGACAAGCCACAATGCATCAAAGAGGGGCAAATGTAGACACCCTAAAATGGGCAGACTTGCAACTTTACATTAAAAATACTAATTTTCATCTATTAATTAATGGTTTCTTAATCATTAATTAATCATCTATTTTCTTCTAATTTCATTCCCCAAACAATCTAATCAAATCGCCAAAATTAATTTTATTTAATTAATTAACCTTAATTGATTAATCTCCATTAATTAATAAATTAAATTTCCTAAAGTTTAAATTTAAATATTTAAACTTATTAATTTATTCTTCTAATTAAATTATTTTAATTTCATTCAATAATTCAATTCTAACACCAAAAAGAATTCAATTATCTCACATGTTGAATACTTTAATTATAAAAATGAATTAAATATTCAATTAAATCTTTTCTTGGTGTTTAAAAAGATAACTCTTAATCAAATCTCTGATTACATGGGTTACTCCACCTACCTCTTCAGTTTAGAAAGGTAACTCCAAATTACCTCTTCAATTCTAAAGGTAACTCATAATAGCTATTTAGTTAACCAAACATGATCTCCTCTCTCCCAGTTGAGGAGGTGGAGTTTACTGAGGGCTTCTCCAGTTCCCTTTGATCTCAACCGTTCATCTTCCTATCTCTGGGATTGATCTTTACCGTTTGTATCATTTCCATATTCTATATAATCAACCCTTCAAAACTATTTGAAGGATCCAAGATTTCAAGCTTTCATACGCCCTTACTTTGTAAGATTGGTTCAAGAATTAAGCCTTCTTGTGATTAAAAATCTAGGATTTCAAGCTCATGTGCGCCATTACTCTGTCAGATTGGTTCAAGCATCAAGCCTTCTTGCGATCAAAGCATTCAATATCATATTCTCGACGCTCCCAAGTCATAGACGCTGCCCACACCAATACTAAGCACCACACAAATAATATTTCAGGAGTAGAGAGAAGCAATAGAAGTTTCAAGCTTTATTGGTTTGCATTCATTTGTATTCCTCCTTTATTGCTTGTCATTTTATTGTTCATAGTTTTGTTCTTAGTAGTAATTGATTGATTTCTCCCCATTGCAAATCGGTGCTACTAACCCCACTCGTTAACTTGAGATTATGTGGAGCTAGGTTCAATCCCGCGATAACTACAATAGAAAAGTATTTCAATCTGGTATACTATACTAAAACATCATTTCATAACTAACTTTTCAATTTGTATATATAATTAGGTCTAAGAAGTTTTGTGTACTTTCAACATCATTTTGGTTAGTTTCTGAAGGTTATAGACCGAAGTTTCCATGACCTGATTTTTTTTCCTGTGAAGAAGGATGATGCCAGATAATCTAAGTGAAGTACAAAATGGGGAGACAATCACTAGATTGTGGTCTAACTTCAAAATAAAAGGCGATGGAAAATGTTATTGTCCCTGTAAAATTTTTAAGGGCTTAAACACTAGAATATTTCTAATCAAAACAACTAAGAGACATTGTAGGGAGAATGGTCACATTGAAGGGGGGTTTGATTATCATCCATTGGTAAGTTTTTCATTATATTTTTTTAACAATTAATATACATATGAAATACACTTGATGATGAGATCATTATCATGATTTATTTGTGTTCATCATTTTTATATAGGTCGACCTCCCTAGGGCAGTTGATGATATGGACCATGGAGGTGCGAATATGGAGAATATGGTTTTGGAAGTGGAGGATCATGGAGGTGCAAATATTGAAGCTAAAGATTATGATCCCATGGAAGATGATGATCATGCGCTAGATAACACATTTGAGGATGATGGTACTAATAGATTGATCCATGACACATTTGGTACTGGTAGAGATGATGATGATGATCAAGATGACATTGATGTCATCCATGATATACCTCTACTTGAGAAGGAAGATACGACCTTTTATGAAGGATCCCATAAAACTCTTCTCTCTGTTGTATTGTTATTGTTGAACTTGAAGGTTATGAATGGTTTATCCAATATAACAATGTCACGTATGCTAAGGTATGCCATATATCTCATTATAGTCGATAAAGGGTGAAACGTGTACCATAAATATTGTTAATATTAACAACTTATATTTTTTGATGTAGATTGATATATGAGTTTTTTTTACCACCATCGAATATTCTCCCTCGATCATACCAAGAATTATGTGCCACTATGAAAGATATTAGAATGGAGTATCAAGCAATAGATGCTTGTCCCAATGATCATATTATTTATCACAAAGAACATGAATTTTTAATAGAATGCCCTAAATGTCATAGGAGTAGATATTGAACAGATCAAATAACAAAAAAGGTGTCTCGCAAGTTTCTTCGTTACATCCCCATTAATCCACATTTGCAAATATTTTTCAGGTGTAGTAGCTTGGCACAATTTATGGATTACCATGCATGCAATAGGAGTTGAGATGAAATTATTTGAATGCCTGTGGATGGTTCATAATTTAAGGACATAGAGGAAAAGTGACTACACTTTATCAAAGAACCTCAAAATCTCAATCTTTCATTGGTAGCAGATGGTGTTAATCCATTTGGAGAGATGAGATCTGTTTACTCTGTTTGGCCTTTTTTTATCATCAACAATAATATTCCTCCATGGATGTCAATAAAGAGGGAGCACATTATGTTGGCAATGATTTATCCAGGTATTTTATGATTTAACAATTATCAGCATGTAATTATAAATCTTGCAGTAAAATAGCCATAATAATTATGTAATGTTATTGTTCATTCAACTAGGTAAGTACCAAGTTAAAGATATGAATGTATATATTGAGCCTCTTATCGACGAGTTGTTAGAGTTATGGAATGGTGTCACTATGTATGACATCCCTAGACCAATAGGACAAAGACAATTTCAATTCCATGCAATGCTTGTATGAACAATACATGATGCCCTAGGGCCAACACATTTTTTCTGGTATGTTATGGTGAATTCAAGTTGCACACGATAATTCTAATTATAAAATTAACATATTTAATCCAATTGTATCATTATCTTGTAGGTCTTCAAACAAAGGGAAAATTTACATGTCCAATTTGTGGTCCAATGAAATCTCATCATTCAAAAAGTTTAGGAAAGTAGGTGTTTGATGAGTATAGGAACTTCCTCCATAGAAATCATAAGTATCAAACTACCGAATAACATCTTTTCAATGGGAAAGAAAAGACTACATCAAAGCCACAAAGAATGACAACTCGCATATGGAAGTTGGAACATAATAGAATTAATCGTCAAGGTACTATCATTCCACCTAATGGTTTATGTTTGGAATTTATATATTTCTATTGTGTTTTGTTTACTAATTATGTAATTGATGACCGTGAAGGTTGTCAAGGAAATACTACTTAGCTGATGAACTAAAATTGATTGAATGTTTGAAGATGTTAATTTGATGATCACCGAGCTGCAAAAAGTTAATGCAAGATATTAAATCAGTTAATGTATTGTATTGTCATTGATGTCAACTTGATATACTCTAATTGGTCATATACATATTGTAAAAGACTTCAAATAACCAAAGAGATGAAGGTTATGTTATCACAAATGCATAAAAGTTCAGTATACACCAAGTGACAACAAACACCGATGGACAGTGCACACCGATAGATAGAGAACCCTGAGAAGAGTCATAGTGATACCCGAGCAAGCTACCTGAGAAAGCATTATCGAGCAGAACCAAAGTGATACCTGAGTAGAAATAAGTCACAGTTTTTTTGATGGACAGAGAACCCCGATAGACAAAGGTGCCTGAGGACAACTAAAGTCAAGACCGAGCAAACAAGGAGTTACACACTGATTAGAACTGAAGTTCAAAAATGAAAAAAAACTTAGCTGGCAGGAGATAAATATAGAGTTAACTATTTGATTATATTTTTTTCATCAACCAGTTAAAAGCTAAAGATAAGCTAGAGATTTAAAGCTAGTTTTATTCCAGTTGTCAAGAAGAAATCTAGGGGATAAAACTAAAGCAAGCTTTAAAGCAAGAATGGTGAGATTTGCGGATCACGTCAAGAACAAGAAAGACAAGGAATTAGAAACGGTAAAATAATGTCTATAAAAGAGACAAGATAATTCATTATCAAGAACATGAATGATAAAGAGAATTTTGGTGAAGATAGAAGTCTTCATATAGATATGATCAAACAAGCTGAAGAACAGAGCTAATATTTCTTTAGACATCGAGAAACATAGAAGAAACAACATTCACCAAGCAGAAAGAAGTGGAGCAAAGGAACATAAGAGAACATTGATCAGAAGAGGTATTATGAGCTTATAATAGATGTGAATGTTAGATTTGATAAATGCAAATCTTCCCAAGACCACCTGCATGCATGACTGTCACATAAACAGAAGCAAAAGATAGAAGATAGAAGAAACAGCTATGGCGGCCAAAAAGCCAGAGACATGAAATCCATGTTGCAAGAATCAAACTTCTATTAACAACAATAATGAATTACAAACTCTATAATAAAATACAAAGCGGTGAGTCCTTATAAAAGGATACCGAAACCCTAAAAGGGAAACCCTAAAAAAATAGAAAGCTGCCTAAGTGAAACTTAAGCATAGAGTATAATAGACTAATAATTAAATGATTTAATTATTAGCTATTATATAACTACTCTAACACCCCCCCTTAAGTGTAACTTAGGGAGCAGCAAAACAACTAAACTACTGCAGAAAGCAGGAAAGATGGGTCCCGGCAACAAGGCCTGATCAGGTACCCAAAACAAGAAAGGGAAAAAGGTTTCCCAGAGAGAGGAACAAGAATGAGCAAGAAGCATCTCCGAAGCATGTAGCTGAAAACTCTGTCAAAAGAAACTGCTGGAACCCCCACTGAAGTGCATGACCAGGTAGAGAAGACAATGTCTAAAGAGCTGATCAATCGAACCAGGAAGAAATAGAACCAACAAGTGAACCCCCCCATAATGCTGAACTGGGAGAGGTGACAAGAACACTGAAATGCAATGCCAGAAACATCTGCAGAAGAAGAACTAGGAATACCAATAGTGCAACAGAAGTACAGACATAGGATAAAGGGTGGTGTCATCGACACACAGCATGGGCTAATGTCATGGAAGGTACGCTCACTTGACAAAGGTGAATGCACCTAAAATGGCATAAGCATCAGAACCCCCCATGGCACTTTATAACAGAGTGCGAGTACATCAACCATACAAGGTGTACAAGATCCTAGAAATGCAGAAGTAGGCACTTTATCTCAGTGTGTTTACAGAACAAAAATGCATCAGAAGGAGCATACAAGCTCAGAAGTTAGAAAGAAGAGTGAACCAGAAGGACAGTAGAAGAGATCCTAGGACCTATAAACCCAAGCAATCCACCAGAGTGCATAAACTACCAAATATGGAGGAGAGAAAACCTGGAGCAGAATCTAGAAAAAAGACCCCTGCAACTACATAGTTCACTAAACCAGCTTTCCGACGATATCTCGTTTGCCAAAAATGGAGTTTGGATGAGCCAGATATGACTCCCGGAAGGCAAAAAATAGACATCAAACTTCAATAGAAAAAAATGCTATTAAAATAGCAGACCCAAAAAACCAAATCACCATAGTCAAAAAGAGCTCGGAAAGAGCTTTCTGACGATATAACGAAGTCCAAAAAAGGCCTCCGTATGCTCCAGATAGAGCGAAAAAGGTGATAATGGCCCAAAAAAGCCCTACAGGCCTGGTTTTAAGCCCTAGGGGCTAAAAAAAATGGGCCCCCGGGCACATGGCATGCGCCGGGGGCTGGGCCAAAGCCCCTGGTCCGCCATATGACCGGTGGCCATGCCAAAAATCTCGTGGGTTTAAATAAAAAATCCGCGCCACCGGAGGAGCGGTGGGCGCTGGCGGAGCGGAGCGGCACGAGCGGCGGGCCGGAGCGGCGGGCCGCAGGGGCGGCGTCGGCGGCGTCGGTGGGGTTGTGCACAGGTGGCAAAGGCCGCAGAGCGGCGGACGGTGCATGGCGGTGGGGGACCGCGGAAGAGGATAGGCAGAGCAGTGAGGTGGCTGCCGGGCGTTGGCCAGCGGTGGTGGTGCGCCGGCGGCATGTTTAATTTTTCACTGCACGCGCATAAAAAACCTTAAAAACAAGGTTTTTATAAAACATTTCCTCGAAAACTGTGCCATACGGCCCTTAGGAGGCCAAAAAAATTCTTCTGATGCTCTGGTGTCCAAATCGGATATATTTTATATCAATCCTGGGGTTTTTGGGCCTTCCGGACTCAACCGTGAGGTCGGTTTTGGTCCAGAATGCCTCAAAAAATAGAGACCCCCCAGAACTAATAAAAGGAGCTAGGAAAAGACTGACAAAATTCAAACCCTCTGTGCTTCAACAAAATAAGAACATCAAACAGCAGGAAAGCTCTGATACCATGTTAGATTTGATAAATACAAATCTTCCCAAGACCACCTACATGCATGACTGTCACATAAACAGAAGTAAAAGATAGAAGATAGAAGAAATAGCTATGGCGGCCAAAAAGCCAGAGACATGAAATCCATGTTGCAAGAATCAAACTTCTATTAACAACAATAATGAATTACAAACTCTATAATGAAATACAAAGCGGTGAGTCCTTATAAAAGGATACCGAAATCCTAAAAGGGAAACCCTAAAGAAATAGAAAGCTGCCTAAGTGAAACTTAAGCATAGAGTATAATAGACTAATAATTAAATGATTTAATTATTAGCTATTATATAACTACTTTAACAGTGAACATCTGTAAGATTAAGTTGTATTTATGAACAAAACACACTGTTTTAGTTTAACTATTGATTCATAAAATATTTTAATAGAGTAGGATCTAACCATCCTTTATATATTGAGATACATCCCAAGGAGTATCAAAAGGTTTCTCATGAAGACAACATAGTGAATTCTAGATGTCAGGTGACAAACTATTATTTTTAAATCATTTTAAGAAGGTCGCACTTAACAGTGTGTTTGTAACCTTTAATAGGGTTGGCTCTTTACCAAGCTCACTTCAGAAGAGTGAAAATTTTGGGTTATCAATCCCAAGTGGTTTTTCCCCTAACAGGGTTTCCACATTAAAAGTCCTTGTGTCAAATGTGTATATGGTTCATTGCTTTGATGTTTTGCTTTACACATTACTAAAACAGTATTGATCGGTAAACACTAAGTTATTTACTGTATTTCGGTAAAGGTTAAGAAAAGATAGAATTCTATTCGATAAAGCTTAAGGAAAGGATAAAAAGTATAAACACCGAGAAGTATATACATGTTAGATTCACACAAGGCATACATCTTGTAGGACTAAAGATAACTAGAGGTTTTATATTTGTGGTATAAATTTTTAGGTTGATTTATTGGATTAATTATTGAGGCCACTGATTCACCCCCCCTTGGTTATTCTAACAATTGGTATCAGAGCTTGTGTGCTTGGAAAGGGAGTTTAAAGACTCAAGCAAAAGATCACAAGATGAGAAAAATGGATGTGCCTAAGTTGAAAAATGATAACTTTACATCATGGAAAAGTAGGATAAGATTCCACCTATCAGGTATTGGAAATGATGTCACTCAATACTTAGATACTGAGTTTTTTTTACCTACTGGACCTCCAACAGTTGATCAATCGATAGAAAAGAATGAGAAAATTCTATGATGTTAGAACTTTCTTCCTCACTCTACATTGCTGAATTTGAAGATGTCAAATCATGCACCACTGCAAAGAAAATGTGGGACAAATTGAAGCTTTTACATGGAGGAGACAAGAATGTACTAAGAGCTAAGGAAGAAATCCTAAGAGGAAGGTTTGATGACCTAAGAATGAAAGATTGAGAAAACATCACTCAGTACAACTGCAAAATCAAAGAGGTAGTTAATTCTATTTGAGGAGTAGAAGGTGTACTTGAAGAAGAAATAGTGGTAAGTAAAATCCTAATAACCTTACTACCTATTTATGCTATTAGAGTATCTGCTATACAAGAAATGAGATTAGTAGCAAATAACAATGTCACTCTAGATAGTTTGATTGGTAGACTTATTTCATTTGAGATGAATAACTTTGACAACAATGTGTTACCATCTATTGAGTCTGCATTCAAATCTTCTTTGAAAATAAGTAAATCAAGTCATAAAAACACTATATGAAATGAAAGTGATAGTGATAGTGATGACCAAGAACTTGATGAGATTGAAGCACTAATGGATAGAACATTGCAGAGAGGTAAAGGTAGATACAAAGGTAAATTACCATTGGTATGTTTTAATTGTAAAGAGATTTGACACTTTGCTACTAGATGTCCTAATAAAAGAAAAGAAGATAGAAATAATGAAAATTCATATAAAAATAAGTTTGATAGAGGTGATGATAGAGATTACCGAAGCAACCGACAATCTGCTAGAAGAGACAATTGAGACTAAAAGGACAAAGGGAAGAAATCTTGTTACCTGGTTGAGAACAAAGCTGAGAATACTGACACCAAATCTAATGAAGATATTGAGGTGGTATTTGTTTCTATGAAAGATGAATAAGACGAAGAAGAAAGGTATGTTGAAACTGCACTCATATCTAAGGTTATTAAAAATGATTTCTGGATTATTGATAATGGTTGTACTCACCACATGATTGGAGATAAGGAAAAGTTTGAAACTTTTGAGTATTATAATGGTGGATCAGTAAGAATGTGTAATGAATCACCTTGTCCGATTGAAGGTAAAGGAATCATAATGTTGAATGATCCGATCAAATGTGAAAATGCATATTTGGTGAAAGGACTTAACTATAATCTATTGAGTGTTTCACAACTGAATAACACATGACACCGAGTTACATTTGAGAAAAAAAAGGCAAAGATCTTTAATGAATCAGGAAGGTTGAGAGGAACTGGTGAACAGACAAAAAGTAACCTATTCTATCTTGATGATATTAACACCACTTGTTTAATGGATAGAAATGAAGACATATGGTTGTGGCATAAAAGGTTGTCTTGTGAATTTTGACAACATGGTTAGGATAAGAAATAAAAGGAAAGTAAGAGGCTTACCGAGCATGTCAAAGCCCGACCATGTCATGTGTAATAATTGTCAAAAAGGTAAAATGACAAAGTCTAGTTTTAAGAGAAAAACCTACACATCTAATGCTATTCTAGAATTAGTCCATACTGACCTATGTGGACCAATGAGAACAAAGAGTTACTATGGTGATAGATACTTCATTCTCTTTGTTGATGATTACTCTAGAATGATAACTGTTATGTTCTTAAAAGAGGAATCAGAAGCATTCAAGATGTTTAAATGGTATAAAGCTATAGTGAGAAAACAAAGTGGAAAGGAACTAAAATGTCTAAGATCAGGTAGAGGAGGAGAATTTATTTATGACGAATTCACTAAATTTTGTAATGAGCATGGAATTCAAAGACAAGTTTCTGCACCAAGAACACCACAAAAAAATGGGATTGTTGAAAGAAGGAACAAATCCATTGTTGATTGTGCTAGAACACTAATTATTGAGAAAGGCATGACTCAAACATTCTGGAGAGAAGCTGTTAGTACTACTGTCTACACATTGAACATAGTTCAATTGAAGAAAGACACCAATAAGATACCTTATGAGCTATGGTATGGACACACACCCAATGTAAGTTACTTTAGAATTTTTGAAAGTCAATGTTATATTTTGAAAGATGGTAGAAATGGAAATCTTGACTCCAAAGGTGAAGAAAGAATATTTTTAGGGTATTCTACCAAAAGCAAGGCTTATAAATGTCTTAACAAATCCTCTAACAAAATCATTGAAAGTGCAAATGTCAAAGTAGATGAATTTGATGAAAAAAATGATGAGGAAAGCAGAAAAGAACTGGAAGACTAAAATAGGTTTGTCTATAGTGAAGAACCTGACACTCTGCTTGAGCAACAGTGTATCACTCCTGAGCGACAGAACAATGCACTCGAGCATCAGGCTGCAAACACCAAAAATCAAGAAATTGCTCAAGATAATGCACCGAGCGATAAAGATTAGAATGAAGGTCAAGATGATGATCAGAATGATGAACAAAGAGATGAACTGATACTTTCCAAGTATGTCAAAAGACACCATCCATAGAACCATATCATAAGAGACAAAAGGGATGGAATGAGAACAAGAAGTATGTCACTAAACACTAGATGTTTAATTTGTGATTTTGAGCCTAAATATGTTAATACTGCACTTGAAAATGAAGAATGGGCCAGTGCTATGAATGAAGAGATAGAACAGATTGAGAAGAACATAACATGGACATTAGTACCTAGACCAGATGACAAGAATGTCATTGGTACCAAATGGATATTCAGAAAAAAGCTAAATGAGAATGGAGAAGTCACAAGGAACAAAGCAAGATTAGTATGCAAAGGGTATGCACAAGAAGAAGGTATTGACTATGGAGAAACCTTTGCATCCATTGCTAGACTACAAGGAATAAGAATTCTACATGCTTATGCTGCATTCAAAGGATTCAAGGTATATCAAATGGATGTGAAATCTGCATTCATAAATGGAATACTAGAAGAAGAGGTATACATTGAACAACTAGAAGGGTTTGTTGATCCTGACAAGAGAAACATGGTTTGTAGATTACAAAAATCCTTGTATGGATTGAAACACGCACCAAGGGAATGGTATGAAAGACTTCACTCCTATATCAGAAGTATTGGATTTGTAAGAACAGGTGAAAATAGTAATCTGTATTTAAAAGAAGATATTGATGATAACATTCTGATTGTTAAAATATTAATTGATGATATCATATTTGGTGGTAATGATATGTTATGTAAATCATTTGCTGCTGATATGATAAAAGAGTTTGAGATGTCAATGTTTGGAGAGATCAAATTCTTTCTTAGCCTATAGATTCTTCAACAAGATGAAGGCATATACATCATACAATCCAAATACATCAAAGAATCTCTCAATATATTCAAGATGGAGGACTCCATGCTAGTTGGAACACCTATAGAAAGTACTGGATGCAAGATGACAAAGGAAGACAAGTCAACTGAGGTAAATTAGACCCTATATAGATCTATTATTGGGAAAATCATGTATGTTGTTCATACTAGACTAGATATAGCTCATGCAGTTGGAATAGTTGCAATATTCTCTGCTAATCCCAAAGAATCACACATGACAACTGTCAAAATAATTCTGAGATATCTAAAGAATACCAAAAACTATGGGTTATGGTATAAAAGAGAAGGCAAATTTGAGCTTCAATTCTATATAGATGTTGATTAGGCTGGAAGCTTAGATGATAGAAAGAGCACAATAGGAGGAGCATTCTTTATGGGTGATAGACTTGTCACATGGATAAGTAAGAAGCAAGGATGCATCTCTCAATCTAATGTAGAAGTAGAATATGTGGCTACTAATGCAAATTTTTCTAACATTGCATGGATCAAGAAATTACTCGAAGGTATGAATATGAAAACTCTTGAACCAATGATTATCTATTGTGATAATACAAGTGCAATAAACATCTCAAAGAACCCTATCATGCATCCTAAGACTAAGAATATTTATATCAAGTATCATTACTTAAGAGAACAAGTGAAAGAGAAAGAAGTGATACTGGAATATGTTCAATCCAAGGAACAATTAGCAGACATATTCACAAAGCCATTGCCTAAAGATACATTTGAGTACCTGAGAAAGAGACTAGGGTCTGACCCTTGTCTATTGGTCACTAAGCTAACTAGGAGGCCGCATCAGCCTACACATAATCAAAAGATCATTCATGCTGATGCAAGCAAAGAGATGGATTGCAAAGATATATCAATACACAATAAGGTACTTATCTGCACCGAATGCCAGAGTTATTGTATTGATGATGGAGAGGAAATCCAAGGAATATATTATGAAAAAGAGAGAGATTTAGTTTGGCATTGATGTAAAAGGGAGATATGACTTAAGGGAGAGATTATATCCATATCAAATATCTATCAGAAGTATTGAAAGGGATAGATTTACTTAATGAATACGGAGAGAAATATATTTTTGTCAAAGAGAAAAGAACTATCCATCAAGGAGAGGAATAGTCAAAGGGAGAGAAAACATTAGAAAAATATTCAAAGAAACATCCATCTAAGGGAGAGAATTGGAAAATTTAATACTGCATATCTATCCAAAAAAGGGAGAATAGATTCTACAACAAAGGGAGAGACCGAATCAAAAGTTTCTACACTTATCGAGTGAAGAGAATAAATAATGAAGGAAGTACTCTGTGAGAATCAAATCTAAGCTAGAAGAGCTTACCGAGAGTCAAACATTTGTATTGGTTATAGAAGAATAAGTTTGGTAAAGATTGATGAAATACAAATGATATATTTCATATTATATTAGTAGTATGTAGTATGTTTCCATTAATGCCAAAGGGAGAGATTGATGAACTAAAACTGATTGAATGTTTGAAGATGTTAAGTTGATGATCACCGAGCTACAGAAAGTTAATGCAAGACATTAAATCAGTTAATATATTGTATTTTCATTGATGTCAACTTGATATACTCTTATTGGTCATATACATATTGTCAAAGACTTCAAAGAACCAAAGAGATGAAGGTTATGTTATCAGTAATGCATAAAAGTTCAATATACACCAAGTGATAACAAACACCGATGAACAGTGCACACCGACAAATAGAGAACCCCGAGAAGAGTCACAGTGATACCCGAGAAAGCATTACCAAGCAGAACCAAAGTGATACCTGAGAAGAACTAAAATTCACAATGTTTCCCGATGGACAGACAACCCCAAAAAATAGAGATGCTCGTGGATAACTAAAGTCAAGACCGAGAAAACAAGGAGTTAAACATCGATCATAACTGAAGTTCAGAAATGACAAAAGAATTAACTGGCAGGAGCTAAATATAGAGTTAACTGTTTGATTATATATTTTTCATTGACTAGTTAAAAGATAAAGGTAAGCTAGTTTTATTCTAGTTGTCAAGAAGAAATCTACGGGATAAAACTAAAGAAAGCTTTAAAGAAAGAATGGCGAGATTTGCAGATCACGTCAAGAACAAGAAAGACAAGGACTTAGAAATGGTGAAACCATGTCTATAAAGAAGAAAAGCTAATTCATTATCAAGAATAGGAATGTTGAAGAGAATTCAGGTGAAGATAGAAGTCTTCATACAGATCTTATCAAACAAGCTGAAGAATAGAGATAATATTTCTGCAGACACTGAACAACATAGAAGAAACAACATTCACCAAGAAGAAAGAATTGGAGAAAAGGAACATAAGAGAACATTGATCAGAAGAGGTATTATGAGCTTACAATAGATCTGAACATCTGCAAGATTAAGTTTTATTTATGAATAGATCATATATTGTTTAAATTTAACCATTGATTCAAAAAATCTCTTAACAGAGTAGGATCTTACCATCCTTCATATATTGAGATACATCCCAAGGAGTATCGAAAGGTTTCTCATGAAGACAACATAGTGAATGCCAGATGTCAAGTGACAAACTGTTAGTCTTAAATCCTTTTAAGAAGGTCGCACTTAACAGTGTCTTTTTAACCTTTAACAAGGTTGGCTCTTCATCGAGCTCACTTCAGAAGAGTGAAAATTTTGGGTTATCGGTCCCAAGTGGTTTTTCCCCTAACAGGGTTTCCACATTAAAAATCCATGTGTCAAATGTGTATATGGTTCATTGCTTTGATGTTTTTCTTTACACATTACTAAAATAGGATTGATCGATAAACACTAAGTTATTTACTGTATTTCGGTAAATGTTAAGAAAAGATAGACTTCTATCTGGTAAAGCTTAAGGAAAGGATAACAAGTATAAATACCAAGTAGTATATACATGTTAGATTCACACAAGGCATACATCTTGTAGGAATAAAGATAACTAGAGGTTTTATATTTGTGGTATAAAGTTTTGGGTTGATTTATTGGATTAATTATTGAGGCCACTGATTCACACAATTTAGTAGGTTTCCCTACTACAAGCAGCTAAAATTATGCATTTGTTTGATACTATGCATCTTGGAAAGAATGTAACAGATACAATGTGGAAAATTTTGGATGGAAGGCGTGACAAAGAAAAATTTGTCAAAATTTGTAGTGACATTCATGAATCCAATCATGCAATGAAAAATTTCATTGAATCAAATAGAAATGGAGACCAGATTAATACAAGTGCCCTTCCTTGGTTATTAATAGAGCAGCAAAGTGATGCCATAAAAGAAGTCATACAAAAAATTTAATTTCCCACAGGATTTGCTGCGAACATAAGCAATCTCATATCAAAGAAAAGTGAATTTGGGCCAGGGTTGAAAATGCATGATTGACATACCTTCATCAAGGTAAGTCATGTTCTTTTGTATTTACAATATATTTTTAAAGTGCATGTACTTTTCATTGAATTATGTGAGAAAAGAATGACATGATTAGTTTATAATTGTTGCAGTTGGTGCTACCCATATCTCTCCTAGAGAACTTCGACAATAACATCAAACAAGTGATAGCTGATCTTGGAAAATACATGAGGTAAGTAGTCATATCTATTCAATTTGTTGTATATATTTATTATATTTACAATTTGTTTTTCTTGTTATGTAATATATTGTGAAGTCTCGTATTTATATATTTTGTGTCTTGAATGTCTTGTAGGTGGTTGTCATCTAAAGAAATCCATAAAGAAGATATGAAATATTGGAAGAGAAGAATTCCTCATCTAATGTTTGAAATACAAAAGTGTCTGCCTTCAAGTTTTTTCAGTGCACAATTTAACACTACCTCATACACCAAGTTGAGGAGATTGAATTGTGTGGACCTGTACACACCCAGTCAATGTGAATGGTTGAGAGGAAATTAAATTTTTTGAAGGATTTGGTTTGACAAAGAGCACGTCTTGAGGGTTCTATGGTGGAGGGATATATGGTATACTAGACTATGGTGTACGTTACTGAAAAGTTCCCTAAGCTTGCAACAAAGATCCATATAGATCACATTTGAGATCTCGACACCATTAGAAAATTTGAAGGGGAGCAATTGGTGGGGAAAGGTAGATTGAGGAAAATGAGAGGTAATAAATTATAAGATGTTATTGTAGTTAATTAATTCTTAATCTTCAAAATTAATCGGTTGTAAGTCGTCTATTTATTTTTTGTACAACTGCTCAAGAGTGGGATGCAATACATTTGTATATTGCAAACAATCAAGATTGGATGACACTATCAATTAAATGATGTCATCATTTTGGTCGCACATTAGCATGGGAAGCTGTGTCTTCATTGGTTAAAGAAGCTCATCATAATGGAGATTCCAATGTTACGCAAAGGGAAATAGATTTAGCATATGGTTTAAGAGATTTTCAGCTACGTATAAATTTGTTAATCACCTGTACGTTTATCAAATCCCAATTTAATAATTTTTATATGTTTGACATATTATTGCAGGTCAAACACCACAAGGCTATGTTTTGCAATGGTCATAAATTTTGCATCAAAAATTTGGATGACACAAAGAAAATTTGTGATTCTGGGATAAGTGCAGTCTTTTAGGTGACTAATATTTTATCTTGAAATGACTTACATCCTTGAGAGTCTCAAAATTGATACTATGACATTTTGGATGATATAATTGAGTTTGATTTTAATTCCTTCAGATTAGTTATCTTCGTCATCAGATGGTATAGGCTATGACTTAACCAAAATGATCCTAATAGAACTGTTATTGAACATGACAATGGATTTCCAATGTTTAATACAAGGTGGTTTGAGCCAATTGGGGATGAGCCCTATGTTCTTCCAAGCCAATGTGAGCAAGTATTTTACTCAGAGGTTCCACATAAATTGGGTTGGTCATTTGTTGTTATACATAATCCAAGAGAAATGTTGATAAGGTATAATGCAATGGAAGAAGAAGATTCCAAACAAGTAGAAGATGATGTAGATGATGATCACGATTGATAGTTAGTCGATGATGTTCTTGATGCAATTTTTCTTGAAGAAGAAGAAGATGATGACGATGATGATGCTACTGATGATGATGATGATGATGATGATGATGATGATGACGATGACGATGACGATGATGATGATGATGATGATGATGATGATGATGATGATGATGATGATGCTGATGCTGATGCTGATGATGATGATGATGACATTGATGATGATGATGATGACAAAGATGATGACAATGATGGTGGTGGTGATGATGTCAATGATGACACTGATGGTGGTAGTGATGATGTCATTGACGATGATGATCATGGTGATGAGTTGGATGAAGAAGAAGATCAACGACATGAATGAAATGTACAGTTATTTGATCACTGCTTAATCTATTTAATATTGATTTCTTGATAGAAATGTACAGTTATGTGATCAATGCTTAATCTATTTAATATTGATTTATTGATAGAAATATACAGTTATGCGATCAATGTCAATCTAATTAATTTGTGATGTACCTTTTAATGTTTTTAATTCATATGGGATTCTTATGGTTTTTAATGTACTTACTATGTAATTTTGAGTATATGTATCATAAATTTTTGAGCTAACATAAGATAATTGAATTACATATGCAGGAACCCGAACCCCTTTCACAAGCATCCCACATAGTCTCATGGATCGACAGGTATAAGTCAATACACCCTATAGAGATTAATGTCTTCTACAATTTTCAAAATATCTTGCATTATTACTTGCTATCTCTCTCATTTGATAGAGTGCAAGTAGTAGCAAATAGGTATTTGTCAGATGTGTCTTCCTCAAGCGAAGGAAATATAGGAATATAAGAAGAAAGTGAGACATGTAGTATTTATGAATTAGGGAGATCAACTAGAGGTCGAAATACTAGAAGGAAATTCAATAAATGCATAAAATTTTTCCTTTCTCAAGGGGGGTCATTTTCTTATGAGGATGAGAGAAAACATGACATCAAGGTGCCCTTTAGGTACCAAAATTTACAGAAACAATGGGTCCCTAAGGAACTTCCTCCAATAAACACTGATTTTAGTGTTAAAGGCAATATATATCGCATAGCACCATCATCATTACATGGTTTGGGCCTATTTTCCATGGATGGAGTAAATATCTCTTACAACAAAGTTGTTGAATTGATGGAGTATGTTGGACCTTGTTACGATTACAAAAGTTGGATGTAGATTGTTTGATATAAAAAAAAGTATGTGTAGGTATGCACTCTCGGCAAATTATATTGAACAAAGTAAAAGAGTTGCCTATATACATTGACGGAAGGCCAAAAGCATCAGGGAATATTGTAGGTTTTATAAATAGTACGTGACTTGTCTCAACTATCAAGCAACCCAATTGCATATTTGAGGTGTGCGAGGGAAATCATGTATTTGTATATGTGATAAAATAAATACGTGCAGGGGAAGAGCTTCTTATTGATTACAATTTGAATCGCATAGATACAAACAATGTCACTATTATGAGGGTGCAGGTACATACTATGTACCATTAAATAATTGAGCTTTTTTGCTAACATGTTTATATTTGAGTTCTTTTTGTAATGTTGAATCTAATCCTTCTAAGAAAGTAAATTCATCCAAAGAAACTACTAAAAACAAGCCCTCCAAAACTATCCACATAGAGAGAGTCTCCTCACCATCCAGCTCATCTCCATCACCATCTTCTAATGAAATTTATTAATCTAGCCCTTTCTAATTATTGGTTAACTTTAAATAATAACACAGGGCCATGATATGGAGCAGCCACATAGAGGGGACAATGATTATCCTCTAGGCACTTCTTCTTCCCAGTAGGTAAACCTCTTTATTATTGTACTACAAATTAGATAGAAGTAAAATGTTAAATAGTCTTTTTTATTATGTTTTTTTCATCACTATTTTGGAGTAATTTTAATAGTGCGAGTAATATTGTTGTCACAGACAGCTGGCCATCAGACAAAGGGAAAGGATCCCATAGTCCCTCAGGAGGAGTCCTTTGATGAGGACCTAGATGTTGATTTTGCAACTTGTGGTGACCCGACCACTACAATTAAAAAGTGCCTCCAAAGAATTGGAAAATATTGTCTCAATTGTCATTTATACACCCTCTGACTCTCGAGTAACAAAAGAGGGCGACTGAATTGATGTGCCGAGCTCAAAATTTCAGAGTAAGTATTAATGTAATTTTTAATTATAACAAAAGTTCAATAATATTTTTTATGTTATACTAGTATTTTATGTCATTAATAAATAAGCAGATGTGTTGTTTTTACAACTTTTTTTGCATAATTTTGAACCTCGTGGCCATGATGAGGGTACTGCAGGTGGTTCAGGTAGATTTCATGTTTGACTATCTTTCTTCTACACTCTAACAATATTGTCCATGATATTCCATGATTTTATCATGCTCTAACAATCATATTCTTCAGCACCCGTCAATGATCATATATTATCACTGCCTCATATGAGGACATGCCTAGATGTACTGCTGCCTGCAATGTTGCCAACATGTAGCATGGCCACAGACGCCATGAAACCACCTAATGGTATGCAGATTTCATTTTCTCTCTCATTATTTATATGTTTATTTCCCTTGAAGTATTCTTTCTTGGGGGCACTTCGTAATGGATTCAATTTATGCAACAGGAGATGCATCACATGATGTAGAATTTCCTGGATGTACTCATATTCCTAGTATGAGAACGGTGAAGGATTGCGTATTGCTTGCGAGCGACAAAGAAGGAGTTCCCTTGAAAGTAGCCAAACTTTGAGGTACTTTAAATATTAGACCTTTCTTTTAATATACAATTATATGTTAGTTACACATTACATTCATTATGAGAAGATTAAATCTATTATCTTCCTATTTTATACTATTATATCCTTTGACTAATGATCCCATGATTATTTTGCAAGGAATGATGTTTTTTATGATAAACTTAATGACGAGTGTTTGCAAATATTCGGGCCCACCCTCCATAAATGGTGGAACATCATATCCAAACTAAACCCCAAATCCACTATTTTGATTTCATATCATTTCTAGGATAGTTTTCCTTTCATCCATTTCTTGAACTATATTAAAGGTAAGTTCAATTCATTTATGAATCTAACAGTGTTTTTTTTCTTAAAAGGTGGAATGTCCAAGGTAAAAGTTAAATGATGATCTCATAGAGAGTATGAAAAAGTTATTTGGACCTCGTGCATTTGAGAAAAATAGGCTCCTTGAGAAATCTGGGTTATGTTTGAAGTATATTAGGGACTAGTAGAAGAGTACATTAAAAAACAACTTGAAGTACGAGCGTCCCCCTACATTCCTGATTTAGAGTGACAAAATCTTATTTTGGATGTGAAGGAGAGAAGCGAAAGAAAAAAAAGAAATACACCACCAGACAACAAAAGAAGGTATGTGATACAGTTAAGAATGTAATTATATACGAAATACTCTTTATATTTATATGAACTATCATATTTCAAACTTTTCATAGATTTTCTGACACATCAAAGGCAACAAAGGAAAGACTAGAAAACCACGGGAAACACAAGCTTGGCTTTGGTGGTTATTCAAAACTTGTTGCACGAGTTGTAAGTCTTAGTAAATGAAAAACCATATGTAAATATTTATAATTTTCAATCAATTTTGTTTTGATGTAACAATGAAATAAAAATTCATGATACCAAGAAAAAATGTAGGACACGGAGTTCAATACAAGTCTCTTAGAAGAGTACAAGAGAATTGGCTTCCAACAAGGCTATAGAGTCATGGTTGAACAAATATGAGAAATAAGTGCACAAGGTTCTATTGATAGATCCATTGCAGTAAGTAAGATAAATCATGATTTTTTCAAATTGAATAATTTACCAATTAGTTTATTTGATGTTAAGTTCCAACATAAAGTGAGTATATTTGTTTTAAGTAAGAAAACAATGATAACAATGCGTATGAAATTGGAATGCAACCTATCGATTCCAGTACACCACCTGCACATGATGAAGCTGGTTCGGGTGTGCATCACAGTGATGGAAGTATACATTTGCTATTCAAAATTTTATGTATAATTATTAATACAAGTAAACATCTTAAATTTATTGGTGTAGTAATACAAATTTAATTTCAATATGTGTTTGGATTAATGTAACATTTTGTATAGCAATTGCAGAGGATGTAGAGGTCGGTGTTCATAAGAATGTTGAGGTTGAGGCCAAAAAAATTGATTTGGAAGTTGTTGATGTGACTAGATCAGGTAAAGAGCGCCATGGTTATGTTATTTAAAGTACTGAAATACTTGTAACAAATTATAATAAAATGTTTTTAATTCAACCCTTTTATTTATTATTGCAGAGGACCTCCCTTTGTATCAACAGAGAACTAGGCGTGCATTGAGATCTGGAGAAGAGGGTAGAATAACTGATGAGAGGGAAGATGATCATGATGACACCGATTCTCCTCTTCAAGATTTCTTAAAATCAAGAAATTTAAAGAAAAAAAATAAATGATTGTCATCTATGCATCTTAATTGATAATGACGTATTTTTATCTAACAATAACTTTAATTATGCACTATTGAATGTTCATAAATTATATAATGTGTTAAGATTTTGTTTCTTCAATATTCTGTAACCCATGAACTTTCCACTTCTTTCTAATTTTGTATATACTTTTCCACTCTTTTATATTCCATTTGCAACTACATTCTAAATTATCTAGCTAAGTTATTAATATGGATAATATTTATCCTCACGAATCTCAATTTTGAGGGATCTTATGTTGTGCATTGAGTTGTGTAGAGATCTATGCAGGTGTAAAAATTGATGGGGCAAGATGAATACAATATAGAAATGAGGAAGAGAAGCTCAGGTATGCAACAAAATGTTATGATTGTTATTTGAATATTAAGGCAAGCTATTGTTTAAATTTATTTCATTTCCTTCTTGTCTTATAGAACCTATTTCTTATTGGTTACTACCCTTCCCTGGCCCTACATATTGAATTTCTTAGCTTTAAAAGGTGTTAGATTGATTTCCTTAATCTAAACGTTATCTTTCACTCACCAAGGCTCTGATACCATGTTAATATATTCAGATTTTTGAAGGAATTGACAATCTATAGATGGACTTTTGAAAACTAAGATTTAGGCCCTATCAAAATATAAATAAATGAAGGAATAGATAATACCTGGTTTTCTCCTTGATGATGCCTTCAAGCTGATATAATTCAACCTTTAATTCTTCTTTAAATTGTCCTTCAAATCTGCTATGAATTGTGCTTCTATGTCTACTATATTTTGACCTCCAAGTCTACTACAATTTGACCTCCAAGTCTGCTACAATTTGATCTCCAAGTCTTCTATATGTCGATCTCCTGCTATAAGTCTACTATTATGGTGCGAATTTCAGCAGTCACGTTATGTTTTCTGTGTTTCTAAATTTGTATTCTCTATATCATATATATGTGGAAAGGAGGTGATTTAACACCAAGACAAGGTAGCCGAATTGCATATGCAAGTCAGTCCTTTTCATTAATTATAATATTCAACAATATTGCCAATACAATATTAAGTCATCCCTCTAGGACAATATAGGAAAGATTTTATAGAGTTTAATACAATAATAATGAGATGTATTATTTATTATGAATCTCAGCATATTGATCTTTCTGAGAAGGCCACAAATATTAACATATTTAACATCCTCAAAGACATTCTTTATCATGTTGTTTTTCTTATTTATAATTGGGTTGCATTATCAGTCAAGTATCTTTGAGGACCAAAATAGATGGACTTTATTACAGGATTTCAAAGATAGAAAAATTGATACAACATTCATTCCTAAGCATAAATAATATTTAGCCATTGTTTGATTTACCAAAATGGCTTTGTTTACCTTTATGATTTTCTTTACATGTATACAAAAACTACTTTCCGATAGTGTTTTCCATTTTCACTAATGGAAGGAATCTAAAAGAATTAGTAAAGTTAAATGATGACTATTATATATCCTCTCTTTCTTATCTTCCAATTTATTCTTTGTTATCTAAAATTCAATTGCTTCAATTTTTGCAGTCTGATCAAATTGTGCCATCACCTACAAAAATTAAAGCCTTGCCTTGAATTCAATTTTAATCATGATATCATCATTACAAAGAGAAAAAATTTCTTTCTCCTTGTCGGTGTCTCAACTTGATTTTGCAGGCTACAGTAAATGTTGAAAGAAGCTAGTTGATAATTGAAAACCTATTGTCTTTAATTTCAAAAATAGAGTTTCCTTTATATTCCCTTTAGTTGTATTCTAATCGTCGAGGTTGTTGAGTTGTCTATTCATGTCAAAATTATTTTTCCTTGGCTTCTTTCATGGATGTCTTCTTCTGTAGCCTTTTTTATTTTTTAGCTTAATAATGTGATCCATATTGTTGGTCTAAAATCTTTTCAAGTTTAGCACTTCATCTATCTTTTGACTGGTCGAGAAGACTATTTTTCTACTATGGTAATACTGTGGCATCATACTTGTGAACAAAAGAGTATTTCTGTTAATAACTATTTCATTTTGTTTTTGAGATTGAACATGCATATATGTATTAGAAATGAGAGCTTATTGAGATTTTAGTTTCAGGTTAATTTTCTGAATTCTAGTTTTCTCTGTGTTCATGATTAGCGTTGATGTGTACATTCATGGCTATATTTTCAACAGAGTTCTCAACCTATTGACCAAGAATTTCAAGAATTTGTTTCTAACCTATTTCAATCTAGAGATTACCAATAGACAGAAAAACATAACTTTCCTTAGCACTATTTGGTAGGAACTTCGCTGCTCTGCAACCCTTGTTATAGAATAAGTATATATTGTCCTTTACACATCCATGGATCACTGCCATTGTACTTCATTAGTTCCCTTTGACTTCATTGTCATGGTATTTTGTGCTTTTGTCCATGCATTAAAGTCACTATGCATAATGTTTCTTTGAAATCACACTCATGGCATGTCCATGTTCTCAAGATAATTTCTCTTTCATGTTTGAACATGATTGTTTATGACACTTGTCACACTATGCTACAACAACATATTAACATTTTATGGCCTTTGTTTCCACCAAGCTTCATAGATCTAGCTCCGACGTTCTCTATCATGCTATATAATTTCTTTATCATTGATGATTGCATTATCATTATCTCTCACTAATATGATTGCAACTTGCAGAATGTATATTTCTCTCTTTTTTACACTAACCTTTAAGAATTTATC
Organism: Thuja plicata; assembly: GCA_018584345.1. Lineage (NCBI taxonomy): Eukaryota > Viridiplantae > Streptophyta > Pinopsida > Cupressales > Cupressaceae > Thuja > Thuja plicata. The sequence continues at coordinate 945,313 of MU224743.1, forward strand.
TACTTTAAATAGTTTTCTTTGTATCTTCAGGACCATGTTGTAAGAATTTGACAACATCATATCTATGGTGCAATTTAGTTCACTTTTGAGATGCATTAAAATATTTTGGAACAATTTAGTCACCATTTTAGTGTTCCCAAGCATGTCATTGTTTTGTTTGACATTGTTGACAATGTTTTGATCGTTTAACTGAAAGGCACCATGTACTGCATCCTCGCACCTTTTCTTATACACTATTGCTCTTAATGTGGTTTCCCTATCTCTTTCATGTATTTTATTGTACTTTCATCTTAATCAAATTATTACCAGGACAACATTTTTCTTTGATCATTCATACCCTTTTCTTGGAAAATTCTTTGTATTGTGTTCTCTTGTTGCTTTGACAATGTCTATCATGCAAATTTAATGTTGAATACTTGTGCATGGTTTCTATTTTAGATCCATGCACTTGATGATTGTTTGATATTATTACCATGATGTTTGTGAGTGTCTTTATTGACATCTTAACTGTAGCTAAATATTGTAATCATGTAGCAGTATGTTGTACTGTAGCAACAATAATCCCGTAGTTGCCTCTTGGTGTCCCTGACTGCTCCATCTCTTTCATTTGACAACATTCTTATGGTTCCAAAATTAGCATTTCCCTTCATCTCATTTCACTGTGATTGTCCTTTGTTTGTCATTTGTATGATAATGTTGATCATCTGAGAACCTTGTTAACCATGATAGGGTGACTGCATCACCCATGTCATCATAGTCCCATTGAGGAAATAGATATTTGTAACAGTGAATCATGATGATCCACTATTATAAATGATATGTGTCTGCCTAATAGGACTATACTGACATGTTTGATGTAGGGATTGTACACATTATTGAACATTGCTACAAACAAATTTTTAAACACTGCTTGATACATGGAAAGAGAAGATAAAGAATTGATGGTGAGCGATGAAGAACTGGTTCGCCTTAAAGATACAGAATGTTCTAGTGATGAATAAGTACATGGGACCTTCTGTATCTTTAAGTGAACCATTTCTTCATCGATACCAAGAAAAAATGCAGGGCTCTAAGTTCAATAGATGATGATTATGATGAAGAAGATTTGAAAATATTCATTTGATGATGATTATGAAGAAGATTTGAAAATGTTCATTTAATGATGATTATGAAGAAGATCCGAAAACATTGCACCAATCTGAATTGGATCAATAGCCATTTTCAAATCTTCTGCATCAATCACCATCAACCATTTTCCAAGATCAACACCTTTCTCTATATGAATCTCAGTTTACATTTCCCTATAATCCTAATAAAAAATAATTCCATGAAGTACGTCAGGGGTATAATGCCTTCAATCAAAAGTCCCTGGAGGATGCTAAGTCTTTTGTACCAGAAAACACCTTTTGCTTGGTGATGATCCTATGCAGTTCCACATAGACATGACATGTTCCTTAGAAGAATTTTAATCTCACAACAGCTGAGAAACATAAATGTAGGCATCATGGTCACAATTCTTTGGAGATACAACATAATTGAGTGGTATACCCAGACGATGCAACGTAACCACTACTCCTCCAGTTTGAAGTTGACACTGTAGGATCCAAAAACCATCCTTATCTATGGTTTTTGGACCTTACACTGTCAAGTTAGAATTGTAGTGGTTGCATTGCATCATCTAGGTATATCACTCAATTATGTTGTGTCTCCAAAGAATTGTGACCATGATGCCTACGTTTATGTTTCTCAGCTGTTGTGTCCCAGGACCCCTTATGACCCTTTATGACCCCTAATAATACATCTTAGAGGTCTTAAAGTGTCACAAGGGGTCATAAGATGCTCCTGGGAGGGGCCAGATGAACTTCCACCTTCACGTGGCAGACCCTGTTAAGTAGAGAATGTTAAACTATTCTCGAAACAAAGAGAAGCTCAATATTTCAGGGTCCCAGAGACAAGAAAAATTGTTCATAGTCTTTTGTTTACGAAACCATCAAAACTTGTCACGCTTTTGTAGCTCATCAACATTAGAGGTCTGAAGGAATCAATTAGCAGGTATAAGTCTTCCAGGCCTTACCCAGTAGCTAGGACTAAAGATAGCAGAGATCAAGAGACCATAATAGTTGGTCTCCATCTTTGGTCCATATGATTGAGGAAACATTTTACCTTTCATTAGCTCATCAAATGCGGTGATCTGAACAAATTTAATAGATAATATTTTAATGTATAATGTACATTATTTTAGTTTGACGCTACACCAATTTATCTATTTCCCACACTTGTCGACTGTGGAGATAACGATAAATAAGCATCCCCGCCCATGGCCTGAGTAATGCAGGCCACAGGAGGAGATGCTGCATTATCACTGTCCTTGTAGTTGACAAGTGCATGAAGTAGATAAATTTGTGTAACATCAACTTAAATAATACACGTTATTATGAAAATATTATATTAAATTCTTTTAAATCCCCATATTTGATGAGCTAATGAAAGGTAAACCATTTTGTCAATAATATGGACCAAAGAAGGAGACCTACTATAATGGTCTCTTGAGCTTTGTTATCTTTAGTGTGGCTTTCTGTCACTTTTTCAACGCACCTGGGCCAAGTTTTGATGGCATTGCTATAGTAACAATGGGTTTATCATCGAAAATGTCACTGGACAACCGTTGGGAAATCTACATTTTTGATACTAGGTTTAAATGGCATTGCTATACTAATGACAAGTTTACCATCTAAAATGTTACCGGACAACCATTATGAAATCTACATTTTTGACACCAAGTTTCGACGACACTGCTATACTAACGACCAGTTTATTGTTGGAAACGTCACTAACAACCGTCGGTAAATCTACATTTTCCACACCAGGTTTTGACAGCGCTACTATACTAATGATGGGTTTACCGTCAGAAATGTCATTGGATAACCATCGAGAAATCTACATTTTTGATGCCAGGTTTCAACGACACTGCTATACTAACGACAGGTTTTCCTTCAGAAATGTCACTGGACAACTGTTAGGAAATCTACATTTTTGACACCATTTGTGACAGTGGTGCTATACTAACAATGAGATTACTATAAAAAATGTCACTGGACAACCATCGAGAAATCTACATTTTTGACGCCAGGTTTTGATGGTGATGCTATACTAACGACGTGATTACCATTGAAAATGTCACTAGACAACCGTCGAGAAATCCACATTTTTTACGCCAGGTTTCGATGGCGATGCTATACTACCGACGGGTTTACCGTTGGAAATGTCACTGGACAACCGTCGATAAATATACATTTTCGACGCCAAGTTACGAAAATGATACTATACTACCGATGGGTTTACCGTAAAAAATGTCACCGGATAACTGTCAGGATGCTATACTTCCAACATGGGTAGCGTTAGAAATGTTATTAGAAATTATGTATTTGTGTGGTTATTTCTGATGGTTATGTCTATCAAAATAGCAACAGTTAGTATCTCCGTAGAAATTTTTGACAAAATAACTCCGATGATGACTTATGTCAAATAACCAATAAATAGCCATCGGAACGAGGCCTCAAATGTACTAGTGTATGAATTTCAGCATAAGACAAAGAGGTTACAAAGTTGATTAGGAGATCCTACATTATTATGTATTGCAACATAAGATAGAGAGGTTAAAAAAGTTGATCAAGAGATCCTACATTATATATTTCATATTTTTCTTAGTGTCTGTTGGAAGGTTGTGTGATCTTTTGGAAGCTTTATGAAGATTTGTATCTTTTCTTAAGATTATGCAAGTCCTCTTAGGATTAGTTGGATCCTTGGTAGCCTAAGTATCAAGGATAATGAGTTCCTTAGCTTCGGCCTAAAACTTTGTAATCAATTATTTCATATCCTGAGTGTGATTCTCACCATGGTTTTTCCTACATTGGGGTTTCTATGTAAATTTGACATGGTCATGTGTATATGTCATCATTTCTATATCTTTCATTGATGGTTAGTTGGATTACTAACTAATTACTGATAATTATGGTAGAATTTTTAAGTTTTTATTTATGTTGATTCACCCCCCTCCCAACACTCGGAGGTGTTCAACAATATTCTCCCACTTGTTGAGCACCTTGAAAGAGAAAAGGAAGTCTCTACACCATAATTTAATTGCTAGAGGCCATTAGGCCCAAAGAGTCGAAACACTATCTGAACTTCTTTGTGCTCACAACCTTAGTTAACAAATCTTCAATCTCTATCTTAAGTAGCTTCACCCTATCATCTTTGACCATATCTCTAAAAAAATGATATTGAACAATAATGTGCTTGTTCCTGACATGAAAAGTTAGGTTCTTAGGTAGGCGCACTCTTAACGTCACCATACATTTTCACTCCTTTTTTTATTCCAATATATGAATATAATCTCTTAAGCTAAATGACTTCTTTACAATTGTGAGTAGGTTCCATATACTCAAGTTCAGTTGTGGACAAAGCAACCATGATGTATTGCCAATCCAACCCCATCGCAGTAAGAATGTATTATAGTTTTGAACCTATGCTTAGATGCAAGATGAAGTATATAAATGACGTAAATATATTTGATATTTAATTATTAAATGATATTATGATTAGATAGTATGAAATGTTTTAATTAAAGAAAATAGGTGCAATGGGAAATTACTAGGATGGACAATCAAACTACGAAGATTGCACCTAATTTTCTCTTAAATACATTACCTGAAGAAAAACAACTCACTAGGCTTAAGAAAGACTAGAGCATTGAATGAGTGTAAGGGTTTTCCTTTAGTGTATGAATCATTGATAGTGTAAGGGGAGTGAAGAAATGCAAGATAAAGAGAAAGATGAGTTTTATGTTATGCATAGGAAACAATTTAGACTGAGAAACCAAATTCTAAAACTAGATCTAAGAAGCCCACACTAAGATTAAAATGCACACCAAATCTCAACTCAAAATGCTTGTCAAGGGCAACTTGGAATGTAGGGGATGATTAGACTCGCCCTCTACAATAGGAGTCACCATTGATCCAATAAAATTTGATGAAGAAGCTAGGGATCTATAATAGAGAGTCAGATCTTCCTATATCTGAATCCAAAACTTTGTTACCTATCACCTACATAAAGAAAATATGGAGAATATTGGGAGAAATGGGTTTTCCTTAGTTAAACTCATGTTTAGGAATTATCCTTAAAATTAAATAAAAATTGCATGAAAGGAAAGGAAGTGTGTTGTTAGTAGTAGAGGCTTGATAAGTGTCTTATACCTTGGAAATGTAAGTGCTTCTTGAAATGAGATCACATGTTGATGCAATAGTATGAATCCACAAGGACCTAAAAGGACATCACGAAAGACATGCTTGCATAATGATTTTTAGGCTTGCAACCATGATGTGATGAACTTTTTGAATGCTTGAATATGCTTGATTGCTTCTTGAATGTTTGATTGCTTATGTCTTGTAGATGGATTGAATGCTTGTGTATATGGATGAGTCCCAAAATAAGGGAGGTATCCTTGTACTTATACCTCATCCAACCATTTCAAGGCATAAAACTTGAAGGAGGTTGACAGAAAATTTAAATCATGCCTAAAATCAAAAGCCCTCTCTCCAAATTAAATTTGAGCCCAATCTGTAATGTAAGGGGTGCCTCCCAATGTAGGGGCGACTTGGCTCACCCCTTACATCCAGGGTCGTCCTTTACAAGCCAATCGGGGCTCAAATTCAAATCAAAGGTCAATATGGACATGGGTATACTCAAAACGTGCAAAATTGAGGCGTGATAAATAGAAACATACAAAAGACCACCCATAATGAAATAGGGGCTATGCACACAAGAGATAATGATCACATGAAATAATTAAAGAGGGTGCACCTATAATTAAGGATCCACATTAAAAATATTGGGAGAAAGGATTTAAACACGTGACATAGGTTAAAGATGCATATATAATCATCCACTATGTAATTCTTATAATATTATTTACCTTTGTTTCCTCACATTGTGTTTCAACTACATATACATTCTATAATAATACACAATGATATTTAATAGAGAATACATATATGACAGTATTAATTTTGTCTCAAGACAAGTTACTCATGCTAAATCAAGGTCTAAGAATTATATTTTACTCTTTAATTCTATATATAGTTTGTAGCACAATGCACACTTATTTTATAAGATTGACTTTGTCTCACCGCTAATAATTCAAGCTATTACTATATATACAAACTTCAAGTTATTCTACATATAAAATAAATAGATAGCTATTGTAATATAAAAACAAATTTATTTGTTTAGAAATGTAACAATGCACACAAAATAATGTGATCCCAACCCTTTTAGGTTTATTACTATAATGTATTTTACTTTGTTACAAAAGACTAGATCTCTTACAAGTATCACAAAAAGGTTTGATTAACTAATTAAAAAAAGCCTATCAAAAAGAGAGAATGATACCAAAGTATCATGTAATGTGAGCTCTTACATACAACCACCCATAAAATCCAATGATTGTAATGACAAAAGAGATATGAATAGATATAGTGCAGTTTTGTTGAATTCAATTTCTAATATATGCTGTGTATAACATGTATTGTTTATACACAAATACATTCATACGTGTATGTATGTATATTTATGCATTTATAGACATACAAAAATACATATATAACATTTAAAAAATAGTAATAATGTGTATGTTGTAAAGAGGATTCACAATCTTATAATTCTTACACATTTTGAGAAATATGATAGTTATGGATGAAGAAATTTTTTTATGAATTAAACTTTTGTTAAGCAAAGAGGTTAAGAGTGGACTCTAAATGAGAGTGAAAATTGATAATTAGTGATGCAGGAGTAGACAAGAAGATAAAATAAAACAACAAATAATGGAAATGTAGGGAATTCAGAGATGGAAGATTAAAAGTCAGAGGGGAAAACCAAACACCATGCAATGTAAAAAATAAAGAATCGAGGAGGCAATACAAAGAGAAATCAAAGAAGGGATGGAGAACAGGTGCCAATATAAAGAGAAATCAAAGAAGGGATGGAGAACAGGTGCCAATATAAAGAGAAATCAAAGAGTCTCAGCATGGAAAATAAAATGGGAATCACACTGCAGTAATTGGTAATGCTGGAAAGATAGAGATGAGCTTTAGAGGGGGTGCACGAAAAACCAAAAATCTGAGTGTGGGAAAAAGATATATGAGTAAGAGGAAGTGCCTTCAGGCAGATTGAGAATATTGTGTGGAAGAAGTGAATAAAAATAAAGAGGAGTAGCATGGAATCAAAATGAGGAATGCAAAAGATTCTACAGATAAATCAGATTTTGAAAACAAAAAATAAAAATAAAAATTGCAGAGAAGATGTGTAGAGTGAAGGAAGATCACAAGGAAACTAGAGGGAATATGCAGGAAGAAAATAGAATGTGTGGAGATGAGTAAAGATGATTGTGATTCCATAACAAAAGAATGTACGTAAGAGAGAGAGAGCAGAGGGGAATTAAAGAGTTGGAGATGTTGATTTAAGAAAATTAAATTAAAAAAAAATAAGAATAGGGTATAGTAGAGGAAGTAGATTTTGATTAGAATATAATCTATGAATTAATGGAATATAATCTATGAGATAGCTGCATATTTCATTGGTTTGTTAATGGCTGAAGAATTTGGGCTTATCTCTAATCATGTCTATATCAATTTAACAAGAAGCTCTAGTCAATCACTCGAGTCTGGCTCCCAATTCATAAAGAGAAAAATTCAAATAATATATCAAAATTAACATTTTTGACCTATATAAAGTGAATTAGCTTCAAAAATATATATCGAACTAAGTATAAAGAAGAGCATAGATTATACATTAAGGAAATCCCAATTCAAAATTAGAATACAACTCCCAAGCACATGCGATGAATATACATGATAAACTAATCAATTTTTTTTTCTCTATATCATGATAATGTTAAATTTAATAAGATGGCGAATGGTTAAATTCATTACCTAAAGAATATAAAGTTGGCTTATATTTTATCCTCTCAAGTAAAAAGGATAAATAATTTGTTATGAGAATTAAGGAAGTATGTAATTTTCCTGAAGTGAATATCAACAAACAAAATAGGAAATACAAAGGTAGGAACTAATGGGTAAGGTATAAATGATACTCTGATACTAATGAAAAATAAATATAATAGGCTTTTCACAATCACAAACATAATAACTATCTAAATAAAATTCATATCTAGATAAGAGAAAATTATATGTTTGTTTATTTTCAAATATAAAATGTTGGATCCTTTTTAAATAATCCCAACATAGTAGCTTCATACAATATTTTTATAAATTTGTTTAACAAAACAATGCTCTTGACTGAAAATCAAGCATTAGCTTGACTTGTGAACTAAGTATATAGGTTTTTTTTAAAAAAAAACCTTTTTATTTATACGTTATAAAAACCTAAAATTACCTTTAATAATTAAGGTAGTAACTAAGCCAATTCCTACACAATTATTAACACAAAATATGTGTTCTATGAAGAATGTGAACTCCTTTGAAATAGCCTAGACATTCCTTTCCTCACAAGACCTGTGATAAGAAACAAACAATTGTTAAAGGAAATTCTAGGCGTAAAGTAAAAGGTAGTTGTTTATAGTTAGTTTTTAAATAATCCCAACATAGTAGCTTTATACAATATTTTTATAAATTTGTTTAACAAAACAATGCTCTTGAATGAAAATCAAGCATTAGCTTGACTTGTGAACTAAGTATATAGGTTTTTAAAAAAAAACCTTTTTATTTATAAGTTATAAAAACCCAAAATTACCTTTAATAATTAAGGTAGTAACTAAGCCAATTCCTACACAATTATTAACACAAAATATGTGTTCTATGAAGAATGTGAACTCCTTTCAAATAGCCTAGACATTCCTTTCTTCACAAGACCTGTGATAAGAAACAAACAATTGTTAAAGGAAATTCTAGGCTTAAAGTAAAAGGTAGTTGTTTATAGTTAGTTTTTAACATTTTTTTGCTAGTAATAATTTATCAATTTTATGTGTACATAAAGCATCAAAATGTTGAACTATTACATCCTTTGATATTTATGTAGGACTGTATTGAAGTATATGCATATTTTATGTTCAAATATACAATTAAAGTGTATGAATACTAATGCAACTTAGAAATAGAAGGGGAAAATAAGCAAGAAAGATGGACTCACCAATCTATAGTAGATGGAGATAAAGCCAATGGCTCTAATGAATCAAATAAATCAACTGGAAATCCTGTGAGAACACTATTTGGAGTAGACGAATCTTCATATTTCACATTAAGAGAAGATGATAGTGGAAGTTGAGAGTTGCAAAATGTATAGTTCATGTTAGGCTGTAGAAGAACATCAAGAATATTGGTGTCAGTGGGATCAATGTATAAATCAATTCCCAAATCGTTGCCACCATTTGATTGATCAAAGCTAGTTGAAGGAATGTCAGGCAAGAACTCAGCCTCAGAGACCTCAGTTTTGAAGCTAGCTACTGTTATGCTTAACTTGTGCTTTTGTTGCCTCTTGTTAAAGGATAAATCACCTATATGATATTTTTGTGGCATCTTTCTCTTGATTTTTGGGCTCATTATATTATTGCTCATTGATGGTGACCTTATAGATGTTTGGCTATCATCATCAAATATTAATTTTTGGATACTTTCCATTTCTATGTCCATTAAAAGTGAATCATCTACAACTAAATCATGCAATTTAACCATAATCATGTCATCCATGTCACTTGAACACATCTCCTTTGAAAATGAATGTAGAGTGGTTGTTGCTCCAAAAGGAATTGCTTGTAGAGGAGTAGAAACTTCAACCTGCAAGTTTCCCATATGTTAATCTAGTGTTATGATCTAAAAAAGAATGATTGAAAAGTGGACAAGAGAGGCTTAAAATAATTACCTTATGGCTAGACAAGTCCAATAAAGAATCCATTTTTGATAGGTTAATAACACCTTCGGATTTTGGATTTGGATGTTGTAAGGATCGTAATATACGCTTTTGGCGAGTACTCCAAAAGTTCTTCACATCATTGTCAGTTCGACCAGGAAGATAGGATGCAATCTTTGCCCATTTATTTCCCAATTTTTCTTGCATTTCAACTACTATTTTTTCTTCCTCATGCGAGAATTTGCATCTGCTTCAATGGTCATCAAATTCCTTTTCTGTTAGATCACAAAAGACTATAACTTGAACAATAACTTCTAGTCTATTTTAGATTATCATTATATTAAAAAATCATAGATATCTATAATCAATAGGTATAATACCACAATCCTATTATGTATTTCTATGGTGAAGTATAAAGAATAATCTTAAATATCACACATTTCAATAATTAAAGAAAATTTTATGAATAAAAATGATATAACTATTTCATAGATTTAAATATAGATGAGTTGTAAAATAGTTATCAATTGTTTAATCAATAAATTATATTAAAAAGAAGAAGATCAAGATTACATTAAATTATTTAAATAAATATTTAAGTAAAGAAGATCATAGATATATACTAAATTATTTGAACAAAGGAAATAATTTATCAATAAAATGATTATTTTTTCATTAAAAATTGCTAAAACCTTCTATAAGCTAGAAATTCACAATGATGGAGATGAGAAAATTTGTCATTGATGGAGATATATAATTTAAAATTACAGTACTATGTAATCTTTATTTATGCCAATGATTATGTGAATCCCTTTAATTATCTTGTTGAGAAGCTAGATCTTATGGTTTAAAAAATAATTCCTCAAACATTATTGGCAAAGATTCAAAACCTATGAACAGATTCTCACTAAAGGTGCTAAACGAACCTCCTATTTAGATGTGTGAAAAAATTATGTTAGGTCTATATTCATTTACACTTAAAAACTTAAATTTAAGGATAGCCCTAGATTATTAGTAATATTATGATTTATCATCATAGACTTATTTGTATCAGTAAAAGGAATCATAAGAATTACATCAAAATCTACTACATGAGAGAGAGAGAGAGAGAGAGAGAGAGAGAGAGAGAGAGA
>MU224743.1:966925-1013143 GCA_018584345.1 Thuja plicata
TATATAATTATTGAAATATTTCAAATTTGTGAAGATGACGATCTTCTGTGTATAGGTTACTATTTCAAGATGATGATCTTGACAATAGTAACCAGGCTTCAAGATTGGCTCCCATAAGGGTTTGTCTTGGATAGGTCTGGACATCTTATTGCTTATGTTATCGCCTGTTGTGTAACAATTGTTAGGATAGACTCCCGAAAGGAGTTGTTCCAGATAGGTCTGGACATCTTAACATTTATATTGTTACCGTGTGTGATAACTTATCATGATTAACGTTTTAAGAATGTTTGGATTGGGCCATATATCATGATATGAAAATTCTACAAATCTATTAGACTCTCTCTTAAGAGGGAGTGTTAACATATTGTCCGTTCGTGTTTAACTATGCATATATTATATATATATATATATGTATATATATAATATTAATAATAATTGTTAATATATATATTTCTCTAATAAATATATATTGGAATGAACTCATATATATATATATATTAGTTATTAATAAATGATATGTATAATGAACAGTCACTTCATTTAGTATCAACAGCCACATCTCTCTATAATGAATAGTCACAACTATTCATTATAGATTCTATATATAAATACAAATATATTTTTGTAGAATCAATCAATCACCAAGGCAATTGCATTCTACTACATATTAGTTTATACATTATCTTCAGATCTACATTTCTTAACATAAACATGGAGGCCATTATATGGGTGAGATATTCTCCACCCATCATTAACACGAACTTATAAAGATATTGCAAAACAATTAAGGAAAACACAACATGAGGACAATTGAGCGTGAGGACACAAAGCATAAGAGAGAAGGAACAAATGGCTAGCTGAAGCACCTCAATCCCAAGCTAGAGGTCGTCAAGTTTAGAGACAAAAAGTGTGAGACCAAAAAAATAGTCCCACAACATATATTTCTTTGTCATTGAAAAAAACTCTTCAGTGTTCTCATGAAAAATGCTCATAGACACATAATTATCATTTGCAACACAAGACTTAAAAATTTCCCAAGCCATCACCATATTCTCTTCACAACCTTTCTTTCTTAGATCTTGAGATACATGCTCCCAGTGATAAGGGACAACAATATGATTACCAATAGCAAGAACCCACTCTAAATGAACAACCTCTTGAAGAAGGGTAGAGAAAAGGAGTTTATAGACATAATTGTCATGCAAATGTGTTCCACTATCATTATTTTGAATAATATAGATAACAACTTGTGGATTTATTCATCTTCAACTAAGAACAGGCTGAGACACTTCTCTTCCATAGATTCTTTTAAGAATTGACAAGAAATACCAAATGCATTGTCCATAATTTCCACCTTAGAACTCAGGTACTCTCAACAAAAAGAAAAGCCAATACATATACCAAATGAGAGGGACCTCGTAAGACACCACCCAAGAGAACAAAAAGTGAGAGCCCGCCCATAGAGGAGCACCAAAATAAAAATTGCAACATGAAAGAGCCCTGAAGCACCAAGAGGGTGCATTTGGTGTTATCTTATGGTTTGTTTGTTATTTTGCATTTTGGATTCTAAATAAATATTTTGTATTTATTCCTCTCATGATGATTATGTGGAAATGATATTTTTTTTCTTCAGTAATTTACTTTCAATTTCATTCTGGAATAATTTCAAGCCATTTTCTAAAAGTATTTAAGTGATACACAACTATATTTTCATGTTGTGTGTGTATAACATGAATTGTGTATTTAGATGCATTGATTTAGATTTGAAAGTGGCATGCAAATTTTATATTAGAAGAATATATGTTACACAAATTTGGTTCTTGAGATTTTGAAAAGCATTATTTTTTATGTGATATTGAGAATCATGTCTTTGTTCAACCTTCTTAGATGTTGCTTCTTCAATATATGAACATATATATTCAAAAATCTTATTACAGTTCCTTCACAAATTTGAATATATTTCCTTTACAATTTCTGCATATATTCTTTTTCTCAAATCCTCATATCATCTCCTTCATTTGTCTTTTAATGATCTTCTATTCTTTTCTTCATACACAAATCTACCTTGATAAAATGCTTATTATTTATTCCTTATAACTCTTCTTACATTCATATATAATGTATCCTTCTTTGGCTCGACACTTCTTCCTTCTTAATGTTTATTCTTCACATATTCACTTCTAGATACCTCTCCCTTTCTTTCTCCCCAACTTTCTCTTTAACTTTATATGCTTCTTATGCCTTTTGATGAAAGGGGGCATCCCTTTCAATGGAGACAATGTTTTATAAAGGTATGACCATTTGTTAACTTTAATGTAAACCTTAATTTATTACATTTATAAAACCTTATTGGATCATAAATAATATAAAACCTTTGAGTAGAAATTTGATTTTGTAGCGTGACCGAATAGAATGGAGGAATCAACTAGAGGAATTGAAGTTGCCGAGATGGAAATGGAGGGGCAATTTTTTTATAACAAGATCTATATAGACAACTGTAAATAGATGGAAGGGGTTGATGAAAATTCTTCCGAGGAGGCATTGGTTACAGATGTTGATGAAGGAAAGGGGTTTAAGGTTTCAGATTAGATTCAAAATAGGGCAAATGCTTAAAATGTGACTCATTCAAGAATATTATTTTTATAGGAGATACTCCAACCCCAGATTAGTCATCTTAGCCAGAAAACATTAATTTGTAAGTTTTTAAACATTTCTATTTATTGTAGTGAGCTTTCATGATGGATAGAATAAAATTGGTTAGATGTCGAAAAGTAAGCCCTTCCTAGATAGAAAAAATAGTATTGTAGACACCCTAAAATGGATATACTTCTGACCTTACATTAAAAACACTAATGTTCATATATTAATTAATAGTTATCTAATTATTAATTAATCATCTATTTTCTTCTAAAATCATTTCCCAAATCATCTAATCAAATTACCAAAATGAATTAAATAATTAATTTTATTTAATTAATTAACCTTAATTGATTAATTTCCATTAATTAATTAATTAAATTAAATTTCCTAAAGTTTAAATTAAAATATTTAAACTTACTAATTAAATTCTTCCAATTAAATTAATTTAATTTCATTCAAATAATGTAATTCTAAATAAAAAAGATTTCAATTATCTCACATGTTGAAATTTAAATTCAAAAATGAATTAAATATTCATTTATCTTCAAAGAGATAAGGTTACTCCACCCACCTCTTCAGTTCACATGGGTTTCTCCACCCACCTCTTCAGTTCACATGGGTTTCTCCACCCACCTCTTCAGTTCTAAAAGGTAACTCAAAATTATCTCTTTAGTTAACCAAACTCTATCTCGTCTCTCTTAGTTGAAGAGGTGGAGTTTACTGATGGCTTCTCCAGTTCCCTTTGATCTCAACCATTCACCTTCCTATCTTTGGGATTGATCTCAACCATTCATCTCATTCTCAATTCCTATATAACAAACCCTTCATAACCATTTGAAAGATCCAGGATTTAAAGCTCATATGCGCCATTACTCTGACAGATTGGTTCAAGCATCAAGCCATTTTGCAATCACAAAGAAATTCAATATCATATTCTCGATGCTCCCAAGTCATAGACATTGCCCACACCAATACTGAGCATCACAAACAATGTTTCAGAAGGAGTAGAGAGAGACAATAGAAGCTTCAAGAAATTGGGTTTGCATTCATTTGTTTTCCTCTTACTTGCTTGTACATTTTATTGATTCGTAGTTTCGTTATTAGTAGCTTGTTTCTTATCGATTTCCCCCATTGCGAATCGGTGCTACTAACCCCTCGTTAAGTTGAGTGTTACAGATTTTGATCCATTGCGTACATTTTGGTGAACCCGACGTGAACTTACAACCCGCGTGAAATTTGGTCATATCTTTCAAACCGCATGGAATATATTTATGATTTTTTTTTTGCAGGTTGAAGCTGGTCTAAGGAGGCCCCCAAAAAAATTCAGATTTTTCTGAGTTTTTTGGTTTTTTTTTAAATAAATTTTTTATGATATTTCATAAAAAACCATTTCTCAACACAAATAAGAGTTTCTTTTCAAAAATATTACATTTTTAGAAAGACCTTGAAATTATAGAGGGGGTTTATTCTCTGTTATTTTAATTTTTGTGAAATTATTTTGCAAAAATAATCGATCTTTTAAAACTAGTTTGTTCTGATAAAATGGGTCCCTAGGGCACAAAGTAAGGAATTATGATCTAATTTTTTTTTGGCAATTATCTTTTGATGTAAGAAAGCTATAGTCCAAAATTTAGAATTTTTAGAATATTTTAGAATTTTTTACATTTTTTAATGATATTTCATAAAAAATTAATTGTGGACACAAATCAACATTTCTTATCAAAAAAGTTACATTTTTGGAAAGGTCTTGAAATTATAGAGGGACTTTATTCTCTATTATTTTATTTTTTCTGAGAAATATTTTCAAAAAAAGAAAGATCTTTAAAATTTTTTCTTTGTGTGTTCTTTCTTGATTTATTGGTAGGATTGAGCAAATGACTAATGGCCAAGCGGATAATCAGACGCACCTCGGGTGCTAGATCACTAAGAGCGGCCATAAGAAGGACTACAAACTATCGAACGCAACAAAGAGCCATCTTAGCCATCACAGCGGAAGATCAAAGAGAAGCATACATCAAATATCTTGATTCAATCAAACGTTTCGCAGCTAAGTACAAGGTTACCATTAGTCTTAGCGGTCTTACCCATTTGGGAGTTTCAGGTTATTCTTCAATTTTAGCTTGTCATTTTCAGCTTGTGGCATGGAAACAGATTTAACAAAGCAACATAAAAAATCATTCATTTGTCATTTTGGTGCTTTAAAAAAAGAACATTGTATGCCAAACATCACAACCTCACATTTAGATATTGGTTCTTAAAATTGACGTGGAGGTTAAAGAATTGACAAAGGAAAACAAACATTTAAAAAAACTCTCAATTTGGGGCATTAAAACTGAACAAGCAGTCAACACCTACTTTTGGGCTTAAAACTGAACACTTGTGCTTGTATGGTGGTTTAGCTTAGTTCACATTTTATCTTTGGGGTTTAATCAATTAACCTTGTGTCTTGAGCCTTTGGTGCACTTGCACAATCTTTTAGATTAAACACATTTATACTCTTTAGAAAGGCCTGTTCGGGTAATGCGCTTCTTCCTCAGAGAACAAACTTAAATTGGTAATCCTTCTGATCGGTATATAAACAAGACGCGAACCAAAGTTTTTTTTTTATATCTAGCCAAGCTCGGGCGAGGTGTGTTGATGATAGTCTGGATCAGGTGAATATCCCCAAGGAGCCAGTGTGGTCAACTAGGCTCTTAAGTGAGTCACACATGTACAAACTGATTGGATAAATGCCACAGACCCTTACTACAACCTTGTTAACTAGAGGCTAGCCCAATTCACCTCCAAACAAATACCTTATTATAGTTCAAGGGGTTGCAGAATTTCCCCCCAAGATTCCCATGAACATATGTGTTCCAAGGTATTTGTGTAGTGAAAGAGATCTTCACTATCACATCAACAATACTAGGCACCAAAAAAAACACGGGCACCTAAGTCATGGACCTTCGTGTCCTAGTAGTGTGACACTTGTTGTGTGAGATAATGAACATTCAAGCATTGGGCCTATAATATTGTATTTGACAGCCAAAATTGCCTTAGATTAATTTGTTTGTCCTTGTGTCAAAACCCGTGCTAGATTACAAAACACATTGTCCATTGTGCTTATCCTTTGATCACTTTCCAAAAATGCAAAACCAACATCAAAACTGTCAAAAAGAGTCAAATGTGTTAAAGTCTAGGGTTGTCAACATCAAACTGTTTTACAAATCAGAAGCCTTGTTCCTGAAAATCAATTCTATCAGACAGTGAAGTCATTTGTTAGTCTTTTTTGAGACTATTTCCCCTTTTCCACAATTGCCCACATTTTGCCACAATTGACAGAAGTTTTCCGCAATCGTCCATTTTATTGCCGCACTTGACCTGTTTATTACTGCAATCGGTGATAGATTACCGCAATCAACCTGTCACTTTATCGCAATCGGTGGAGTTTTTCTGAACTTGAGTAGAGACTTTTAAAGACCTATTTTTTCCTAAAAACCTTGAAAATACTCTTCATTATGTGTCAAAGATCAGTGTCTATCTGGTGCAGGGGAACCATCTCTCCCTTCAAATTTCAAATTATTTTAAGTTATGTCAAGCAATGGGTCATTTTAGAAGTTCTTGGGATCATGTCTAGAAAGGATACGTTTGTTAATTTGCATTGTAATGATTCAAAAAAAAGACATCATATGATATTCTATAACTGAAACAAACTGAATGGGAATATGAAAGGTCTTGGGTAGGTGGACGGTTCTGTAACTGCCCAAGATTCTATAAATGGACAACATTATGTAATTGAATGGGGATAGATAGTTGATAAGAGAAGTTGCGAGAGATAGGGAGGAGAAGTCTATAGAAGATAAGAGAATCCAAATGGGTCTCTAGCGGCAGCCAAAGAGCCATATATTTGTAATCGCAAACATTTATTAAATGGAGTTGTTAATCTAAGTTGTTTTGAGTGGTTCTATCCCTAATGTAAATGTTTTATGTCATTCTAGTTCAAGGATTTCTCTATCGATAAGTGTTATCGATTTCATGGTTTCCAGTATTGTTCAATTACTATATGTTTCTTTTTTTTTGGGTTTTTTGTTTTGAAAGAGTTTAATGGTGGTTGAGTCAGGTTGCATAGCAGTCCCGAGGTGGGACATTGGAGGCCGGTTTTGTTCTCATGTTTGGGAGCCATTGAATATCATTTTTGAAATAAATTGATTCTATGCCATTTTCCTAATGTTTTGAATGGAAACATTTAAAGCTAAAACAATTTCCAGAACCGTCATACTATTAATGGGCTGGTTTCAAATCTTGGAAACGGTTAGAGAATGGTGGTGGAGTTGTTATGCCATGTGGAGGAGCCTGAGGAATACGCCATCAACAGTCAACTTGGAGGAGGCCGAGAATGAGAGTTTATTTTGTAGAATCATTCACATGGGAATGACCAAAAATATTGGATACCATTTCCACCATGACAGTCAGCGACCATTATACTTGGCACTCAGTTTTTATGAAATGGACAAAGGCGGCGACATATAATAGTATGCATGTTGTGTTACGACAAACCCATAGGGCATGTAAAGAACCAGCAAATATTACTATATCTTGGACTCATCCTTCAAGAGAGAGAAAATGTGGCAAACTTATATCCATATGTGCATGCTCGTATTGAGCTGACCCACATGGTCATGGAGTTCAGTCTTGGTCCGTGGTGAAGGTAAAATGTATTGAATGGTTGAGAGCCTCTAATCAAAGTTTATAAAGAAAGACAAAGAAGATATGAAAATTTGAAGACCACATCAATTTCCTCTACATCAGAATGGTATTAGAGCTCAGAAGGTTCTAAGCATGTGGATGGGATCTACACCAGGCAGTGTTATGGTTGCAGATTTGGTGACAGTTCATTCAGCTGCAAGAGGTGGACAAGGAGGTCTACCAAAGGCCATAGGATGGTCTTGTGTGTCACTGATAGACTGGGGAGAGAGGCATGAAGGACTCCCAGGTGAGGGACAACGGTTTTGATGCTTCCTGTAGGAGGAACTATGGAATGGGAGAAGCACCATTAAGGCAACCAACATAACTATATAGATGGGAGTCAGTTGACAGCGAAAGACGAAGACGTGGAGGCATCGATGTAGTGATCAGGATGAAGAGGCAAAACTTATTTTATAGAGTCTCACCAAAGCATTTCCATGGGACATGGAAATTTTGAAGCTCGGGAGTATGGTGCATGGGCACCATCTCTCCCTTTGAATTTCAAATTATTTTAAGTTATGTCAAGCAATGGATCATTTTAGAAGTTCTTGGGATCATGTCTAGAAAGGATACATTTGTTAATTTACATTGTAATGATTCAAAAAAATACATTATATGATATTTTGTAACCAAAACAAACTAAATGGGAATACGAAAGGTCTTGGGCAGGTGGACGGTTCTGTAACTTCCCAAGATTCTATAAATGGATAGCATTATGTAATCGAATGGGGATACATAGTTGATAAGAGAAGTTGCGAGAGATAGGGGGGAGAAGTCTATAGAAGATAAGAGAATCCAAATGGCTCTCTAGCGGCAGCCAGAGAGCCATATATTTGTAATCGCAAACATTTATTAAATGGAGTTGTTTTTAGTCTAAGTTGTTTTGAGTGGTTCTATCCCTAATGTAAATATTTTATGTCATTCTAGTTCAAGGATTTCTCTATCGATAAGTGTTATCGATTTCATGGTTTCTAGTATTTTTCGATTACTATATGTTTCTTTTGTTTCGGGTTTTTTGTTTTGAAAAAGTTTAATGGTGATTGAGTCGGGTTGCAGAACAGTCCCGAGGTGGGACATTGGAGGCTGATTTTGTTCTCATGTTTGGGAGCAGTTGAATATTGGTTTTGAAATAAATTGATTCTATATCATTTTCCTTATGTTTTGAATAGATACATTTAAAGCTAAAACGGTTTCCAGAATCGTCATACTATTAATGGGCTGGTTTCAAATCTTGGAAATGGTTAGAGAATGGTGGTGGAGTTGTTATGCCATGTGGAGGAGCCTGAGGAATATGCCATTGATAGTTGACTTGGAGGAGGCTGAGAATGAGAGTTTATTCCACAAAATCATTCGCATGGGGATGACCAAAAATATTGGATACCATTTCCACCACGACAGTCAGTGACCATTATACTTGGTAGTTAGTTTTTATGAAATGGACAAAGGTGGCGACATATAATAGTATGCATGTTGTGTTGTGACAGACCCGTAGGGCATGTAAAGAACCAGCAAAGATTACTATATCTTGGACTCAGCCTTCAAGAGAGAGAAAAGGTGATGAACTTATATCTATATGTGCATGCTTGTATTGAGCCGACCCGCATGGTCATGGAGTTCAGTCTCGGTCAGTGCTGAAGGTAAAATGTATTGAATGATTGAGAGCCTCTAATCAAAGTTTATAAAGAAAGACAAAGAAGATATGCAAATTTGAAGACCACATTGATTTCCTCTACATCACTATCCCAGAAAAATGTGAAGAACATTGTGTGAATCTCTAAAACTTTAAAGATCATCCATTCTTTGAAAGCACGATTATCATCAAACCATTGTTAGTTTGAAAGTTTAGACTCAAAATATCTTGATCCTGTTATCCCAAAATCATCATATCTCTATCAGTGACATTGTCCCAGGAAAAGGTCAACAATATTATTGTTACATCATCAAAACTTTGAGATCAAGATAAATCAACATCTATCCTTAGAATTACCCTTGTCCAAACATAACTCAAACTTTCCTAGAAAGGTTATCCTTTTCTGTTTACTTTAAATCACTTTTTTAAGTCACAAAATCTAGACCACACTATGTCTCACACACCTTATGGAGGGTCTTACACAAGGTCAAAGGATAAAAATCAACCTGTGAGTCTTATATCAACAGATTCCCTTCTTGGGAAACAGAGCAAGAGAATGATCCTTTCAGAAATACCAGTCCTTCTCTATTTATTGAGAATCCCCGTGGGTTAGCTTTGTTCCAAAATGTCATAGAGGAGGAGCTTGAAGATATAGAATAAGAAACCTATTCCAAGCAAGTGGTTGAAGCTATTGTAGAGAGGAACCCTAAATGTTTCTTAGCCATGTTGATAAAGAAGGGAGTCAAACTCCCCGCTTAATTCAATGTGTCAACCATATGGCCCAAAAACCCTCTCGCATGTCAAAACATTACTCAACCCTCTCAAACAGAACCTATGGTATCTCAAATCTTCCCATCCTTGACAACAATGACATCAGCACAGACTGTGTCCAGTCAAACCAGCTCCACGAACTAGGCAAGCACATCTTCCACGCAAAGCATGACAGGCTCCCAACTAAGTGCACCCATGGTCATTAGTATGCCTCAACCCTCAGCCTTATGGCCCGTCCATTCAAGCTCTCATGCTATGCCATGAATCCCACCAACAAGAAGCAACCCTTTTGCAACTATTCTGCTATTACAGTCGGTCCCTACTAGCCCTGGGGTCAATACATCATTCCCATAGGGATCCATCTCTACAAGTCTAAATTTCAGTCAATGTCCACCCAAGGTTAGGCCTTTGCTCATACAGGGACCACAACAACCCCAACAACAACAAACTCAACCCCAACAAAAAACACAATAGAATCAATCTTGGGCCAATCACATGCCCCCGTATTAGAATCATGTGTTGGGAAATCAATATCAAGCCCTGAGGATGAGATCGTATGTCCCTACCCAAGGGACATAGAGGCACAACCTCATACCTACTACAACACATAGGTACAATGTCACAAATAATCCTTAGTCTCAAGCAGACATGCTGATCGAACAAGTGTAGAACCTTCAAACACAAATGATGTATATAAAAAATCAAGGGCAAACAAAATCCTACATAGCTGAGGATTTATACTCGTACCCCTTTGATCACTCTCTTCACATGTCTCCATTCCCAACTCATTTCTTGGTACCAAAATTTGAAAAATATAGGGGCAATACCAACCCTATTGAGCATATCCAAGAATTCTTTGCTAGTTGCATTGAGGTCACACACGATGAGACATACTTAATACAACTATTCCCACATAGCTTAGTCAGACCAGCAATGGAATGGTTCTCACATTTACCTCATGACATTCTATCCTGGGGTGAATTGGCTGAAAAGTTGGCTGAAAAGTTCATCGATCACTTCCATCATAACATCGAGCGGGAGGTCAACATCAAGGACCTTTTTGATATTAAACAAAAAGATGGAGAGTCCTTTGTAAAATTCCTTCAAAGATGGAGGAATACTGCAAATAGAATCACATATGATGTACCTGAGCAAGACCTAATAGTCATGTTATTTGACAATCTGATTCTAGATATGTCATTTAAAATAGAATTGTAGCTAGCTCCAAACTTTAAACAACTCATCGAATGAGGAGTTCGTTGTAAGAAGAACTTGGTCAAATGAGGTGTCATTGCAGATCCTACCCAAAAAAATACAAACAAGACTGCAACGGATAAAGCTAAATGGTGGAATAAAAACAAAAATGTCACCAGTGATGGTGTCATAGATGTGAAAATGGTCAACTACACCCAACCCAAAGTGTTACTGCAAGGTGCACCTATGGCTAACCAACAACCCATGGTGCCCACTCCACAAGCACACACTCAAACTCAACCACCCCTATCCAAGTGGTCATTGTGTCAAACAATCAACCATAGGAACAATGCCAACCATAGTTTCCATTTCCAAAATGAGATTACACACCATTAGGAGAGTCAGTAGAATTAGCCTTAAGAAAGCTGATATAGTCCAACAATATCACTCTCCCTAAAATCAGAGAATATGAACATGGTGCAATCAAACCAAAGTGGTACAATGATAATTATTTCTGTGAATTACATCGAGTGAAGGGACACAAAACACCCAACTGTTATCGATTGAAAAATGCCATCCAAGATATGATTGACACAAGGGTCATCGATGTTACAAACACCCAAACAAAAGGCACCACCAATCAGACAATATTCAATGAAACATTCCATGATCACAATAAAGGGAAATCCTTTGGGTCTAGTGGACAGTCAAAACATGTCAACTACACTTATGCCAATAGTGAAAACACTATCAATTGCCTAAATCCTTCAGATAGCCATGTGGCTACCATCACTATCAGAGACCAAGGTGCCAAATGTGTTGTCACCACGTGTCATAAAAAATTTGTCTTGCAAGGAATTCCTTCCTCCTCTGCTACACAAGTTAACCCTCCTACAACCTCATATCCACATACAAGTCTAATGGATCAACTAAAGCGCACCCCTGCCCAAATATCCATGTTTGACCTTTTGCACATTTCCCCACAGCACAAGCAAGCATTAGACCAAGAATTTCAAAAAGTTGTCCCAAAGGACATAACCCCTAAGATTTTTCAAAATATTTTGAGCCACATAGCAGCCAACAAGCATGCAACCTTTATAGACCATGATGAGCCACAACACAAGCCTTTGCATAATGACCCTTTGCACTTTCGCATACAGGTTCACAAACATTCAATTCGAAGAATCCTCATTGATGGTCGGGCTGGATTAAATATTTGTACTTTAAAGGTCATCAAGCACTTAGGCTACTCTGAATCCAGTATTGATGTCACAAGAAGGATCAACATCAGAGCCTATGATGAAGAAGAGAGATCATCCAAAGGTATTATCATTCTACCAATCTGGATAGGTCCAGTTGTCAAGAACACTCCCTTCTAGATACTAGACCTAGAATTAGGATACATGTTACTGGTGAGACCATGGATACATGAGATGCAAGCTGTACCCTCCACATACCATCAGTACATCAAGTTCCCACACCAGGGGGCATAAATCATCATAGAAGGAGATCCAAACCCATTTCAATATTGTAATGCTATCAAAAGCATTACTAACAACTAGGTTCCATCAAACCAAGAGGAAAGTATCCATTCCACATTGAATTCAATTCCCAAAGATGTCACGATAAGAGCGGGAAAAATATCTATTACTAACAAGGGATGTGGTGAATATAGCTACGAGGAAGATTTCACTATCACAAACATGCCTCAGAGTCCAAGGACATATGGCATGCCACAAACCACAATTACATAAGAAACCCTAGAACCTATTCTATTCAGGTTTCCACCCACAACCTTTTTCAGATGGGGAGACATTTCTGAAGAGAACCCATTTGATCTAGATATCAACACATGGTTGTATCAAGACCCACAAGACACACTTCAAGCACCTTTACCCGTGTCAACATATGGAGCTGGCTATACAAAGCTACAAAGGCTTGGGTATGATGGTGGTGCAGAGGCTTGGAGAATTCCAATATTTTGGACAACAAGACTCTACACCTTTGTTTGACAACCCCCAAGGTTTCACAATGTACCCAAGGGATTCCACTCACTCACATGGGCTTAATTGACTTAAAAGGATTCAAGACTCAAACTAAGTCTATTGAAGGCCTTAACACCACTAGATCAACCTTTCTCAACAAGTTCTAAATTCCCTTTACACCATTTGATCAGATTTATCCAAACAAGCGAAACACCCAAGCAACGCTCCCTAGTAGCCCTATTTTTCCTTATTTTTGGACGTTTGGACCACACTTTCCAAAACAATTGAAAATTAAATTACAGATTCAGATACCCATTGGGAAGTTACACAACATATTTGAAAATTAGATATGACTCTTTTGAACCAACTATGCTTAATATGGCCGACTCCAGTATCTCCACTAGGCCTAATTGGGCCACTTTACAAAGCAACTGCCAAAATTACTTATCCCCAGACACTATAACTTTCAGAAGTTCCTATTTATGCCTGAAATCAAATTATTATGGTATTGGTTTTCAGCCACAACCTTCCCAAATGGTCGAAATCCAAATCCCTCACCAAATGGCTCCAAAAACTAGGGCCTTCTAGAAAATGAGCCAAAACTCACTTCTAGAACTTCTCCTTCTGGATTCCCCATAAGTTTGACATGTACTTGTTCTTACTCAAACAAAAATATGCCCTCCTTAAGCTAGATCTTCTGCTGCTATACTTATGGCATCAAATTCCATGCATTTTCATGCACCCAAGCACTCCAACTTGCTCAATTAGATGATCATCTGCATTCTCTTTTTTATTCCTGCATTATTATGGATAATTACATATGACACATGTCAAAAATCCATCCCCAAGTCACAGTTAGAATAGAAAGGGGATGGTTACATCATTTTGCTTAAGAAAACAATGTGAAAATGGCTATCTACAGCACCTTGGCTATATGAAAGAAAAATTCAGAATGAAATGCTTCTAAGATGGATTAAAACAACTTTAAATACATCCTATAATGCACAACAATGATCAAAACATGAAAGAAGTACAATAAGAGACCAAAATATGCAAGAAATTATGAATTTCAACTTCCAAAACCGATCTAAAGTGGTTGGAAGTGATTACAAATTATTTAAGACTCTTAAATGCAATTTCCCACCAAAACAAAACTAGCCGTTAATATTCAAAAATTTGAATTATTAACTTGTGTTTTTGGTATTTTATTGCTTAAAACTTATTAAATACTTTATGGATTCAATTCCTAATTGATTCTAGGACCTAATTAACCCCATATAATCAAATTAGATACCATTTGGCACTATTGGCCACCCTTACATCATTTTTGGTCCTAAGTCTTTTGCCAGGACTTCTAGGACTTATAAATAATTTATTACATTCTCTATTACAAATTGCCATTAATGGCCTCAATACATCCCAATTCACATTTAGGGATGATTTTATTCCTTTTCCTTCAATTGGATCCATGGTGACTGTTATGCCCTGCATACCCGTCCCTACATTTTGTGTGCAAAATGTTGGGTCCCCTTTTTCACTTTGGCTCTTGCCTTATTTTCCTTGTTTTTCTCTTGTTTATCCTCTGGGTTTTCCTTCCCGTGAGGTTTGTTTTCTTTTGTTTTTGTCTTTTGTGTCTCTGGGACCCAGTCCTGGAGTTGGTTGTTTCTTTTTGAGAGCCAGATTCCAGACTCTGGGAGTCTCTGCTACGATGTCTTCTTCTTGTAAGAAGGCATGGTCACGCGGAATCCCCAGGCCCGGAGTTCGGAGGTCTACCTGTTCCAAAGTTTGCGGAGAGAAGGGTAACTGGCTTTTACCCCGGGTATAAATTGAAATTACATGTCACTTTCACAATTACTGTGATTAAAAACACTTATGCTCGGAGTGATCCTTAAGCGATTAAATGATGATTACCCTGTGCTTAGTGTGTTGATTATCCATTGCTTCGAGGTACTTGTTCATGGTCATTCGAAGGTAGATCTCATTGCAGAAGAGCTCCTGGTGTTCTTGTTGTTTCTATTTTTGTTCTCTAGTTTTGTTTTCATTTTGCGTCGTTTCGCTTTGTCTTGTTGGTTTTTGTTTGTTTGTTCTACCTCCTATTGGTGGGTTGGCACCGCCAGAGGGTTGTCTTCCCTCTCCATAATTGTAGATTAGCGTAAATAATGTACAGTGCCTTGGGGTAGTTCATGTGTCTCTCTAATGATGTAAATTTTTGATATATTTTGTGTATATCTACTTTGGCCCTCCTGTATTCTGCATGTATATTTTCTATATATCCTCCCGAGCTCGTGAGTTCCTTGCACTTTGTTGTGCATTCTTTCTTCATGAGGTTGAGCTCGTCGAGATGGAGTCGCCATAGTTCAAACTCGGCACCTTGCTGGTTCAAGCCATGGTAGCTTTCTCTCTCCTCTGTCTCATCACATTTATGGCAGGATTCAAGAGTCCTTGGTGTGGCCATACTCATCTCATCTTGGATATTGTACCTCAGCCCTCCAAGATATCTAGCCACCTTCTCTTCCACATCTTCACCATGAGAGGCTCTAATGTCAAGTTTGTGGAATTCCTCTGTATACCTTTGGACATCCATGTCCTTCTACTTCAACCCTTGAATCTTCTTGAAGAGTTGAACCTTGTAGTCCCTAGTAGAAACTTCTCCCTCATTTTGGTCATCATTCTAAGCCATGATGTGATCTTTGGTAGACTTTTCTTCCACCTTTCTTCTTGTAGGCAGTCCCACCATAGCAATGCATGACCCTTAAGTCTTGCTTTTGCAATCTTCACTTTATGCTTGTCTTCAATGTCCTCACAGTCAAAGTCATTCTCAACAGAACTAAACCAATCAAGGAGCACTTCCTCATCCATATTCCCATCATACATTGGGATCTCTGCTCTAACTTTGGATTCTCCTCCTTTAACTGCCTTCAAGATCTTCACTAGTCTAGCATCCTAGGGATCCAACCTTTCTTCATCAGGTTCCTGTTCTGCTTCACCTTCATCATCACGAGGGTCTGAATCCCTCTTCTCAACCATATTGGTCAATATTTCAATGAATTCTTCCAATCTCTTGTTCTTTTCTGCTTTCTCCATCACCATCCTAGCAAGCTCCATGTTTGTCATCTTTGGAGGCATGTTTTGAGCCTCTTCTTCAAAATCCTTAGACTCTGCTCTAGACATACACACCTAACCTTCCTCCAAAAGCTCTTACTTTCTCTAATACCACTTGGTACAGAGGCTTGGATACTTCCAATATTTTGGACAACAAGACTCTACACCTTTGTTTGACAACCCCTAAGGTTTCACAATGTACCCAAGGGATTCAACTTACTCACATGGGCTTAATTGAATTCAAAGGATTCAAGACTCAAAATAAGTCTATTGAAGGCCTTAACACCACTAGATCAACCTTTATAGATAGGTTCTAAATTCCCTTTACACCCTTTGATCATATTTCTCCAAACAAGCCAAACACCCAAGCAACCCTCCCTAGTAGCCCTATTTTTCCTAATTTTTAGACTTTTGGACCAGACTTTCCACAACACTTGACAATTAAATTGAAGATTCAGATACCCATTTGGAAGTTACACAACATATGTGAAAATTAGATATGACTCTTTTCGACCAACTATGCTTAAAATGGCCGACTCCAGTATCTTCACTAGGCCTAATTGGGCCACTTTACAAAGCA
Source organism: Thuja plicata (assembly GCA_018584345.1). Classification (NCBI taxonomy): domain Eukaryota; kingdom Viridiplantae; phylum Streptophyta; class Pinopsida; order Cupressales; family Cupressaceae; genus Thuja; species Thuja plicata. The sequence goes on from MU224743.1 coordinate 983,553, forward strand.
ACTACCAAAATGACTTATCCCCAGACACTATAACTTTGATAAGTTCCTATTTATGCCTGAAATCAAAAGATTATGGTATTGGTTTCCAGCCACAACCTTCCCAAATGGTAGAACTCCAAATCCCTCACCAAATGGCTCCAAAAACTAGGGCCTTCTAGAAAATGACCCAAAACTCACTTTCAGAACTTCTCCTTTTGGATTCACCATAATTTTGACATGTAATTGTGCTACATCAAACAAAACCATGCCCTCCTTAAGCCAGATCTTCTGCTGCTATACTTATGGCATCAAATTCCATGCATTTTCATGCACCCAAGCACTCCAACTTGCTCAATTTGATGAACATCTGCATTCTCTTTCTTATTCCTACATTATTATGGATAATTACATATGATACATGTCATAAATCCATCCCCAAGTCACAGTTAGAATAAAAAGGGGATGGTTACACCATTTTGCTTAAGAAAACAATGTAAAAATGGCTATCTATAGCACCTTGGCTATATGAAAGAAAAATTCAGAATGAAATGCTTCTAAGATGGATCAAAATTACTTTAAATACATCCTATAATGCATAGAAATGATCAAAATATGAAAGAATTACAATAAGAGACCAAAATATGCAAGAAATTATGAATTTTATTGCATTTTCAGCCTACAGGCCGTACAAATCCTTCTCCAATTCATTTCTTTTCTTCCCCAATCATTCATGGGCGTTTATAGACAAGTTACAACTTCCAAAACCGATCTAAAGTGGTTGGAAGTGATTACAAATTATTTAAGACTCTTAAATGCAATTTCCCACCAAAACACAACTAGCCATTAATATTCAAAAATTTGAATTATTAACTTGTGTTTTTGGTATTTTATTGCTTAAAACTTATTAAATACTTTATGGATTCAATTCCTAATTGATTCTAGGACCTAATTAACCCCATATAATCAAATTAGATACCATTTGGCACTATTGGCCACCCTTACATCATTTTTGGTCCTAAGTCTTTTGCCAGGACTTCTAGGACTTATAAATAATTTATTACATTCTCTATTACAAATTGCCATTAATGGCCTCAATACATCCCAATTCACATTTAGGGATGATTTTATTCCTTTTCCTTCAATTGGATCCATGGTGACTGTTATGCCCTGCATACCCGTCCCTACATTTTGTGTGCAAAATGTTGGGTCCCCTTTTTCACTTTGGCTCTTGCCTTATTTTCCTTGTTTTTCTCTTGTTTATCCTCTGGGTTTTCCTTCCCGTGAGGTTTGTTTTCTTTTGTTTTTGTCTTTTGTGTCTCTGGGACCCAGTCCTGGAGTTGGTTGTTTCTTTTTGAGAGCCAGATTCCAGACTCTGGGAGTCTCTGCTACGATGTCTTCTTCTTGTAAGAAGGCATGGTCACGCGGAATCCCCAGGCCCGGAGTTCGGAGGTCTACCTGTTCCAAAGTTTGCGGAGAGAAGGGTAACTGGCTTTTACCCCGGGTATAAATTGAAATTACATGTCACTTTCACAATTACTGTGATTAAAAACACTTATGCTCGGAGTGATCCTTAAGCGATTAAATGATGATTACCCTGTGCTTAGTGTGTTGATTATCCATTGCTTCGAGGTACTTGTTCATGGTCATTCGAAGGTAGATCTCATTGCAGAAGAGCTCCTGGTGTTCTTGTTGTTTCTATTTTTGTTCTCTAGTTTTGTTTTCATTTTGCGTCGTTTCACTTTGTCTTGTTGGTTTTTGTTTGTTTTTTCTACCTCCTATTGGTGGGTTGGCACCGCCAGAGGGTTGTCTTCCCTCTCCATAATTGTAGATTAGCGTAAATAATGTACAGTGCCTTGGGTTAGTTCATGTGTCTCTCTAAATGATGTAAATTTTTGATATATTTTGTGTATATCTATTTTGGCCCTCCTGTATTCTGCATGTATATTTTCTATATATCCTCCCGAGCTCGCGAGTTCCTTGCACTTTGTTGTGCATTCTTTCTTCATGAGGTTGAGCTTGTCGAGATGGAGTCACCATAGTTCAAACTTGGCACCTTGCTGGTTCGAGCCATGGTAGCTTTCTCTCTCCTCTGTCTCATCACATTTATGGCAGGATTAATTTCCCATGAGTGGGAATTCAAACCATGTCCCATCTGGCATATTAATTGCCCCATGTCAGTCCACTTGTCACCATAAATTTCTTAATGCTGCTCATCACCATACCACGTACCAACATGTGTTGACCAAAGTACAGCTTATTGCCAATCACATTGGCAATGGCTAAGTGGTTCGGACTCCGAACCTCCAGCAAGACCTTCTCTTCCACTTCTTCCTGCCACCTTGTTTAAATACTCTAAAACTTTTGATGTATGTACTAAAGCTTGTTTCACTGGTGTGGGTTGGGGAAGAATCTCCCAGAGTTGTAACTTATTTTTATATACATGTCCTGACAGTTTTTCGGTCTTGCAGGTTGCAGATGGATTAATCAAAGATGTCTGACGTTATTGCTCCTCCTGATAGTATGGAACTACCTACCACTTCCACCTGGGTAGCTACAAAGACAAAGATGGGAAGAATGCTAGTGAAGCTGCCCCTAACCTCCAAATATCCGAAGGAGGGAGCTATTGCAGAGTCCAAGGTGGACTCCAAAGTCTAGGAAATAACAGATACAGACCTTGGAACTTGGGTCGAATTGCAAGGTTTGATCCAGACCATTTACAACTTAAAGGCTAAAGGAGACAAAATGGCCACTTTCTTGGCCGCCTTCGGCATCATAAAGGCTGAAAACTTCCCATGTTCGGTGAAGTCACTGGAATTAATAAAGCAACTGGTAATACTATATAATGCACCTACTTGCACAGTCCTGCTTCCAGATCCCCGACCGCTACAATACCCCACCACAATCATCACCTTGGACGCTCCAACCTTTGCTTCCAAGTTGGGGATTCCTCAGTTCAAGGGGTCCGTTGTCGTCACCCGAGTCGACTCACTAAAGGAATTCAATGAGGCCGAAGCCATTTCCCACCAACACCTCAACAGTCAGTGGCTGAAGTCTCCAAAGCGAGACCACAAAAGAATGAAGTTGGAAATTCCCCGCGGGGATTTCAAGGAGCCCATTCAAGCGGGCATCATATTTTTATGCAGGGTTTTTAGATGGCCCCATGCCCAGGAATTCTTGGCGTGGATGTATTATTTTCTATACTGCATCACCACACACAACAGGACCTTCAACTGGGCGGCTATTATTGCTAACCATGTGGATACACAGATGAGGACCGTTTCCCATACCTCTCAATTTTATATGACTTCATATGTGCTATGGGTGTTAGCACAACAAAGACCGGATTTTCCAAGTTTGGGCACAATTGGAGAGCTTGGAAATGGGCCATGGAAAGTGACACCATGGGATCATTATCCCTAGTTACAATGGGAGCTCAATTTCCAAAATTTCTGCCGGGTAAATGATGCTTTCATTTACAACAACATTTTAACACTTACTCAAGATTTTGGGTACCACCTCTCACAGAAGGTAATGATCTTGGTTAGCTGTTACAGCCAATATTTTATTCAGTTTTGGCATCACACCTATATTAGGGTGACAGGCTTCAATGGGAAGCCCTATCTTCTTCCCCAGTATTGCGGGGATAGAATTATCCTCTTAGAATTCTGCTGGCAGATGATGGATATGCATGCCTTCTTCACATTGAAGAAGGTCGTTAACATCCCATTCCTTTTCTCTTGTGGGAATTACACATGTAGCCTCACCGCAGTCCGGGAGGCAGATAATAAATTGAAGAGCTTGGGGCTGGTGGAACTTCACCATGCTTGGAAGAACTATGATCCCCGCAGCAAAATTTCAATAGAACTACCTCGGGCGTCTGAGCCACATGAAGTGGGTATTGAAGACTTCTGGGTGGACTTCCAGGACAGTTTTGATCTCCGGGCCTGATAGAATACAAGGATGAGCAAGGGGCTCATGAAAATGCTGGACGTTTAGACCTTCCCAAAGGGATTTAAGGATGACGGGCCACTGGAGGATCCAGCATACAAAGGACAAGGGCTAGATAAACAAGATCTTCCTCTGGTGGATTGGTCCATCTCAGAAGACCTAAAAATTGAAGGGGTAAGCCACCCCATTTTGGAGGGAAGTCACCAGTACTTTTCCAAGGTGTGTCCCAAAAGAACCCAAAATAAATCAACGGTCAAGAAGACCGTTCCCTCTTCAGTCAGCACCGGATCTTCCTCATCTTTTGCGGCCGCTGAAACAAGCATGAGTAGGGGGAAAGAAAAAGAGGGTGCCCCAGTTCCCAAGGCACCTCCCTAGATCCCCACCCTTCTGATGGCCCAACTGCACCATCAAATGGAGTCAGCAAAGCTAACCAGCTAGCAGCTAAGTATGCATGTATCCGCCGGTCTCCCTATAACTCCAATGGCATCTGCCCGCCCGGCAGGATCCCCATCGTTGGCAGCCATGATGAGTAGACAAACTTTAAGTGAGGTGGAGTCTACTAGCATTCTCGATACTGGGGCTTCACTTATCAGAAAGAAGAAGACAATAGTGATCCCCGCAACAAGTGTAGCAGCCACCCCTGGTATGCCAGAGATGCCCCCAGTGGATGTAAGTTCGAACTCTCCCAAACTCGAAGATATCTCAGACTCCTCACCCCTGCAAGACAATTTTGATGACACCTTCTCGGCAGAGGAGCTCCTAGAGATTCAACATGGTATAAGCCATGCGGTGGAAGAGATCATGGCTCAGGACAAAGAAGAGGTCCCCATAGAGAAAGAAATCTCAGAAGAAAAAAGATACATCAGAGCAAGAGGCTCGGGAAGAAATGTCGACAGAACCTGAGCAAGAGAGGATACCATTCCATGAGACCGAGAACATGCCAAGGCAACCCACAAATGTGTAGCTGATGGTCAGAGAACCTGGACCTGAGGGAACAACCATACCTCCAACCATCACACCTCAAACACGTTTGGTAACTCTGGGTGACCAAGTGCTCTGGAGCACTTTTAGTGAGGTAGTAATGGCAGCCACCTTGCTAAATTTTGGCCAGAGACCTCACCCACCTCTGGAGGATATTCCGATGGAGGTGAACCCTCCAAAAAATGAAGCCAATGTGGCCCAGGAGCAGCAGCAACAAGCGGACCAAGAGGTCCCGGATAAAGAAAATGAAGAAATAGCTGACGCCGCGAGGGACGAAGTCCCTGAAAATATGGATGAAATTGAAACTGGAGAAAAGATTTTGGATAATGCTACAGAAGATGCCAACATGGCAGAAAACATCACGGGTCCCAGAGAAAAAGAAAAAAAAAGGAAAACTATCAGGAAGAACTTGAACGAGAGCGAGAAAAAGAGCCTGAAGGTAATGTAGATTTCGAGAATGCACCACCAGATTCTGAAAGGAATCCTGATGAACAGGTCTTGATAATGAAGCCACCCCAGCCGCCCTAATGGTTGGTGGAATCTAAGAAGAGGAAAGCCCCAACAATGGCCACAAGCGCTCCACTCTCATTGGCCAAAATGATGGCCAGGAATACAGAGGCTAAGAAGCCTAAGAAGGCATGGGCAGTCCATACTCTCTGGACTGGTCCCACTGGTATTACAGTTGGAACTATTGCAACACCCCCTCTTGATGCAGATGCAGCGGCTGTAAGGCCTGAAGACTATAACATAATAGAGGTAGCATTGGGGAAGAGGGATAAGCAAGGTGAATTAGACTTGCTGAAAGAAGCCACCAAGGCAATAGAGGCCAGATACCTCAAACAAGGCCAGAAGCTGCAAGAGGAAAGAGAAACAAATGCCAATCTCCTCACACTTCTGGTAGAACTGACACAGCCCTTGTCAGAGGTCCACCCTGGAACCCCTTCCTCTGGATTTTTTCTTGCATAGGGAGACCTAGATTCTCTTCAGATAATGAAGAAGAAAGCACAAGCCGTGGATGGGTGGACCGCCGAGCAGGTGACCGCAATGAGATAATTTTTGGCGGCGTCCCTCCCGGACCTTTACCAAATCAGTTCTCTACTCAAACAGGTGAAAGGCTCCGCTATTATATGGGAGAAAGATCTAGCCAAGTATGAAAATTAGAAGGCCAGACTAGAAGAGATCTGCAACATCAGCAAAGAATTCACCACAGAGTCTGGAATTTTGGGAGACAAATCATATGATTCCCTCCAGGTCCAGTACTCCAAACTTGTCCTCAAGATTGAGGTGTGCAAGGAACTGGTTAAGACCCTGAAGGAAAAGGTGACAGCAACCCAATATCCCTTGGGCTTATTTAAAACATTCGCGGCTGGGGTATTGCAAGTCAACCCCTTTACCACTGGCACATGTAACCTGGAGGACTATGTCCTCAACAAGTTCAATGAGTGAATGGAGTCATTGTATCCACCTACTGGAGATTTTGACCAGGGCAGGCTATCTCGATTGTCTAAAACAATGATCCAATCACACAATGCCATTAAGATGGTGGATGAATTTTGGAACGGGGCCAGAGAAGTGGAGGAGGCAGTGGAGGCTATTCGCAACCGGTGGGATAGCATCAAATATGTAGATGAAGAAAGCATAGGCCAAGTATTGGAAGCTTGAGAAAAATCATGAGCAATAAGGTCCTCCGGATTTCGGAGATGTTCAATGAAATTTTTTTTGCATTCATTCTTTTGGAATGCAAGTTTCTGGATCCCAGAATTCTAGGTCCCACATTTTTGTATTCTTTAAGTGACCTGTGTCCTGGTTCCCAAGGCCGACCGGTCACTTTCATGGCAGTTAATAAAGGTTGTCAGAAGGTGGGTAACCACAAAAAGGCACATCAGCTCGACAAGAGGTTTTCTGATAGATGGTCTTTACGAGGAGTCACTTCAACATTACACCTGGCACATCGGGGATAGGATGTCGCTTTCCCATTTATGAGGCATGTAGCCTCAATCCCTAGGGGATCAGATTTTCTCTCTCTTATCTCAGCTCTCTTCTCGAGGCCAATTCTTCCACTCCACTTTTCTTGTCTCATTCTTCTGACATGTCAGACCTTTTTCATCTCGAAGTCTTTTATAGTGTGGTGCAGGTAGTACCGGCCACCAGATATTGTATTATATTATAAAGTAAGTTAGGTTTAGGTTTAGGTCAAGTGATGTGTATAAATAATAAGTCCGACCTCATTTCAGGGGTTGGTGAAATTGATGATTTTGCAGTCCTTAGCTAATAGAAATATGGTTTTCTTAGTTCTTAGTTGCAGAGCTCAATGCTCCATAGTTTTAAGCTTTCAATAGTTAAATGCTCCCTAGGAGCCACCATTGTACCACGCACCAGTGCTTGCTAGACAATATGTTAATGAGGAAGGAAGAGTTCTCTCAATGACGTTGTTAGCATTCTCTCTTCTGGGTTAACGGTATTTTATGCTTTGTGTTCTTCATGTCCTTTGCTCTGATACTTAAAGTAGATTAACGACTTCCTTTCCTTTGCTACTGATAAAATATGAACTAATGGTTGTATATTTCTTTGGTATTTAGTGTAGTGTGTTAGAGCATTGTTGACATCTTGAATTTTTAGCATATAGGTAGATGAAATCTTTTTAACTTTGCAGTATCTTTTGAAGTTTATTTGTGAAATGAATACGTGCTTGCAGGAAAGCCTACTTACTTGAATCCTTAGAGAAGACGAGTTGAAGATAACCAACTATCCCCCTCAAAAAAAAAAGTCACATCTCCCAACTGAGCCCCGCACTGTCGAGACCTGACTCTCATGTGCTTGGAGGCCTGGGGAATCTCATTTCCCCAGACAACCTTTACAGGCAAAGTTGGCCGATACCCCAGTACTCGGTGACAACTTACCTCTGTTGGCGAACCCTGTCACAAAGTCCCGTCAACAAAAATTGGTGCTAGAAGGAGGGCATGAACTCGTCCCCCTCTGAGGATTCAAATTTTTCACCACCCGAGGGTTCCCTAAGCCATAGTTTTAGGAGTCAAGCCTTCAGTGGGATTGGGTCATTCTCACCAGCAAGATTTGAAAGAGTTCTTAAATCAGCTCCCAACCCTGGAAGGTTTGTTGAACTCGAGCCCCCTTCTTGAAAGAAATAGACCCCCAAAACCAAATCAGCCACCATTGTCTGGGGATCTAGCATACCACAAAATACCCAATTCTCCCAGATGATTCCAGGGATTAACGCTCAGCCTAGTCAAAATCCAACACCCCCAATGGCTGCATATTTTGGAAATACCGGTCCCCAAAGGGAACTTTTCTGGGTGCAGCCAATGATTTACCTCCGCACCCCGAAAAGATTTGTCCCCGATATGAGCACTTAGGCTCATGAATTGCATAAGAGTATCTATAGGCATACAAAGATGCCATAAACTGACACCAGATCCAACATCAAGATGTTGTGACCTGGGACATTGTGATCTAGAAGTTCCCTCTGTCCCTGAGACAGAATGAATTGAACTGGTACCTTAATCTTCCCACTAACCCCATTAATAGTTGGCAGGACATGGAGGATGCCTTCTTGGCTACCTTCCACATACACATGGACCTAGTGTGGTCCCACAGCCAATTCATTTCTATCAAGAAGGAACCGAACGAACCCCTTGCAACATTAAACCACCAGTTCTAATGCATCTTGAAGAGGTGCATGGGTCCCTTCTTCCCATCCGTGGAAGTGATTATCAAGACCTATCTCAATGTGATGGACCCCTTTGTTTCCACTCTCCTCTAGAGAACTACCCTCCTTGGTGACCAGGACACTTTGGAGAAAGTTTACAACCTAGCCTTGGAGTTGTCCCGAGGTCTTAACAAATCCCTGGGGGGATTGGGCAGAGCAGGACATTCAACATGATCCCCAGTGGAACCCCTTACGCTAGGGGATACAACCCCAATCTGGAAATGGGTGCCCCCACGATGGCCATCAATCCCCCACCACCACCGATAGACCAGCAGGCCTGGTACGTGTATCCATCTCAAACTCAGACAACACTGGGTCTGGAATATTTTTCTTGGAATCAGCCATAGAAAATGCAACAACCACAGACACAACCACCCAGAGTGCCTTTCTTCAAGTCATCTGCGGCTAGAGTATTTCTGCCCTCGACTCCGGTGAATGCTATCGCTTTCCCAAGGAACCAGCAACAACAACCGTCACATTGATACAAACACCCAATTGACTGTCGAGGTAAAATCCCTCTGGAAAATGTTTTCTACATTGACTGTAGACATGGGTCAACTAAAAGTGGGGTCCTACGCACCCCAGAGTTCCAATTTCCAGAGAGGGAATATTTTCTCCAGTCAACGAAACAACAATGCCAGAGGAAGAAATTTCAACAATGGGCCTCAGCCCAACCAATAGCAATGGAATAACAACACCAATACCAGAGTTCCTCCTCCAAACCAAAATTCCAATCAGAGTGGTGCTAGACCATCCCATTTCATGCCAGTCGTAGACTTCCAGCCCATGACCAATTGGTGTAGATTGCATGACACAGGCTCCCACGATGAGGTAAATTGTGCCACGCTGGAGAAAGCCATCATGATTTCCTAGCTGGACAGACAACAAGCATCTGATCCTACTCCCCCAGAGCCTCTGGTGCAAGAGCCCACTCATGGTGCATTCACCTATGAGACCGTCTTCTTTGAAGAAGATAAAGAAGATGAAGAATAATCTGAACTACAGGGATTCTTTGATGAGTTAATACCAGGCTTTGAGGCCAATGCCTTCACCAACCCAAGGGCTCCCTACAATACTCAGAGTCAAGCTGGTAAAGGACCAATTTATACACCCACACCTCCCAAAGACACTCCTCCCTGGGACAATACAATCGATCGGTCTGTCCCTCCAAAAGGTTCTAGCTCTAACCAAGCAAAGGACCCGACCGAGGGAAGCCACCAATTCCCGGGAGGAAGGTTTGACATCACAAAGGTGTTAGAACAAACCACCACCTCCATGACCTTGATGGAGGTTTTTCTGAACTATCCCAAGCATAAGAAGTCTCTTCTGAAGCTCTTGGGAAACCAGGAAGCTGTCAGTCGCCCACCCAAGACTCTCTTTTGAAGATGCTAACGCGGCTGTCTTCCAAGGAAATACTGAGGATCCTCCCTTCCTGCTAGGTCTAAATATACAAGGGAAAAACATACACAACTACCTAGTAGATTCTGGGGCTTCTGGCAACATCATGCCTTTATCCATATGCCAGAAGCTTAGATTCTGACCCACCCCATCTAACGGTGCAGTAATCCAACTGGACAAAACTACTGTAAAAATGGTGGGTGAACTAAAGAATGTCTGGATCTAACTCATCCAAGATTCCCAGATAGATAGCACAATTAGCGTCCAAGTGGTGGACATCCTAGAGACTTATGGGATGTTATTAAGCCAGAATTGGTCTAAGTCCCTGAATGAATACTTTTTGACTGACTTCTCCCACTTATGGCTCCATTTGGAAGGAGAATCTAACAAGATCTGGGTTGAAAGCTAGCCTCGAATGAAATAGGCCCTCACCAAGGTCGGGAGGGTGAACGAGGTCTTGTTCTCTGAGACTTATCCTAGGGTGTACCAACCCCTTGAGATCTTAACATTCGATTTCACCCCCAGGGAGGATCCCTTAGTTTTGAAGAGAACCTAAGACCTGGAAGAAAAATTGAGGGTTGAGGTTAACTCTTAGGGTGCTGCAGTGACCCCCACCACACTCTTGTCTGACACTTGGTGCCGGGTACATTACCAAAAACATTTAAAGCTGGAGTGTGAGCCTTGTCGTGTTGCTGCCACTTGGCACATTGAGGCCCTTCGGAGAAAAGAACACACAACCGATTCCCTGGGACCCAGTACTTCTACTGACGGTGCCTCTTTGGCATCGTTTGTCTGGGAATCCCAACCAGAAGTCCCTCTAGAGGTAAACCCACCCACGGACCATCAGCACCAGAGGAAACTCTTCCCAAACCTCCCAAAAACAATCCAAAGACCACTTCATCTTCCCAGCCCCAGACGATAAATGACAATTTGTGGACCCTTAAGTTCGATGGGTCCGGATCCAAACAGGGTTGTGGGGCCGGGGTGGAATTAATCAACCCACAAGGGAAATCCTTCCTCATGTCCTATAGGCTACAATTCAATTGCACAAACAACATCATAGAGTATGAGGCCTTGGTCCTCAGACTCCTATTTGTACTAAGGAAAGGAATCACTCACCTCTGGGCCCTGGGTGATTAAGAGTTGATTGTTAAACAAGTCCGGAGTTAATACACCTGTCACGATAAGAGGCTGGCTACATACCACAACTGGTCATGGAGTCTTATTGAAGATTTTGATGCCTTCAGCATTGATCTTATTCCCCAGAGATAGAACTATGTCCCAGATGCCCTTGTTGTTTCTTCCAGTACACTTGAGCCCATGGCCAGCTCATGAGTGCAGAGATTTTCTATTGAGATGATCCCCACCCCGTCCATTTCAGATAATGTCACCCATTTTTAGGTCTTTGAGGATGATCAACATATCCTGGCCTTCATGGCCAATGTTGGGGTCTTTGAGGACCAGATAGTGGAAGAAAGAGATCACGATGATACTAGGCAGGGTGATGAAGATGACGGGATCATGGACCTACCAACCAACACCATCCCAAAAGAGATGGTTGCACTTGAACAAATCTTTGACTTAGACCCTTGGGGCCGGGAAAAGATATCATCCTTTTCTGAGGGAGGAAAATTTGAGAAAGTAAACATCGGCTAGCCTGGTGAAGAGAAAATTATACACATCAGCACCTCCTACTCCCCTGAGGAGAAGGAGAAGATTCTCGCAGTTCTCCGAGAATACATAGACGTTATCACGTGGGGGTATGAAGATCTGAAGACATACGACACATCCATTATGACTCATACCATCCCACTCAAACCTGACGCTAAGCCTTTTCAACAAAAGTAGTGACCGGTCAACCCATTGATTGAGCCTCTGATTCACCAGAAGGTGCAAAAACTATAGTCAGCCTGGATAATCTTTCCAATCCGGCATACTATGTGGGTTGCCAACCTAGTCCCTATGAGGAAGAAAAGTGGCGAGATCCACCTTTGTGTAGATTTTTGAAATTTGAACAAGGCCTCCAAGAAAGATAATCACCCTCTCCCTTCATTGGATGAGGTATTGCAAATTGTGAACGGGTCCCAAATAATGTCTTTCTTGGATGGGTACTCTGGATATAACCAAGTCATGGTTAAATATGAGGATAGAGACAAAATGGTGTTCACCACCAAGTGGGGAATGTTTGCTTATCGGAGAATTCCCTTTGGCTTGATTAACGTAGGGGCTACATTTCAGAAGGCCATGGACATTGCGTTCGAGGGTCTTGTGAACTGGTGCATAATCAAATACATGGATGATTTGATCGTCTTTTCCCAGGATAGGCGTGATCACTCCACCCACCTCGCCCAGATTTGCGAGAGATGTCACCGGTATGGAATATCCCTCAACCCTAAGAAATGCATATTCAGGGTCATTGAAGGGATGTTGCTTGGGCATATTATCTCTGAGAAGGGTATATCCATTGACCCTGAGAGAGTTGAAGCACTGTGAAACCTGCAAATGCCCGACAGCAAAAAGGAGATGAGGTCTTTCTTTAGAAAGATCAACTTTGTCCGGTGGTTTATCACCGGATTCGCTGAGATTGTAAAGCCACTCAATGAGATGATGAAGAAAGATACCAAAGTTGAGTGGAGTCCTGAAGAAAAGCAGGCATTCACCTAGATTAAACAGACGATAACAGAGGCACCAGTTCTGGCTAGTCCAGACTACTCCCTCCCTTTCTATATTTATTCCTTTGCTTCACCACATTTTGTCATGGCAGTATTGACCCAAAAGGTCGAAGGGGAAGAATGACCAATAGCTTTCATGAGCTCCCCCTTCAAGAACACCAAATTCTGGTATTCATCATTGGAAAAGCAGGCCTTTGCTCTTGTTCGCGCCGTGAAGAAATTTTGACATTACATTCTTCAGAGCAAGGTACATGCCACCATCCCAGACCAGGCGGTAAAATCTCTGCTGATGCAGAGTGAATTGGGTGAAAGATGGGAGAAATAGATGGCCATCCTCTAGGAATAAAATTTGGAAATGCAACCCATGAAAATAGTCTGAGGCCAGGCACTACGTAGAGTGATGGTAGAAGAGACTCCCCACATTGAATGTCAGACATATACGGTGGAGTCCATCACTCGAGATTCACGGTACACCGACCTGGTGTACTTGTTGTTTAATAAAAAATGCCCGGAGGGATTGCCTCCAAACAAACATCGTGCCCTAAGATTGAAAAGCACACACTTCATGATCAAAAACTCTGTACTTTTTTGTAGGAATTATGAGGGAGTGTACCTTTGGTGCATTGATAGGGTTCAAGCTGCAAAGATAATCAAAGAATTTCATGGGAAGTTTGGAACTGGGCATGGCTCAGCTAACGCCACTACCCATCAGATCCTTTGGGCCAGATACCATTGGCCCTATATCTTTAAAGATGTCTACACTCATGTTAGGAAGTGCAACACTTGCCAAACTGCAGCACATTGTGAGCGGAACCCGGCCATGCCTTTGCAGCTAGTTTTCGAAGCTAGACCCTTTGCCCAATGGGAATTTGAATTTATCAGGGAAATCAACCCAAAATCATCTGCCAACCACTGGTACATCTTGACTACTACTGATTACTACACCCGGTGGTCTGAAGCCATACCTTGTAAAAACAACATGACAGATGTAGTTATCAAATTCCTGGAAGAAAACATCATCACAAGATTCAGAATGCCATTTTCTATAGCATGTGACAATGGTCCAGCATTTTCTTTGGCACAACTACTAGAATGGACCTATGACTGAAAGATCACTCTGAAGTTCTCCAACAACTATTACCCCCAGGGGAATGGTGTTGCTGAATCAACTAACAAAATTTTTCTTGAAGTGATCAAACACCCGTTAAAAAATAGTCCTCGGGATTGGCACCAAAAGCTGAGATTTTCCCTCTAGGCGGATTGCATTTGAATTAAGGCTGCCCTAGGGACATCCCCATTCCATCTGGTTTACGGCCAAAACCCAGTGTTCCCCATTAAATTACAAATCTCAGTTTTATATTTCATGCAGGAATTTAGCAACCGGGACAATATTGTGGAGGTTCGGCTTCTAAATTTGGTGCAGATGGAGGAACAAAGAGACGCAGCTCTTAAAAATTTTGCACGTCATCAAGCAGTGGTAAAATGATGGTTTGACCAAAGAGCCCAGTATAAGGCCTTTCAGATTTTGGACTTGGTCCTTCTGTGGGATAAAGCCTGAGAAAAGAAAGGAAAGCACACCAAATTCCAACGGCTCTGGCTTAGACCATATTTGATCTCAGAAATCTATGGGGCAAATACCTATTGCCTTAGTACCATGACCGGGAAACTTGTCCCATTTCCTATCAATGGACAGTTCCTTAAACATTATTTTGAGTAAGGTAGGTTTGTTCGGAGTTGTACTATATGTAAATTTTCTTCCTTGTAAATATCTCTTTCCTAGTGCCCCGTTTGGGGTGCCTTGCCTTGTAAATAGTTTTGCTGGTGGTCCTCCAGGACCGCCTCTTTTTCCTTTGGTTTTGCTTCTATTTTTTTCTTTCTTTCCTAGGTTTCTAGTGTTTCACTCCCCCTGCGTAGGCTGGTATGATTTGCATATCATCTAGTCTCCGAGATGGTGCCTCCAGTATTTGGTTGAATTCAGAATCTATTGTTAACATGTTGGAACTGGTCCGGTCTTCAGAGTTATTCTGTGATTTTGGTAGCGAGCTATGAGTAATCTTCACCAGATTTATTCTTGAAATTATGGTAATCAGTTAAATCAAAAGTTAAAGGGAACAAGTAATCAGACACACTGAGGGTAGATCGGTCACACTGGTTTGTTGGCCCAAGTCTGAACTTTTAAAATTCTTTTCGGGTCAGGAGTTTTTCTTCCCCATTTAGCAAATCAAGGTGGGTGGAAGGGTGAAAGAAGTACCACCATTAAATTTAGCTAAGCTTAAGCTTAATGGTGAAAGAACTACCGCCCTCCCATCTAGAAAAGAATAAAATAACAAAGAAAGAAAAGATGGGATGAAAACTTCGGTGTCTGGGAGAAACGAGCAAACTTGATGACTTTGGATTGATACATTTAGTGCCTCTTCTCTACTTCTCCCAGAGGTCATCGGCTTGATTTTCTCTTTGCAAGCACACACTTCACGACTCACAAAAGACCACGGGTTGAATCATGCATGAGCTATATTTTATCAAACGCTTCACACCTTGCAAATAAGATGCTCCGAGTAACGATTAGTTCTAGTTTCACTAACCAGAGATTCTGCGGTTCTCAAATGCACTACGGCATTCATCCTAGATAGTCATCATTTGTTATGCCCTGCATACCCATCCCTACATTTTGTGTGCAAAATATTTGGTCTTCTTTTTCGCTTTGGCTCTTGCCTTATTTTCCTTATTTTTCTCTTGTTTCTCCTCCGGGTTTTCCTTCCCATGAGGTTTGTTTTCTTTTGTTTCTGTCTTTCGTGTCTCCGGGACCCGGTCCCGGAGTTGGTTGTTTCTTTTCTAGAGCCAGATTCCAAACTCTGGGATTCTCCACCATGATGTTTTCTTCTTGTAAGAAGGCATGGTCACGCGGAATCCCCGGGCCCGGAGTCTGGAGATCTTCCTGTTCTGGAGTTTGCGGAGAGAAGGGTAACTGGAATTTACCCTAGGTATAAATTGAAATTAAATGATGATTACCCTATACTTAGTGTGTTGATTATCCATTGCTTCGAGTTGTTTGTTCGTGGTCATTCAAAGGTAGAGCTCATTGTAGAAGAGCTCCTGGTGTTCTCTTTTCCCACTCTTCTGCTGATTTCTAGGTAGGTCCTCTGATTCTTTGCCATTTCCACTTTTCTTGTTGTTTCTATTTTTGTTTTCTGGTTTTGTTTTCATTTTGCATCGTTTCACTTTGTCCTGTTGGTTTTTGTTTGTTTGGTCTACCTCTCGTTGGTGGGTTGGCACTGCTAGAGGGTTGTCCGCCCTCTGTGCAATTGTAGATTAGCGTAAATAATGTACAGTGCTTTGGGGTAGTTTGTGTGTCTCTATAAATGATGTATATTTTTGTATATTTTGTGTATATCTGCTTCAGCCCTCTTGTATTCTGCATGTATATTTTCTATATATCCTCTTGAGCTCACGATTTCCTCACGCTCTATCGTGCATTCTTTCTTCATGAGGCCGAGCTCATCAAGATGGATTCGCCATGGTTCGAACTTGACACCTTGCTGGTTTGAGCCATGGCAGCTTTCTCTCTCTTCCCTCTCATCACATTTATGGCAGGATGAATTTCCCACGAGTGGACATTCAAACCATGTCCCATCTAGCATATTAATTCCCCTATGTCAGCCCACTTGTTGCCATAAATTTCTTAATGCCGCTTGTCACCATACCATGTGCCAACACACATCGACCAAAGTACGGCTGATTGCCAGTCACATTGGCAACAACTAAGTGGTCCGGACTCTGGACCTCCAGCAAGACCTTGTCTTCCACTTCTTCCTGCCACCTTGTTTAAATACTCCAAAACTTTTGATGTATGTACTAATGCTTGTTTGACAGGTGCGGTTTGGGGAAGAATCTCCTAGAGTTGTAACTAATTTTTATATACATGTCCTGACAATTTTTTGATCTTGCAGGTTGCGGATAGTTTAATCAAAGATGTTTTACGTTATTGCTCCTCTTGATAGTTCGGAACTACCTACCACTTCCACCCGAGTAGCTACAAAGACAAAGATGGAAAGAATGCTAGCGAAGCTGCCCCTAACCTCCAAATATCTAAAGGAGGGAGGTATTGCAGGGTCCAAGGTGGAATTCAAAGTTTAGGAAATAACAGATACGGACCCCAGAACTTGGGCCGAATTGCAAGGTCTGATCTAGACCATTTACAAGTTAAAGGCTGAAGGAGACAAAATGGCCACTTTCTTAGCCACCTCCGGCATCATAAATGCAAAAAACTTCCCATGTTCGGTGTAGTCACCGAAATTAATAAAGCAGATGGCAATACTATACAATGCACCTACTCACATAGTCCTGCTTCTGGATCCCTAGCCACTACAATACCCCACCACAATCATCACCTTGGATGCTCCAACCTTTGCTTTCAGGTTGGGGATTCCTCAATTCAAGGGGTCCACTATCGTCACCCAGGTCGACTCACTAAAGGAATTCAGAGAGGCCGAAGCCATTTCGCAGCAACACCTCAATAGTCAGTGGTTGAAGTCTCCCAAGCGAGACCACAAAATAATGAAGTTGGAAATTCCCCGCGGTGATTTCAAGGAGCCCATTCAAGCAGGCATCATATTTTTATGCAGGGTTTTTGGATGGCCCCACGCCCTAGAATTCTCAGCATGGATGTATTGTTTTCTATACTGCATCACCACACACAACAAGACCTTCAACTGGGCGGCTATTATAGCTAACCATGTGGATACATAGATGAGGACCGTCGCCTAGACCTCTCAATTTTATATGACTTCATATGTGCTATGGGTGTTAGCACAACAAAGACCGGCTTTTCTAGGTTTGGGCATAGTCAGAGAGCTTTGAAATGGGCCAGGGCAAGTCATACTGTGGGATCATTATCCCTAGTTACAATGGGAGCTCAGTTTCCAAAAATTTTGTCGGGTAAACGATGCTTTTGTTTACAATAATATTTTAGCACTTGGGATTCCGGGTACCGCTTCTCACAGGCGGCAATGACCCTGGTCAGCTCCTATGGCTAGTATTTTATTCAGTTTTGACATCACACCTATATTAGGGTGACAAGCTTCAATGGGAAGCCCTATCTTCTTCCTCGATATTGCGGGGATAGAATTATCCTCTTAGAATTCTCCCAGCAGATGATGGATCTGCACGCCTTCTTCACATTGAAGAAGGTTGTTAATGTCTCATTCCCTTTCTCTTATGGGAATTACACATGTAGCCTCGCCGCAGCCTGGGAGGTAGATAATGAATTAAAGAGCTTGGGGCTGGTGGAATTTCACCATGCCCAGAAGAATTATGATCCCCGCGAGAAAATTGCCACAACACTACCTCGGGCATCCAAGCCTAATGAAGTGGATATTGAAGACTTCTGGGCAGATTGCTAGGATAGTTTTGATCTTTGGGCCTGACATAATACAAGGATGAGAAAGGGGATCATGAAAATGTTAGACATTTTGACCTTCCCAAAGGGATTTAAGGATGATAGACCGCTGGAGGATCCAACGTACAAAGGACAAGGGCTAGATAAACAAGATCTTCCTCCGGTGGATTGGTCCATCTCAGAGCACCTAACAATTAAAGGGGTAAGCCACCCCATTTTGGAGGGAAGTCACTAGTACTTTGCCCAGGTGTGTCCCAAAAGCACCCAGAAGAAATCAACGGTCAAGAAGACCGCTCCCTCTTCAGCTAGTGCCAGATTTTCCTCATCTTCTGTAGCCGCTGAAACAAGCACGAGTAGGGGGAAAGAGAAAGAGGGTGCCCCAGTTCCCAAGGTGCCTCCCCAGATCCCCACCCTTTTGATGGCCCAACTACACCAAAAAATGGAGTTGGCAAAGCTGACCAGCTAGCAGGTAAGTATGCATGTATCTGCCAGTCTCCCTATAAATGGCATCTGCCCACCCGGCGGGATCCCCGTCGTTGGCAGCCATGATGAGAAGATAAAATTTTCTGAGGCGGAGTCTACTAGAATTCTAGATATCAGGGCTTCACTTATCATAAAGAAGAAGATAGTAGTGACCCCCGCAACAAGCACAACAGCCACCCCTGGTATGCCGAAGATGCCCCCAGTGGATGTAAGTTCAGACTCTCCCAAAATCGAAGATATCTCAGACTCCTCACCCCCACATGATGATTTTGATGACACCTTCTTGGCGGAGGAGCTCCTAGAGATTCAGCATGGTATAAGCCATGCGATGGAAGAGATCGCGGCTTAGGACAAAGAAGAGGTCACCGTAGAAAAAGAAATCCTAGAAGAAAAAGATACATCAGAGCAAGAGGCTTGGGAAGAAATATCGATGGAACCTGAGCAAGAGAGGATATCGTTCCAGGAGAACGAGAACACGCCAAGGAAACCCACAAATGTGCAGTTGATGGTTGGAGAACCTGGACCTGAGGGAACAACTGTACCTCCAACCATCACACTTAAAACCCCTTTGGTAACTCTGGGTGACCAAGTGCCCCGGAGCACTTTCGGTGAGGTAGTAATGGTGGTTGCCTTGCTAAATTTTGGCCAGAGACCTCACCCACCTTCATAGGATGTTCCGATGGAGGAGAATGCTCCAACAAATGAAGCCAATGTGGACTAGGAGTAGTAGCAGCAAGTGGATTAGGAGGTCCCGGATAAAGAAAATGAAGAAATAGCTGACACCGCGAGGGACGAAGTCACTAAAAATATGGATGAAATTGAGACCCGAGAAAAGATTCTAGATAATGCTACAAAAGACGCCTGCATGGAAGAAAACAATGAGGGTCCCAGAGAACAGGAAACATAAAAGGAACAGGATTAGGAAAAACCAGAAAGAGAGTGAGAAAAAGAGCTCGAAGGTAATGTAGATTTCGGGAATGCACCACCGGATTCTGAAAGGAATCCTGATGAACAAGTCTTGATAATGAAGCTGCCCCAGCTGCCCTAATGGCTGGTGGAATCTAAGAAGAGGAAAGCCCCAATAATGGCCACAAGCGCTCCACTCTCGTTGGCAAAAATGATGGCTAGGAATATAGAGGCTAAGAAGCCCAAGAAGGTGCGGGCAGTCCATACTCTCTGGACTGGTCCCACTAGTATTACAGTTGTAGCTATCGCAACACCCCCTCTTGATGCAGATGCAGTGGTCGTAAGGCCCGAAGACTATAATGTAATAGAGGTAGCATCGGGGAAGAGGGATAAGAAGGGTGAATTGGACTTGCTGAAAGAAGACACCAAGGCAATAAAGGCCAGATACCTCAAACAGGGCCAGAAGCTGGAAGAGGAAAGAGAAACAAATGCCAATCTCCTCGCACTTTTGGCAGAACTGACACAGCCCTTGTTAGAGGTCCACCCTGGAACCCCTTCCTCCGTATTGCTGCTTGCACAGGGTGATGTGGATTCTCTTCAGATAATGAAGAAGAAAGCGCAAGCTATAGATAGGTGGGCTGCCAAGTAGGTGACCGCAATGAGAGAATTTTTGGTGGCGTCCCTCCCGGACCTTTACCGGATCAGTTCTCTACTCATCCAGGTGAAAGGCTCCGCTATTATATGGGAGTAAGATCTAGCCAAGTATGAAAAGTGGAAGGCCGGACTAGAAGAGATCCGCAACATCGGTGAAGAAGTCACCATAGAGTTTAGAATTTTGGGAGACAAATCGTATGATTCCCTCCAGGTCCCGTACTCTAGACTTGTCCTGAAGATTGAGGTGTGCAAGCAACTAGTTAAGACCCTAAAAGAAAAGGTGACAGTAGCCCAATATCCCTTGGGATTATTTAAAACATTCGTGGCTGGGGTATTGCAATTTGACCCCTTTACCACCGGCACATGTACCCCAGAGGACTATGTCATCAGCAAGTTTGATGAGCAAATGGAGGCCTTGTATCTGCTTGCCAGAGATTTTGACCAGGGCAGGCTAACCTGATTGTGTAAAACAATGATCCAATCACACGATGCCATTAAGATGGTGGATGAATTCCAAAATGGGGCCAGAGATGTGGAGGAGGCAGTGGAGGTTGTTCGCAGCCGGTGGGATAGCATCAAATATGTAGATGAAGAAAGCATAGGCCAAGTATTGGAAGCTTGGGAAAAATCATGAGCAATAAGGTCCTTCAGATTCCAGAGACGTTCAACGGAAATGTTTTTGCATTCATTCTTTTCGAATGCAAGTTCCCGGATCCTGAAATTCTGGGTCCCACATTTTTGTATTCTTTAAGTGACCTATGTTCCGGTTCCCAAGGTCGACTGGTCACTTTCAGGGCAGTTAATAAAGGTTGTCTGAAGGTGGGTAACCGCAACAAGGCACATCAGCTCGACAAGAGGTTTTTTGACATATGGTCTTCCCGAGGTGCCGCTTCAACATTACACCTGGCACATCAGGGATAGGACGCTGCTTTCCGATTTACGAGGCATGTAGCCTCAATCTCTAGGGGATCAAATTTCCTCTCTCTCATCCTGGCTCTCTTCTCGAGGCTGATTCTTCCACTTCACTTTTCTTGTCTCAGTCTTCTGACATGTCAGACCTTTTCTTTCTCGAGGTCTTTTGTAGCGTGGTGTAGGTAGTACTGGCCACTAGATATTGTATTATATTATAAAGTAAGTTAGGTTTAGGTTTAGGTCAAGTGATGTGTATAAATAATAAGTCCAACCTCATTCTAAGGGTCAGAAAAATTGATGATTTTGCAGTCCTTAGCTAATAGAAATCTAGTTTTCTCAGTTATTAGTTGCAGAGCTCAATGCTCCATAGTTTTAAGCTTTCAGTATTTAAATGCTCCCTTGGAGCCACCATTGTACCACGCACCAGTGCTTGCTAGAAAAGATGTTAATGAGGAAGGAAGAGTTCTCTCGATGATGTTGTTTGCATTCTCTCTTCTGGGTTAACAGTATTTTATGCTTTGTGTTCTTCATGTCCTTTGCTCTGATACTTAAAGTAGATTAACGACCTCCTTTCCTTTGCTACTGATAAAATATGAACTGATGGTTGTATATTTCTTTGGTATTTAGTGTAGTGTGTTAGAGCATTGTTGACGTCTTGAATGTTTAGCATAACTATAGGTAGATGAAATCTTTCTAACTCTGCAGTATCTTTTAAAGTTTATTTGTGAAATGAATACGCACTTGCAGGAAACCCTACTTACTTAAATCTCCAGAGAAGAGAAGTTGAAGATAACCATCTATCCCCCTCAAAAAAAATAGTCACATCTCCCAACTGAGGCCCGCACGGTCGAGACCCGACTCTCACGTGCTTGGAGGCCCGGGGAATCTCATTTCCCCGAACAACCTTTATAGGCGAAGTTGGTCGGTACCTCGGTACCCAGTGAAAACTTACCTCTGTTGGAAGATCCGGTCACAAAGTCCCATCAACAGTGACCTTAGGTGACTTCATAGGTGCTCCTGCACCAGATGGTACAATTAGTCTGGGGGCAAGACAACAAGGTTTAATGGAACTGTCTCTCCCGCCAACCCAAAGAAACAAGAGAGGGTTAGGCTATGGGAAAAAAAGAACCAATCCTATCACCCAAGACATACCCATTAATCAAGAACAAATAGCAGAGTTACACCAGGGGAAAAACCCAGAACATGCTTTGATCAACAATATACTACAACAATTATTTCCATCTGAAGTGGGAACCTCTCAATCTCGATTAACTCTCAACCAAGCGATCCACGATAATGAGGAAAGTGAGACATCCGATGAGATTTCTAGTGAAACTATCCCCCATGAGTATGAGTGGAGATCCATCCATGACTCTGAACCATCAATTCTAGACTATTCCCCTCTGTCAGCCATCACCATACAACTTGAGGATCTGTTCGACCAATTAACCATAGATGACCAACCCTGTATCGATAAACATATCGATAGCATTTCTTTAGGTGGTACATCCACATCACAATCCAGGTTTGTCAGAGCTATCTCTATTGTCCCATTCAACCAAACATAGTCAACCCACCATGAGGACCTATGTCTTGTACACCTAGAACTGATAGAGTGGGATCAACAAGGACAACCTGATATAGATATCTTTGAGAATGATGAGGCTATCACATAATTCATGGGACTTAGAGAGGGAATGCCATCAGGAGACCATAAAGTAGGTTTCTCCATTGACCTCGATAGATCGACATATTTTGGGGAGGAAGCTCCTCTTTCTAGTCATAAAAAATAATTGAAAAAGAAAAAAGAATCATTAGTAAGTAAAAACTGAAAGGCGCTTACTGGCACAAAAATGATAAAAAAGACAAAACAAGGCGTATTTTCCAGTGAAAACCTCACTGAGGTGCTAGAAGATGGAAAGCAGGAACTCATCCCTTTGACAAAGAAAAAGTTAGCATTGTTAGTAGAAGAAACATTAGAAGTCAACTTGGGTGATGATAAGAACCCAAAGAATATCTACTTGGAAAAATCACACACGCCAGAGGAGTAAGAACAATTCATTAGCTTCTTCAAGGAAAGGAAGGTCAATTTTGCATGGTCCTACTCAAACATGCCAGGCATAGACCCAAAGCTTGTATTACATCATCTGCCATTGTTACCCAACACCAAACCTGTCAAATAGAAGCTGAAAAAGATGCATCCCCATCTTTCATTACTAGTCAAGGCAGAATTGAAAAAGCTCATAGATGCTAAATTCATAAGATCGATCCCATACGCAGACTGGATATCTAACTTGGTACCTATAACTAAGCATAGTGGTCAGATCTGCATCTACACAGATTTTAGAGATGTAAACAAAGCTTCTCCCAAGGACAAATTTCCTTTACCTAACATTGACATGATCGTAGATCTCACAATAGGACATTAGATGCTATCACTCATGGATGGCTTTTCAGGATATAATTAGATAAGGATTACACCAGAGCACCAACACAAAATAGCTTCACATGTGCATGGGGCACCTACTGTTGGAATGTCATGCCATTTGGTCTAAAAAATGTGGGAGAAACATATCAAAGGGCTATGCCAACCATCTTCCATGATCTCATCCACAAGACAATGGAGGAATATGTTTACGAAATACTTGCCAAGTCAGTGCTTAGAAAATATCACCTACAAGTGTTGGGACCCATATTTGATAGAATGCAGGAATACAAGTTCCATTTAAATCCAAAGAAATGTGCATTCGAGGTCACCACAGGGAAGCTATTGGGATTCATAGTGTCACATCGAGGCATAGAGGTAGTCCCATAGAAAGTCAAAGCAATATTGGACATGCCACCACCGACCAACCTAAAGCAACTAAGGGGGTTACAAGGCAGGCTCCAATCTATCAAGGGCTTCATATCCCAATTAGCAGACAAGTGCCATCCATTCCAGTATCTACTACACAAGGAAATAACATTTATATAGACAAAATAATGCGAACAGGCGTTCAAAATATTCAAGGACTATCTACTCAAGTCTCCCATATTAGTGCCACCCATCCAAGGTAGACCTTTACTTCTATACATCTCGGCAACTGAATCAGCATTAGGCATACTCTTAGCACAACATGATGACATAGGCAAGGAGAGAGCTATCTACTATCTTAGCAGAACATTGGTAGGCTATGAGCTTAACTATTCGCCAATTGAAAAATCATGCCTAGCAGTAGTCTTCACTTCCCAGAAGCTGAGATATTACATGTTAAGCCATCAAACCAAGTTGATAGCACATATTGATCCCCTCAAATATCTACAAAGCAAAGCAACACTCACCAGATGACTAGCAAAGTGGGTGCTGATCCTAAGTGAATTCGACATAGAATACATAGATAGAAAAGCCATCAAAGGGAAAGTGATTGCGGATCAACTAGTAGAGGCACTTATTTAGGATCATCAGTCTATCATATCTGACTTTCCAGATGAGTCTATTCTTACACTCCAACTAGAAATAGAGATATGGAAACTATACTTTGATGGGTCATGCACGAACCATGGTGCAGGAGCAGGGATAATACTCATCACTCCAAACAATGATGTGATTCCCAAATCTTTCAGACTCAACTTCCCATGCACAAATAACATATCTAAATATGAAGCTATAGTAATCCAAGTAAAGATGACAATACAATGGAGAATCAAGAACCTTAAAGTCTATGGAGATTCATAGTTAGTCATTAGCCAAGTAAACAATGACTATATGACTAAGGATAAGAAGCTAATACCATACAGGGAGAAGATGGACAGGTTGCGCACTATGTTCCATTACATCACTTTCAAGAAAGTACCAAGAGCTCAAAACAAAGCTGCAAATGCGATGGCTACCATAGAATCCTTGATCGATATGCTAGGCAATGAAACCAAATTCCAGTTTCTGGTGGAGCAAATCACATCAAGCACCAATCATAGAATCAGCGTGTGTCCTTGTTGGTCCTAAAATCCCATGGTACCATGATGTGTATAATTACCTCCAAAGTACTGTCTTACCTCCTGATCTGTCTAGGAACCAGAAGAAGTCCCTCATCTGCCAAGCCTCTAGGTACACCCTTCTCGCAACTACTCTATATAGAAGAAGTCTAGACAAAATACTATTATGATGTCTCACTTCCAAAGAATACCAAAGAGCTATGTACAAGGTACATGAAGGAATTTGTGGAACCCACAAAGGTGGCAATGACTTAGCTAAAAAGATCATCTACATGGGATAAAATTGGCCCACAGTAGAGACAGATGCAAACAAGTATGTACAAAGGTGTAGGCAATGTCAGATTCATGGAGACCTCATCCATGCATCAGCCCAAGAACTTAATCCTATCACTTCACCATTACCATTTTCTATGTGTGGATTTGACCTAGAGGACAAGATTATACCATCTTCATCTAATAGACATAAATACATCATAGCAGCAATAGAGTACTACACTAAATGGGTTGAAGAAATTCCTTACCTACATAACGGGAAAGCAGATCTCAATGTTCATACTCAACAACATCCTCTGTCGGTATGGAATTTCTCAAATGATCCTGATAGATCATGGTACACCTTTCCAAAACAGAGATATTGAAGATCTATGTAAATAATTCCAAATCAAAAAAGGTTTCTCTTCATTCTATTATCCTCAAGGGAATGGCTAGACTAAAGCAACAAACAAAACCATTTTAAAAATATTGAAGAAAATAGTTAACAAATCAGGGCGAGACTGGCATTTACAACTTGGTCCTACATTATGGGCATACAGAACTAGTGTGAGAACATCTATAGGAGCTACTCATGTCTCACTAGTATATGGTTTAGAGGTGGTCCTACCCCTCAAAGTAAAAATCTCATCCCTGAGAATATCATTAAAGAACCTAATTTCAAATGAAGACTATAGAGTAGCAAGGCTCAGTGAACTGGAACTATTAGACGAAAGAAGAAAAAATGCATTCATCCACTTACAAGGCTATCAAAATCACCTTAGAAGGAACTATCATAAGAAAGTGAGGCCATGAACCTTTGAGGTAGGGGACCTCATCCTCATGAAAAATCAAAAGAACCAAGCAAAATGAGTGAAACCAGGAAAGTTCAAGCCTAACTAACTACAACCATATATCATTATCAACTCTACCCAGAGTGGGCATACCAACTGGCAACACCAAAAGGAGATCAGCTCCCAGAATACATAAACAACATGCAACTCAAGAGGTTCTACACTTGAGGTCTCAATGGTTACGGCAACTATCTACATATCCAGAAAATACCAAAAAAATCAAAAAATACAAAAGGTTACCTTGGTGAAAACCTAGCAAACAGGCGCTTGGTGACAAAAAAGAAATAAAATAAAAAAATAAAGAAACAAAAAATTAAAGAGAAATAAAATTGCTCTCTCAGTGAAAACTTGGAAAATAGGTGCTATTGAGTAGGTACCTTGGTGAAAACCTGGCAAACAAACGCCAAGTGTTCAAATCAAGCTTCACCATCAATGAACTCCAAGATCAAAAGCTTGAGCAAACTTCGCATGCAAGACTGACTACCCAAGCTATATCCAAAAACATAATCCCCTCTGAGCACTAACACTTATCCATAGTTAGTATTGATCCACCAGACTAGGGGGCGATTCTAAATGTCCTGAAAAAATCCCTAAAAAAAAACAAAACTCATCAAAATCCTAAAAAGATCAAAATTTCCTGAAAAAATCAAACTTCATAAAAAACAATAAAAAAATTGTAAAATCTAAAGAAATAAAACCAACTCGGTTATCAACAAAGCAAATTGGTGACCAAGCTAGTCAATCAAATGTCAAAACCATGAGCTTTGCAAATCAGCATTGGGCCCTTCTGATATAGCTTGATCAGCTACCCAAAACAATCAAAATTAATCAATCATCTTACACAGTGGCAAATACGCTCAAAACCAGACAAATCAATCTTATATGAGTCATCTATTCCTGAAACCAGACACAATCAGACAATCAAGCCAATCAAGCCTATGAAGAGAGTCAAGCCAATCAAGAGAATCAAACTAAATCAAGGAACAATTAAAATGTTGACTAAGTCAGTCATGAGTCAGATGTTAGTCTATATTTCGTGGTTATGTTCTTACGCTACTCTAGGATCCACCAAGTCAGGAGAGTAGCTATGATGGATCATGACTTATTATCTTTGATTGTTGTTTGTATAATGTTTCAATTTGATTATGAAGACCATGACGATTTAGGATAAATGTGGTAGGCGCTGTCACTTATCTAGCAGCCACGCAGTTCTACGATCTGAGCTTAACCCTGGGAAGAATTGGAAATTCCATCTCTATTATCTACTTGTTTATTACGAATAGAATCATAGCGGTATCCAGATGGTCTGAGATATGGGTACATTAGATTTCTATCTTGGTTTTTTGTCTTTCTTTTCAAAATGAAGAGTTCATAGCGGTATGCAGATGGTCTGAGATGTAGGTGCATTGGAATTCTATCGTGGTTTTATTTCTTTTTTGGATTGTTCAGAGAACAAAGCGGTATCTAGATGGTCAATATTTGGGTGCTTTTGGCTCTCTTTATTTTCAAAATCAGAGATCATAGTTGTATCCATATGGTCAATATATGGGTGCACTAGGTTCTCTTTCTATTCAATCTCTCTACTCCTTCTGGTTATCAAGAGGCCATAGCGGTATCCAAATGAGCAATATATGGGTGCGTTGGATGCTCTTTGGAATTTAATAAAAAGATGCAATGATGAACAAAATTAGAAACACGACAATGACTTGTTCTATCAATTCATATCTATCAATCGTCAACCATCCTTTCTATCAATTCATATCTATCAATCCATCCCAGAGAAACAATTCCATTTAACTTTCTTCTAACTAATACATGCATTTACTCAGATATTTTGTGCATAGTAGATTGCATTCATTTATTGCATAAGAAAAAATCCAAAACATGTGCGTATTAGATCATATTATCAATGCATCCATCATCAATAACATCATAACTAACATAGGAATGCATTCATCATCCTTATATAGTGATTCACATTTTCAACAAATTAATGCTCATCTGACGCATTTTCTATGCTTAATTTGTTGAGGGGGCATATAGTCCGCTTGCTATCACTGGGGCAGATCAAATCTGAAAATTCTTTGATACGACGTGATGAATCACATTGTATCAAAGAGGGGCAAATGTAGACACCCTAAAATAGACATACTTGCGACCTTACATTAAAAACACTAATTTTCGTATATTAATTAATAGTTATCTAATTATTAATTAATCATCTATTTTATTCTAAATTCATTTCCGAAATCATCTAATCAAAATACCAAATATATGAAATAATTAATTTTATTTAATTAATTAACCTTAATTGATTAATTTCCTTTAATTAATTAATTAAATTCAATTTCCTAAAGTTTAAATTGAAATATTTAAACCTACTAATTAAATTTTTCCAATTAAATTAATTTAATTTCATTCGAATAATGCAATTATAAATAAAAAAGAATTCAATTATCTCACATGTTGAAAACTTTAAATTCAAAAATGAATTAAATATTCATTTATCTTCAAAGAGATAACTTTAATTAGATCACATGGGTTACTCCACCCACCTCTTCAGTTCACATGGGTTTCTCCACCCACCTCTTCAGTTCTAAAAGGTAACTCAAAATTAGCTCGAGTTAACCAAACTCTATCTCCTCTCTCTCAGTAGAAGAGGTGGAGTTTATTGATGGCTTCTCCAGTTCCCTTTGATCTCAACCGTTCATCTTCCTATCTCTGGGAATAATCTCAACCGTTCATCTCATTCTCAATTCCTATATAACAAACCGTTCATAACTATTTGAAGGATCCAGGATTTCAAGCTCACATGCGCCATTACTCTATCAGATTGATTCAAGCATCAAGCCATCTTACGATCACAAAGCAATTCAATATCATATTCTCGATGCTCCCAAGTCATAGATGTTGTCCACACCAATACTGAGCATCACAAACAACGTTTTAGAAGGAGTAGAAAGGGACAATAGAAGCTTCAAGAAATTGGGTTTGCATTCATTTTTTTTCCTCTTACTTTCTTGTACATTTTATTGATTCGTAGTTTCGTTACTAGTGGCTTGTTTCTTATCAATTTCCCCCATTGCGAATCGGTGCTACTAACTGTAGACACCCTAAAATGGACAGGCTTGCAACTTTATATTAAAAACACTAATTTTCATCTATTAATTAATGGTTTTTTAATCATTAATTAATCATCTATTTTTCTCTAAATTCATTCCCCAAATCATCTAATCAAATTCCCAAAATTAATTAAAGAATTAATTTTATTTAATTAATTAGCTTTAATTGATTAATTATCATTAATTAATTAATTAAATTCAATTTCCTATAGTTCAAATTCAAATATTTAAACTTACTAATTAAATTCTTCCAATTAAATTAATTTCAAATAAATTAATTTAATTTCATCAAATAAAGCAATTCTTAATTAAAAAGAATTCAATTATCTCACATGTTGAAAA
>MU224743.1:1013257-1025465 GCA_018584345.1 Thuja plicata
TTCAGTTAACCAAACTCTATCTCCTCTTTACCAAATGAAGAGGTGGAGTTTACTGAGGACCTCTCCTGTTCCTTTTGATCTCAACCGTTCATCTCCCTATCTCTGGGATTGATCTCAACCATTCATATCATCACTAATTCCTATATAATAAACCCTTCATAACCATTTGAAGGATCTAGGATTTCAAGCTCTCGTGCGCCATTACTCCATCAGTTTGGTTCTAGCATTCAAGTCATCTTGCGATCACACACCCATTTCAATTGGCAAATTCTCGATACTTCTAAAGTCATAGACGTTGTCCCGCCAATACTGAGCATCAAGAACAACGTTTTGAAAGGAGTAGAGAGAGACAATAGAAGCTTCAAGCATTGTGGGGTTTGCATTTATTTGTTTTCCTTTCTATTGCTTGTACATTTTATTGATTACGTTTCATTGTTATGTATTTCAGTAGTATCGTGCATTTGGTTTACATCATTTGTGAAACCTTTGCTACTGACCCTTGCCTTTGGAAAGCTTGGGAATCCCTGGATCATGAATCAAAGAAGAGGCATACATTTTGGTGAACCCGACGTGAAACAAACAGCCCAAATACCTCTTGTAGACGAAGAACCAGATTGATCAACCACGGTCGTAAATTTAAAAATTTGACTTTTTTTTGATATTTGTAGTATTTCACAGTTGCTGGTATTTTACCGCAATCAAAAAAACTGTGCTGCAATCGACTGGTTTAATACCGCAATTGATTATAGGCTTTCGCAGTTTTATTCTGTCTATTTCTATCTTCTTTCTTCTGGTACTTTGTTGCAATTGTCTGATCCATGCCGCAATTGAACTAATTTTACCGCAGTTGCCCGATCCGTACCGTAATCGGGAGAATTTCTCTGCAGTTTCCAGTGCTTTGCCTCAATTGACAGAATTTTACCGTAGTTGCAAGAACCTTGCCGCAATCGCAGAAATATTGCAAATATCAGATCCCAACCTTTTGCCCATATGTTTCTAAATTGACATTTTTCAGTTTTTGTGTAGGATTGGATCCAATCACCGAGGACAGAGAAAGGTAAGATTTGGTAAGCATCGTCCATTATTTCAAAGTTCAAATACTCTCATTTTTTTACAAATAATCCTTTTCAATACTAACTGTTTAAACAAAACAAACTAAAATGAATTCATTTGTCGATTTGGGTTTAAAAAGAACAGTGCTTGCAAAGCATATCACATCTCATATTTTGGATTTGGGCTTAAAATTGATGTGAGGATTAAAACTGAACAAAGGCAAAGAATCTCTCAATTTGGTGCAATAAAATTGAACAAGCAATCAACACCTACTTTTGGGATTAAAATTGAACATTGGTGCTTGTATGGTGGTGTAGCTTAGTTCACATTTCAAACTTTGGAGCTTAATCGATTTACCTTGTGTCTTGAGTGTTGGGTGCACTTGCACAAACTGTTAGATTACAAACCTTTATACTTTTTTAGAGAGGCCTGTCCGGGGAATGCGTTTCTTCCTCAGAGAACGACCTTAAACCGGTAATCCTTTCGATCGGTATATAAATAAGGCGCGAACCAAAGTTTCATCTTATCTAGCCAAGCTCAAGCGAGGCGTATTGATGATAGTCTGGATTAGGTGAATATCCCTAAGGAGCCAGCGTGATCAACTAGGCTCTTAAGTGAGTCACACATGTACAAACCGATTGGAGAGACACCACGGACCCTTACTACAACCTTGATTAATTAGAGGCCAACCCATTTTACCTCTGAACAAATACCTTATTATAGTGCAAGGGGTTGCAAAATTTCCCCCCAAGATTCCCAACATATGTGTCCCACAATATTTGTGTAGTGAAAGGGATCTTCACTCCATGGTAACAATACCTGGAAACACCAAAAACATGGGCACCTACGTCATGGACCTTCGTGTCCTAGTAACGTGACAATTGTTATGTGAGATAACAGACATTCAAGCATTGGGCCTATAACATTGTATTCTGAAGCCATTGACCTAGATTATTCTGACTGTTCATTGTTGAGACCTCGTGATAACCTTGCAACTTGAAAAATTTGTAAAACATACACAATTTCAATCTTCATTCTTCAAAACACAGTGTCTATTGTGCTTGTTCCTTTGATCAGTATCTAAAAACACAAAACAAAACATCTAAACTATCAAAATGAGTCAAACGTGTTAAAGTCTAGGGTGGTCAACGTCAACTATCTTGCAAATCAGAAGCATTGTTCCAGAAAATTCAAAAATATCAAGCAGTGATACTTATCCTCTAGTCTTTTTTTAGACTGTTCCTCCTTTACTGCAATTGCCCGCATTGTGCCGCGATTGAAGGAAGTTTTTCGTAGTTGATTCATTTATTGCCACAATTGTCGTGTTTATTACCGCAATCGGTGATAAACTACTGCAATCGACCAGTTATTTTACCGCAATCGGTGAAATTGTACTGCAATTGACCATATATACTATATTCCTATTTTGACCTGAAACCTTGAAAGAATTCTTCATTTGGTGTCCAAAACTAATGTCTATCCCAGGAAAATGCAAAGAACATTGTGTGAATCTCTAAACATTAAAGACTACCCTTTTTCTGTAAAAGCACGATTATTGTCAAAAAACATTGTTAGTTCAAAAGCTCAGACTCGAAATACCTTGATCTCATCATATCAAACATCATCATCTTTATCAAAGTGACTTTGTCCTTGAGGTAAAGGTCGACAAATCTTATCTTTTATCATCACCACTTTGAGATCAAGTTATATCAAAATTTGTCCCTAGAATTACCCTTGTCCAAAACATAACTCGGACTTCCTCAGAAAGGATCTTCTTCTTTGTTTGCTTTATATCACTTGTTTTAGTTACAAAACCTGGACCAAACTATGTCTCAAACACCTCATGGAGGACCTTATACAAGGTTTAAGGCTAGAACTCAACCTGATGAGTCATATATCAACCGTTTCCCCGCTTGGGAAACAAAGCAAGAGAATGATCCCTTCATGAACACTAGTTCTCCTCTATTCATTGAACAGCCCCGTGGGGCAGCCTTTTTCCAAGATATAACAGAAGAAGAACTTGAAGATGTGGAACAAGATGCTTACTCCACGAAAGTAGTTGACATTGTTGTAGAGAGAAATCCTGGACGTTACTTGGCCATATTAATAAAGAAGGGAGTCAAACTCCCCGCTGAATTTAGTGTATCAACTATATGGCCCGAAAACCCTCTTACACGTCAAAACACTACTCATACTCCTCAGATACTACCTGTTGTGTCACAGATCTTTCCACCATTGGTTTTACCCACATCAACACAGACTACATCCAATCAAACCAATGACCCGACCTAGGCTAGCACATCCTCTACTCAAAGCATGATAAGCTCGCAACAAAGTGCACTTATGGTCACTAGTATGCCTCCACCTTTGGTCTCATGGCCAGGACAATCAAGCTCTCATACTATGCCTTCCATCCCACCAAACACCAACTATTCTGAAACTATGTCGCTGCTGCAATCAATTCACACTAGTCTTGGGATCAACACATCATGTCTGCAGGGATCCATCTTTGCAGGAATGACTTACAGTCAAGGCCCGCCCAAAGCTACATCTTTGCCCATTCTGACACCAATCCAACCTCCGCAACAACAACCCCAGCTTTAGTTTCCTCAAAACCAACCCCCGTAATAGCAACCCCAACTTTAGTTACCTCAGTTCCAACTCCCGCAACAGAAACCCCAGCTTTAGTTGCCTCAAATCCAACCTCAGCGACAGCAACCCCAGCTTCAGTTGCCCCAGTTCCAACTCCTGCAATAGCAACCCAGCTTCAGTTGCCTCAAATCCAACCTCAGCGAAAGCAACACCAGCTTCAGTTTCCTCAAATCCAACCTCAGCAACAAAAACCCTAGTTCCAAACCCAACCTTAGCAGTAGCAATATCTACCCCAGCATTATCAAACCCAATTTCAATCACAACAGCAAACACATCAAAACCCATCATGGACTACTCATGTCCCTCTAGTTACAAATCACTCGGTGGGGAATCAATATCAAGTCCCTAGGATGAAATCCTATGTTCCTACTCAAGGGACACAGAGGCGCAACCTTATACCCACCATAACACAAAGGAATGTCCACACACACCAGCCTCAATATCAAATGGATGTGCTAATGCAACAAATGAAAACCCTTCAAACCCAAATGATGGATATGCAAAATCAGGGGCAAACTAAATCCTATACCACAGAGGATTTATACCCATACCCCTTTGACTATTCTCTTCACATGTCTCCATTCCCAAATCACTTCTCGGTACCAAAATTCAACAAATATAGGGGCAGTACCAACCCTATTGAACATATCTGAGAGTTTTTTGCTAGTTGCGTCAAAGTTTCTCATGATGAGACATATCTAATGTGACTGTTCCCACAAAGCTTGGCTGGACCAGCAATGGAATGGTTCTCACATCTCCCTCATGGAATTCAATCTTGGGGAGAATTGGCTAAAAATTTCATAGCTCACTTCCATCATAACATCGAGCGCAAGGTTAGCATCAAGGACCTTTGCAATATCAAGCAGAAAGATGGAGAGTCTTTTGTGAAATTCCTACAAAGATGGAGGAATACATCAAACTGTATAACATATGATGTGCCCGAACAAGACTTAATAGTCATGTTTGTTGATAATCTAATCCCAGACATGTCATTCACAACAGAGTTACAATTAGCTCCAAACTTCACACAACTCATCGAAAGAGGATTTCGTTGTGAGAAGAACTTAGTCAAATGAGGAATCCTTGCTGATCCCACACAAACAAATACAAATAAGAATGCAATGGAAACAACAAAGTGGTGGAACAAAAACAAAAATATCACTAGTGATGGTGTCATTGATGTGAAGACAGTCAACTATGCACAACCCAAGGTGTCACAACAAGGCACACCTGTGGCCAACCAAAAACCCACAGGGCCCACTCAACAAGCATACACCCAAAACCAACCTCCCCCTGTACAAGCAACCGCTATGTCAAATAGTCAACAACAGAATCAACGCAAACCATGATTTAAATTCCAACAACAAGATTTTACACCATTGGGAGAGCTTATAGAATCAGCTTTACGCAAGTTGATACAATCAAACACTATCACTCTCCCAGAAATTAGAGACTTTGAACAAGATGAAAACAAATCGAGGTGGTATAATGACAAAGATTTCTGTGAGTTTCATCAGGTGAAGGGGCACAAAATGGCCAACTGCTACCGATTGAAACATGCTATCCAAGATCTGAATGACACAAGGATCATTGATGTGATGAATACTCAAACCAAAGGCACAACTGATCACACTACATTCAACAATACCTTTTGTGATCACAACAAGGGAAAAGCCTCCAGATCTGGTGGCCAAATGAAACAAGTTAACTATACATATGCCAATAGTGATAATGTCATCAATTGCCTCAATCCTTCAGATAACCATGTGGCTACAATCACTATCAGAGACCAAGGTAACAATTGTGCTGTAACAACACATCATGCTAGAGTCATCTTGCAAGGAGTACCATCCTCAACTACTACATCAGCCAATCCTATAGCAAACTCGGATCCACAAACAAGCATAGTGGACCAACTAAAGTGCACACCTACCCAGATCTCCATGTTTGACCTATTGCGCATATCTCCACAGCATAAAATGGCACTTGACCAAGCACTTCAGAATGCAACTATCCCAAGGGACATAACACCTAAGAGCTTCCAAACGATGGTCAACCATATAGAAGCTAACAAACATGCCACATTCATAGACCATGATGTGTCACTACATAAACCCTTGTATAATGATCCTCTACACTTACTTGTCCAGATCCACAAAAGCGCTGTCCGTAGGGTCCTTGTTGATGGTGGAGCTGGGTTAAACATTTGTACTCTAAAGTTAATCAAGAAACTAGACTATTCAAAATCAAGCATTGATATCACAAGGAGGATAAATATCAGAGCTTATGATGAAGAGGAAAGGTCCCCTAAGGGTATTATCATTCTACCTATTCACATTGGCCCTATGGTCAAAAACACACCCTTCCAAATCTTAGACCTTTAGTTGGGATACAACATGTTACTAGGGAGACCTTGGATACATGAAATGCAAGCTGTACCTTCAACATACCATCAATGCATCAAGTTCCCTCACCAGGGAGAGGAGATAATCATAGAAGAAGATCCCAATCCCTTCCAATATTGTAATGCGGTCCAAATTAGCACTGATAACCAGGTACCATCAAACCAAGATGCAAGCATCCCATCCTCTTCAGATTTGAATCCCAAGGATGTCACACGAGCAGCAGGAAAGATAGTCATTAAACAAGATGCAAGCATCTCATCCTCTTCAAATTCAAATCTTAAAGATATCACACAGAAATCAAGCAAGATATCCATCACAGATAAGGGTTGTGGTGAATATTGATATGAAGAAGCTTTTACCATCACGCACATGCCTCAAAACCCAAGAACTCATGGCATGCCACAACCTGTTATTGTAACAAAAACTCCATAGCTTGTTCTATTCAGATGTCCACCCACAACCTTTGTCCAGTGGGGAGACATAGCGGAAGAAAATCCTTTTGAACAAGACATCAATACCTGGTTATACCAAGATTCCCCTAAGACAATCCGGCCTCCATTACCTTTGTCAAACTATGGTAACGGTTACACAATGATACAAAGATTTGGGTACGCTGGTAAAACTGGGCTGGGGGCAAGACAACAAGGCATATATGAATTTCCTCTCCCACCAACCCAGAGAAACACAAGAGGTTTGGGCTATGGAAAAAAAATCACTAGTCCTATGATCCAAGACATTCAAGTCAATCACGAGAAAATAGCAGAGATGCACCGGGGGCACAACACAGAGCATGTCCTAATAAGCAACATATTAGCGCAGTTGTTGCCCATCAAAGAGGGAACCACACAATCCCAAATAAACCTACACTTAGAAATTGACGATAACCAAGGAAGTCAGACATCGGATGAACATTCCATTGAGACTGACTCCCATGAGTATGAGTGGAGATCCCTCCACGACTCTGAACTGTCAATCCCATACTTTTCCCCTTGGACTGACATTATCATAAACCTAGCAGACCTGTTTGACCAACTGACCATCACGAAACAACCCTATATAGACAAACATGTCATTTATCAAACCTCAAGTGGTGCATCCACATCACAGTCCAATTTTGTAGGCACCATATCAGTAGTCTCATTCAATCAACCAAAGCCAAACAATAGTGAAGGTGTCTGTCTTGTACACCCTGAGCTTATAGAATGGGATCAACAAGGGCCACCTAATCTAGATGTCTTCGAGAAAAATGAGGTGATAGATCATTTCATGGGACTAAGGGAAGGCATTCCATCAGGAGATCAGAAGACAGGATTCTCCATTAACCTAGACAGAGCAGCATATTTTAGGAAGCTCCTCTTTAAAAAGAACCAAAGATTAAAAAGCTAAAAGAAGACGGTGCTAGAAGATGGAAAGAAAGAACTCCTCCCCTTAACAGAGGAGAAATAAACATTATTAGTAGAAGAAACAGAGGAGATCAACTTGGGGGATGACAAGAACCCAAGGAACATTTACTTGGCAAAATCACTCTCCTGAGGAGAGAGAACAGTTCATCAATTTCTTCAAGGCAAGAATGATCAATTTCACATGGTCCTACTCAGATATGCCAGGATTAGATCCAGAGCTCGTGCTACACCATCTCTCATTTCTACCCAACGCTAAACCTGTCAAACATAAGCTAAGAAAGATGCACCCTCACGTTGCATTGCTAGTCAAGGTAGAACTGAAAAAACTCCTGGATGCTAAATTCATCAGACCTATACCATATGCAAATTGGATATCTAATCTGATACTAGTTACAAAACACAGTGGTCAAATATAGATTTACACAGACTTCTGGGATCTCAACATAGCATGTCCCAAGGATGACTTTCCTTTACCAAATATTGACATGATAGTAGACCTAACTGTCGGACATCAAATGCTATCACTCATGGATGGATTTTCAAGTTACAATCAAATAAGGATTGGGCCAAAGGACCAACACAAAATAGCTTTCACATGTCCTTGGGGGACATCTTGTTGGAATGTCATGTCGTTTGGTCTAAAGAATGCCAGAGCGACATATCAAAGGGCTATGACGACTATATTTCATGATCTCATCCACAAGACAATGGAAGACTACGTGGATGAAATATTAGCCAAATCAATACTTTGAAAGGATCATCTACAGGTTTTGGGACCCATCTTTGACAGAATGCAGGAATTCAAAGTCTGACTAAATCCAAAAAAGTGTGCATTCGGTGTCACATCGGGAAAATTACTGGGGTTCATAGTATCAAATAGAGGAATCGAAGTAGATCTAGCAAAGGTCAAAGAAAT
Source organism: Thuja plicata (assembly GCA_018584345.1). Lineage (NCBI taxonomy): Eukaryota > Viridiplantae > Streptophyta > Pinopsida > Cupressales > Cupressaceae > Thuja > Thuja plicata. The sequence goes on from MU224743.1 coordinate 1,021,687, forward strand.
ATTGGACATGCCTCCACCATCGAACTTGAGACAACTAAGAGGGCTACAAGGAAGGCTCCAATTGATCAGATGCTTCATAGCTCAACTGGCAGACAAGTGCCACCCATTCCAACATCTGTTGCATAAAGACATCAAGTTCATATGGACAGAGAAATGTGAACAGGCATTTCAGATATTCAAAGACTACCTTCTTAAGTATCCTATATTGGTACCACCAGTACAAGGTAGACCATTGCTTCTATATATCTCAGCGACAGAATCAACGTTAGGTGTACTCTTGGCACAACATGATGATGCAAGAAAAGAGAGGGCCGTTTACTATCTAAGCAGGACTTTGGTTGGATATGAGCTAAACTATACACCCATTGAGAAGTAATGTCTGGCAGTTATTTTTGCTTCCCAGAAGCTCAGACACTACACGTTGAGTCACCAAATGAAATTGGTCGCACATAGTGATCCTCTCAAGTATTTATTAAGCAAAGTAGCACTCACGGGAAGACTGGCAAAGTGGGTAATGATCTTAAGCGAGTTCGACATTGAGTACCTAGATAGAAAGGCCATCAAAGGACAAGTGATCTTCGATCAACTAGCAGAGGCACCAATTCAAGACCACCAGCCTATTGTTTCAGACTTTCCTGACAAATCTATCATGACACTACAACTGGCGATCGATGTATGGCAACTTTATTTTGATGGATCGTGTACAAACCATGGTGTGGGGGAAGATATAGTTCTTATCACTCCAGATCATGATACAATTCCAAATTCTTTTAGACTTAACTTCTAATGCACCAGCAATATAGCAGAATATGAAGCATTGGTCATCGGTTTAAAGATAGCCATTCAATGGAGAATCAAGAACCTTAGAGTCTTTGGCGATTCACAGTTGGTCATTAGTTAAGTTAACAATTATTATATGACCAAAGATGAGAAGCTCATACCATATAGAGCACAGATGGAACTACTGCGCACTAAGTTTCAATACATTCTCTTTGAGAAAGTCCCAAGAGCACAAAACAAAGTGGCAGATGCGATGGCTACCATAGCATCACTGATTGATATGCCAGGCAATGATACCAAATTCCAGTTTCAAGTGGAGCAACTCTTGGTACCATTACACTAGGCATCTATCAGAGAATCAACATGTGTCCTTGTTGGTCTTGAATCCCCATGGTACCAAGATGTCTATAGCTATCTCCAAAACAACGTCTTACCCCAAAACTTGTCTAGGAACCAGCGAAAATCCCTCATCTTTCAAGCCTCTAGGTATACCATCCTCTCAACTACTCTATATTGAGGAAGCCTAGATGGAACATTACTACAATGTCTCAATTCCATGGAATCCCAGAAAGCTTTGTACGAGGTACATGAAGGAATATGTGGAACCCACGGAGGAGGCAACAGCTTAGCTAAGAAAATAATCCACATGGGATACTATTGGCCCACAATAGAGATAGATGCACACAAGCATGTTCAAAGGTGTAGACAGTGTCAAATTCATGGAGACCTCATCCATGCACCAGCCCCGGAACTAAATCCCATTACATCACCGTTACCATTTTCAATGTGGGGATTTGACCTGGTAGGAAAAATCACACCTTCTTCAGCAAACAGACACAAGTACATCATAGCAGCAACAGAATACTTCACAAAGTGGGTGGAAGCAATTCCCCTCACTTACATCACTGGAAAGTAAATAGCAATGTTCATACTTAACCACATCATCTGTCGATATGGGATCCCCCAAACAATCTTGACAGATCATGGTACACCTTTCCAGAATAAGGATGTTGAAGACCTATGTGAATAGTTCCACATCAAACAAGGGTTCTCCTCATTTTACTACCCTTAAGGGAATGGCCAAGCCAAAGCTACAAACAAAATGATCCTGAAAAATCCTTTCCAGAATATGGGATCCCCCAAACAATCTTGACAGACTATGGTACACCTTTCCAGAATAAGGATGTTGAAGACCTATGTGAACAGTTCCACATCAAACAAGGGTTCTCCTCATTTTACTACCCTCAAGGGAATGGCCAAGCCAAAGCTACAAACAAAATGATCACTGGAAATTAAATAGCAATGTTCATACTTAACCACATCATCTGTCGATATGGGATCCCCCAAACAATCTTGACAGATCATGGTACACCTTTCCAGAATAAGGATGTTGAAGACCTATGTGAACAGTTCCACATCAAACAAGGGTTCTCCTCATTTTACTACCCTCAAGGGAATGGCCAAGCCAAAGCTACAAATAAAATGATCCTGAAAAATCCCGAAGAAAATAGTGAACGAATCAGGGAGAGACTGGCATTTACAGCTTAGTCCCGCATTATGGGCATACAAAACTAGTGTGAGAACACCTACAGGAGCCACTCCTTTCTCCCTACTCTATGGATCAGATGTGGTATTACCCCTCAAAGTAGAAATCCCATCCCTGAGGATATCATTGAAGAACCTAGTTACAGATGAAGACTATAGAGTGGCACGGCTGAGTGAACTAGAGTTGCTAGATGAAAGAAGGAAACATGCCTTTGACCACTTACAAGGCTATTAGAATTGCCTTAGAAGGAATTATCATAAGAAGGTGAAGCCACAAACATTTTAGGTAGGAGACCTTGTCCTCATGGAAAATTAGAAGAATCAAGCAGAGTGAGTCAAACCTAGAAAGTTCGAGCCTAACTGGCTAGGACCATTTGTTATTATCAGCTCTACTCAGAGTGGGGCATTCATACTAGCAACACCAGAAGGAGATCATCTCCTCGGCTACATCAATAGCATGCACCTGAAGAGGTTCTACCCTTAAAGGTCTCTATGGTTAAGGCATTTATCTACATATCCAGAAAATACCAAAAAAAATCAAAAAAATACAAAAGTTACCTTGGTGAAAACCTGGCAATCAGGTGCCTTGGCGACAATCAAAGAAAGAAAAAAAGAAAAAAAGTAAAGAGAAAACAAAATCACTCTCTCAGTGAAAACCTAGCAATCAGGCGCTATTGAGTAGGTACCTTGGTGAAAACCTGGCAAACAGGCGCCAAGTGTTCAAATCTAGCTTCACCATCAATGAGCTCCAAAAGCTTGAGCACACTTCAAAATGCAAGACTGACTACCCCAAGCTATATCCAGAAGCACAAAACCCCTATGAGCACCAAGCACTTATCCATGGTTAATACTGGTCCACCAGACTAGGGGGTGATTCCAAATGTCCAGAAAAATCCTAAAAATTGAAAAACTCATCAAAAAATCCTAAAAAGATCAAAAATCAAGAGAAAATCAATCTTTATCAAAAACATTCAAAAATTGCAAAAATCCCAAAGCAATAAAACCAACTCAGTTATCAAGAGAGCAAGGGGAAAGCATGCCCAGTCAATCAAATGAAACAATCATGAGCTTTTTGAATCAGCATTGGGCTCATCTGACATGGCTTTATCAATCTATCAAATCAATCAGCAAGCAATAGGCGGCCAAGCCAAACTATCAATTGTCACAATCATGAGCTTTACGAACAAGCATTGGGCACATCTGACATAGCTTGATCAGCTGCCAACACGACCATAGCAATCAAATCTATCAATCAATACTATCACAATCATGATCTTTGTGAACAAGCATTGGGCACATCTGACACAGCTTGATCAGCTGCCAACACGATCAAAGCAATCAAGCCAACAAAGCCTATCCAAAGAGTTTGAGCCAATCAAGAGAATCCAACTGCATCGAGGAACCATACAAAAATGTTGACTAGGTCAGTCAAGTCAGTCAGATGTCAGTCTATA
>MU224743.1:1027402-1045420 GCA_018584345.1 Thuja plicata
ACACTTCTCAAGTCATAGACGCTGCCCCGCCAATACTGAGCATCAAGAACAACATTTCGGAAGGAGTAGAGAGAGACAATAGAAGCTTCAAGCATCGTGGGGTTTGCATTTATTTGTTTTCCTTTCTATTGCTTGTAAATTTTATTGATTACGTTTCATTTTTATTCGTTTCAGTAGTATCGTGTATTTGGTTTATATCATTTGTGAAACCTTTGCTACTAACCCTTGCCTTTGGAAAGCTTGGGAATCCCCAGACCATGAATCGAAGAAGAGGTGTACACTAACCCCTCATTAAATCAAGAGTGTTACAGATTTCAATCCATTGCGTACAGGTATTTTTTAAGAAATTTTTAATTCTAAGGAAGGTAAGGATAGAGTCTACAAAAACAAGTGTTGGTTTTATAGAAGTTCAGGACTTAATATGAAATTTTGGATCCTAAACTTTTCCATTGAGAAGTTGAATATCAAGTTCATTCCATTTTGGGTTCAATTCCACAATTTACTCATGGAATATAGAAATGAAAACATTCTAGAGTTTATAGGTAATAAACTAGAAATTTTCTAAAAAATCAGTCCTCTCTTCTTGGAAAATCTAAAATTACCACCTAGGGTTTGCATTCTTTTTTATAAAAGAAAAACCTTTCCTTCCTTCATCAAAATTATGTCCAAGTATAGTGAATGGGTTAAGAGGGTTCTTTATTATGAAGATGAAATATCTTGTAGTAGATGTCGTTTGATAGATCATCTATCATATCACTATGAAAGTAGTGCTAATCAACAATAAATTCTATGGGAGCCAAATTTATCCTATGTCGATAATTCAGGTTTAGAAATTGGTAAAAGAAAAGATACAAATTGTTTATTCCCAGAGATTAAAAATTTGGAAATGGATACAGAAAGTGGTTTTAAGAAAGGGTGGTTAGGGATGAGTGATAAAATAGAAACCTTTTCAAACTTATTGAGTATGACGTTAGGTGAAAGGTCTTCACGAGCTGATATTCTATTATTTTTATGGATATTATACTAGAACATACAAAGACAAAAAAACATGTCAAGTGGATATTTCTTGAAATATGAAAAAGAGCAAGGAGTACATAATGCCCTCTTTTAGAGTGAGGTAGATTTCAGTCTCGATCTATTAAAGTGAAACTTAGCTCAGGGTTATTGTATATTCAAATTGATTCTCTCAAACCTATGGGAAAATCTTTTCAGAATAAGAAAGAAGAGTTGAGAATTAAAATCGTGTCTCAAAGGGAAAGGAGGATCATCAACAATAGGGATGATAAGAATTCTATTCAATATTTGACATTAAACTCTCAACTGATAAATATAAATCATCAAATAGAATATTCATCCATATCAGAGATAACAAAAAAAAATTCAAGGTGATTTAGAAGGCCAAGACACCCTAGAAATATTCAATTTATAGAAGTCAAGCCTATTATTCAAGTGAAGGCAATAGTAACTCTTCTGCCACAACATAAAAATAAAAAGTAATGGACATTCAAAATAATGATTCATGCATAGTGCGTAAAATCATCCCCTTGATAGACATGAAAATATTTGTGCAAACGTGTTTTGAGGAAGTACAGTTAAAGTTAATAGAAGAGATTGCAAATCAAGTTTTAGTAAAAGACCCCCCATCAATGAGAGCATCATAGGAAAGAATAGTAGAAGAAGGAATAGTAGAAATAGGCTAGGAAAACTTGGAGGAAACCAATATCAAACACAAGAGAGGACCTTTGGGTAGATCAAGGAAGAAAGGAAAGGAAGAAGTAACAATTTCTCATATCTAAGATTCTCCAAAAACTAAAAGCTCAAATTTGGGATGGAGAAAATCAGTGAGATTGATGGAAAAATTAAATATGAAGGGCTTAAAATTGGTACCACTGGCAAGGGAATAGGTGAAGGAATAAGAGAATTGGGAGGGAAGAATGGAAATAATAGATGTAGGAAGAATTTGAATGATAACATCTTTGAGGGAGCAGACTTAGCAGAAGGGGTCGCTAAACGAGGTATCATCCCTTTGAGTAAAAGAATGGGGCAAGACTCAGAAAAGAAAACTTTCTCCAGTACCGAAATGAATTCTCATAAGGAAGAAGAGGATAACAATATTTTAATGGAACTAGATTCAATATATGATCTTTTTGGCTTGGATGAGAAGAATAAGCAGGATCAGAAAGAAAGAATGGGTGATAAACAATCCTTTATTAAGGGGATACTAAAAGAAGATATGATAGAGAAGGAGGAATAATGATCAAAATATGATAACATTCCTAATGATGACAAAGAAAACTTGTCAATTTGAGTCAGAATATTCTAGGTTTGTGGCAATTAGACTCAGCTAAAGCAAAGCCAAACTTTGGTAATTCATTGAGAAAGAATATCTTCTTTAGAACTTAGGACATTGGCTGGAGAAGCTTTTGATCAAGGAAAAATCACAGAATGTTGGCATGTAGGGAAGGGGAATTTCCTTCCCAAGGAGACATGAAGATAGTATTGTGGAATGTTAGGGGCATGAGTGCCCCTAACAAGCAATGTATTATAAAATGTTGCATCTTTTCAATTAAGGCAGAAATTATTTTGTTGCAGGAAACAAAGCTTCAATCAGAACAATGGGTAAAATTTAAGCAAAAAAATGGTTCTTGGGGAGGTGAAGCAGTTGATCAATAGGAAATTTAGGAGGAATGACTATTATCTGGAATTCAAATAGGATTAGTTTTTATAAATTAGGAGAGTTAGAATTGACAAGGTTTTATAACTAGCTACAATAGCAAGGAAAAAATTATTGTTATAAATGTTTATGACCCTATCCCAACAAAAGGAAAATCAAATTGTGGAATGAATTGAATACCTTTTTTCTAGAAATTTTCAAGATGAGATCATCATTCTTGGAGGAGATTTCAATGCAATAAATCATCTTTCAAAAAAAAGAGGGGGTGTTAAAAAAGAATTGCAAGCACAAGTTGACTTCAAAAATTGGATCATTTCTAATAACCTTCAATTTGGATCATTTATAATAACCTTTTGGAAATATAACTATAAAATAAGGTATATACTTGGAACAATATATGAGGTCGAAATTTAGTCATATAGTAAAGAAATTGGGTAGATTCTTCTTAAAGGGTGATCTCAGCCAATTCCAATTCTACCTAAAATCTATAGTTGTGCCAATCTCTGAATCAAACCATTTTCATATTTAGCTTGAGGTTTTAGAAGAGAATAAATTATTGTATTGTCACTTTAAATTTGAAAATATGTGGTCTGATAAATAAATGGTGGTTAGAAGCTCAAGTTGATGGCTCCAAATTATTCTTTTTTGTAAGTAAGTTAAAACTTATTAAGAAGAACCTTCTTAAATGGAATAGAGAGAAATTTAAAAACATCTTTGGTACCAAAGAAACCATTGAGAAGAACATTAAAGAGTTGAATGAAAAATTTATACGTCATGACATGGATTCAAATCAATTTATTAGATAAAAGGAACTTTTAAAAGAATATGAAGAAGTACTGGCAAACTATAAAAAATTTTGGAGACAAAAATCTAGAAGTCTAGCTAGAAGGAGATAGGAATACAAAATTCTTCCAAAATAGTAAAAAAGTAGAGAAGAAGTATTAATAGAATTCAAAAGCTAAATGATGAAAACAATGTTTTAATAGAGGATCCTGAAAAAATGTTAGAAAAGATTTTTTTTTATGGATGTTTTGAATAATGTAGAAGGGTCGAAATATGAATCTTAAAGAAAGATGCTAGAAGGGATTCTAAAGATTATTATAGAAGATCAAAACATAATTCTTAATGCCAAATTCAATGAACAAGAAGTTAAGATAACTCTTTTTCAACTTCATCCCGACAACGCTATGGGGCCAGATGACTTTCTAGAAAATTTTGTTTTAAAAAATGTTGGCATATTTTAGGTATAGAACTGACAGAGGCATTGGAGGCACGTAGGAATGAGGGCAGATTTTTTAGAGAAATCAACGACACATTTATTGCTCTAATTCCTAAAAAGGAGAAGGATCAAATGTTAGAAAAATTTAGACCCATTTCATTATGTAATGCAATCTATAAAATACTGGCCAAGGCTCTAGCTAATAGACTTAAGCTCATTTTACCATGCATAATATCATAAGAACAAATGGACTTTGTCTTGGGAAGGTCAATTTTTGACGGGGTGATAATAGCTCAGGAAGCCATTCATTCAGTTCAAAAAATAAAAGAACCCAAAATGATCATTAAATTATCTATCAAAAAGGAATATGATAAAGTTGATTGGAAATTTTTATGTAAGTGTATGGAAGCATTTGGGTTTAGTAGAGCATAGATTGATTTAATATTTTATTATATATCTAGTTCTAAATACTCAGTGCTTATAAATGGATCCCCACCAGATTTTTTTGATAGTTCAAGAGGAATCTGACAAGGGGATCCTCTTTCCCCCTTTTTATTAATCATTATGGCAGAGGCATTAGGTAGAACCTTGTTGAAAGCACAAAATAGTGGTATTATTAAAGACAAAGATTACTAGTATAGTTCTGGTTGTTGTTCATCAACGATTTGCAGACGACACCATGCTTTTTGGAAAAGGGGTTAGAGAGGAAGTGAGAGCATTCAAGGGAATATTGAAAATTTATTCAAGGGCTTTAGGTCAAAGCATTAATCAAGAAAAATCAAACCTTTTTTTATTATTTTTTATTAAAGCTAGAACTCAAAGAAAGATTCTAGATATTTTGGGATTCAAAGAAGGGAAACTGCAATGCTCATATTTAGGCATTCATTTGGACAAAATTTTAAGATATACAAAGACTTGGGATGGACTAGGAGAAAATATAGATAAGATGGATGCTTGGAAAGAAAAATGGTTATCTTGGGCACGCCAGATAGCAATGTTGAAAGCAACATTATCAACTATTCCTATTTACCTCATGTCTTGTCTCTCATTTTTAGCGAAAGCATATGGAAAGATAATAAAAAAGATGAGAACATTTTTTGCCAAGAAAATGATGTTAAAAGTAAATATGCTTTAATTGCATGGAATAAAATTTGTAAACCTATAAATGATGGAGGAGTGGGTGTAAAAAATTAGTTTTGAAAAAATAGAGCTTTCAGAGATAAATTATTTTGGAAACTACATAAAGAGCCAAATTTAAAATGGGTCATGATAATAAGAGCTAAATATTTGACAGACTCAAATCATTTAGAAATTTTTAGGTTTGATTTACCTAGAGGATCTTAGATATAGTATTTTACAATTTCTTGTAGAAAATTCATTATAGACCATATCTCATGGAATGTAGCTAATGGAAAAAATAGCCTTGTTTTGGAAGGATTCTTGGGGAGGGTATCCAACAATTGTGAATATGATGGATACTTGGATACCAATAGGATTAAGGAAAATTTTGAGTTTGTGGGGACAGTATGCAAGAGATTATGTTATTATGGATCAAGATAATTCCTTGAGATGATATTTGAAAATTTTTGAAGATTTACATCTGCCAAAGGAGGATTTATTACAACTAAAAATAATTTTGGAGAAAAAGCTAGTTTCATTTAGAGAAGATGAAGATGAAATAATTTGAAATGGGGCCAAATTAGAAGAATATAACTCAAGAGATGGGTATAGAATTATGGTTGAAAAATAAGTATTTTAAAAGACATATTCCCACCTACCTCTACTAGAATAAACATTGTCTCCCCAAAGCTGAGATCTTCTCTTGGGAAGCTATTCAAGGTAAGGTCTTAACAGTACAATGGTTTTAAATGGTAGGTTTTAAAGGTCCATCAATGTGTTTATGTGAAAAAATGAAGAATTTATTAATCATCTTCTTATTCAATGCCCATATGTGCAAAAAGGATGGAATTGACTTTGTGCTAGGCTAGGTTGGTATTGGACTTTACCCAAGGATATCATGGCATTATTTAGAGGATGACTAAGGTTATACTCAAATAGTTTGTTTGGTAGTCTATGGATAATATCCCCTTCTTTGTTGATTTGGGAGTTACGGAAAGAAAGAAATGACAAAATATTTCAAGATAAGAAATTTGAATGGGATCAATGGGCCAATAAATTGGCAACGAATATAGTTGAAATTGTAAATTCAAGAACAAAATCTCATATTAGCAAAGAAAAAAATGTTTTAGTTGGGATGAAAGGATGAAAAGAATTTGGTTTCGCCTTTTAACACCTCATTTTGTAAGAAACGAAGACAATAATAGTAAAAATATCATAAACCAATGCATTTGGACACCTCCTAAACAAGGTTGGGTAAAGCTCGATTTTGATGGAGCTTTGAGAGGTAATCTTGGACTTTTAGGTGTTGGTTGTGTTACTCATTCAAGGGAGGCAAAAGTCATAGTAAAATATGCAAGACCTGTAGAGATTGACACAAATAATGTTGCAAAATTCAAAGTAGAATTGGAGGGTTTGGAATTGTGCAAGGAATTAGGCTTTAAAAGGGTGGAAATTGAAGGTGAATCTGTTATAACCATTAATTCCCTCATAATTGGACATACTCCTTATTGGTGATTGAAATTGCTTCTAAATAAGGCTTTAAAATTATTAAATTTATTTAATAGAATCACTATTAATCACATACATAGAGAAGGAAATGGTAAGGTAGATAAATCTACAAATCTTGGTGCCGATGGAAAAAATATCAGATTAATAAATGTTAGATAAGGTTTGGACATCCATCTTAGTATGCTAGAAAGTATGATTGTCAAAAAGAAAAATCAGATAAGACAAAGAAAATATTTATTGTTAAAGAAACAATTGTAGGAATTGGAATCAGATTATAACTTCAATGGGATGAAGAAATTATATTTGTGGAATAAAAATAATCTGAGAAGATTTAATCACACCTAAAATATATAAAGGAAACATAAATTTTTGAATAAGTAGGATAAAGTAGTTTCCAGAAGGGGACATGAAGATGGGTTGTTTATTATATACTAATTAATGAAATTGAAAATTGAGAAGTTAAAGGTGGTGTTAATTCATATTTAAAAAATAGGGTTTAAGATCATGCAGGGACAATCTTAAGATATCTTTCAATGGGAAGAAAGAGTATCTTAAAGATGTATTTCAAAATCGCAAGCATTTTCATGTATTTTTCAAAAAGAGGGAGTAGTTAGTGGTGGTTGGTGGAAAGTCTCTTCTTTCAGTTTTGAACAATTCTAGTAAATATCCATTGATTTGTCAAACATAATCAGTGCTCAATGAAGTGATGGAGTAGTAGGTATGGAGGATGCTACCGGAGTTGTAGTGGTTAGTGGGGAAGACAGTTGGTAGGTTCCTTTTGATCATTTCTAAATTAAACAATCATGAGATTTTTAATCTTTCATTTTTAGCAGAGATGGAAATTTGAATTAAAAAGCATTTAATACATAAATTGACATACCACACATTAGAAGAATTGAAGTGGAGTAAGAAATAATTGTCCCCAGAAGCTATCCCAAAGGACACTTATTCTTTCAATGATAGTTTCTAAAATAAAGAAGTCATATTTTGCAAAATAAATTTAGTATGAATGGAAGTATGAATAAAGTGATCAAAGCCAAATTCAAACTTAGCCAAAAAATAGAGGAGAAGGTGGAAACATTAAAAGCTGCTAGGAAGAGTGGATTTGATGTTATTTCATAATCTTTTTATGTGAATTATGGCACCTCCTCTTTTATTCCATTTTTTCATTTTGGCTCTTATTTTTGTGAAGGGCTTGTTTATTCATAGCAACAACCACTAAAAAAAAATTCCTTTCTCTTCTGGTAAATATTAATTTGTAGAGGACAAATGATGAAGGATTCTAGAGGCATTAAATAGTGAAAAGGTGAAAATTTTGAAGCAAACAAGTGAGTATTTTTCATTCTCTTATGCTTAGCAAGCAGGTTGAAAGAATCGGCTTTTAGACTCGCATATCATGCTGCTTAAAATTATTTTGGGTATTATGGGGAGGGATTTTATCACATCTAATCATAAGTATAAGCTCAACACTGAGATCCTAGTGATGTTACTAGCCATCCTATTGCATGTGGGCTTGAATAAAATAATTACAGAAAAACTGTCGTAAGATGTTTCATAGGGATTTCTTGATATATATGACTTGAATTATCAGAAACATTGATGAGAACCTCATGATTATGTGACAAAATAATTATGAAATAGTAATCAGAAACGAACACCCTCCTAAAAGATATCCAATTTTGAATATCAAAGATCACATAGTGTTTAAATGCAGGAGATTTGGTATCAGAAATAAGATTGACTTCTTGATGAAGCTTTATAAACTTAAAGATAATGAAGGGCCGACCTGGGTTCCAGATTTCCTCAAAGAAGAGAATATGGTGACTGGGAATGAAGGGGAGATCATACTTCACATTATGGAAGATGGGCTCTAAATATTTTTGATTCACAGGGACCTCCACCTCAAGACAATAGACATTATTGCTGCTAGGGGAAGATTGGGAAGAGGTCGTGGCCATGGTGGTGGCGGTCATAGCTAGATCTTCTTCTAGGAATGCAAGTAAGAATATTTAGTGGTCATATTGTTTTCTCTTTAGATGGGTAGTAGTTGCAACCCATTTATGTGGTCTAGAGACTCATATTAGTAGCCTGGATTTTTTTGTATTTTGGACTTTTTGATCACTCATTTTGGTCTGAGGGTGATTAGATCTTATAGTGGCTTATAGTTTTATGTTTTCAGCCAACTTTTATCTTTAGATATTTTCTTTTCTCCAGGTATGATATTATAATCTTCAAACTTATTTTTTTTGTTTTTAGTTAGTTAATGTATGTATATTCTAAACTACTTTTTAATATAATTTTGGCTATAGCATTTTATCAATAAAAAAATACTTATTAGATCACTATCTTGTGAAATGTAATCATTGTTTTTTATCTTTTCCTTTAAACTCAACCAGTCCCTTCTTAATCATTGTTACTTCCTTAATGTTCTTCAATTCTCTCTTCTTAGAATAACTAGCTACTTGTGATATGGCAGTCCTTAATCTTATTCATTGCTTCCCATTGGTCAATTGATAATTGACTTTAAATATCTTATCTTTAGTGCCAAACATGAGGTCGGCCAATGGCATGATTAATTATCAGCCTACAACATAATGAAATATTTTTCTTATATCTGGCATAACAAAAGGTGGTTGGCTAGCACTCGCGAACTTGTCTTCTTGGTCTATTGATTTCATTCTTGACCTTAATTTGATGTCATCCACACCACTGACATCAATATTAATAATTTTTTCCAACAAATTGACATACATGGTTGAATTAAATCTTTCCACATGTATTCATATGATTCCCATCCAACATGTTAATGCAACCTTCTTATTTACTTTATTAATTCGTCAAAAATTTCCTTTTCCTATTGGGACATCTTCCTTCCGAATGTGCAAATTTGAAAAGGATGAGTAATCTACCCCTTTGCATTGCTTCCCTTTTCCTATTGTACAAGAACAAATTTGGAATGAATAAATATGCAAAGGGAGCATGTGTGCATAGCTGGAGGTAGTTTATGCAGAGGAGGGGAAAGAGGCCTTCAATCCAGGCTTGTGTATGTAACTGTGCGTTCCAAATTTGGAAGATAGTATTTTGGTTGTGCTTGGCTAATTGTATTGAGTTTGTAAAACTATATCTCATAATAGAGAACATTAAAATTGATAGTCATTACCATTGTTTTATTAATCTATTTATTGTGTTTCTAGAAGTTTTTTCTCACTCATATTTGTTTTTATAGAAGTATCTATTATTTTTTTTAAATTCCTATTATCTTGAAGACGAAAAAAGTTGCATTTGTTTGTGTTTATGAAAATTGTCTTCATCACAAAGTTAAGATTCAGAGGCATATATTAGGACTCGATTAGATTATGGTTAGTTTCTAAATTATGAGGTGACTTCCTAACTAAGCCCTAACCTTCTAGCACCTTGGTGAATTGAATTTTGATAACCTCAATTTTACTTTTGTATTTCTACACCTATTGCAAATATGTAATTATTCTTCCAAGGTAAAAAAATGAGTAAAAATATTTATATTTACTCAATGTTTAGTGAATTGTTCTTACATGACTGGTTTGACCTTAGGATCCACCTTTATTAAATTAGATCTTTAGATCTAATTACTTTCTAAATGTATGTCCTATTTTCATCTCTTCAAAGTGTGGATTCCCCTTTTACTTATGCATCGCATCTATTCATTCCATTAGGTTTCAATGATTCTTTTGTAAAATGACTTGCACCCTAAGCCACCTACCCTTCCCTTATTTTTGCCTCTAATATTTCATTTAGTGATTTTAGATTTGATCACTTAGTTTTTTATGATTCCACATCTAACCTTGTATCCTTTCTATATCATTTATCTTATAGGATTTAGTGTAATCGTGGTCTTGTCCACATTCTCACATTCGTTCGAGTGAAACCTTATTCAAATCCTCAAATAGATCAATTTACTAAATGGTATATATAATGATTCAATAAATCCTAGTCATGATTTACTCTTCCCTTAGCCACCATTTTAGAAACCCTAGCCTTCATATAATTTTTACAAAATATGAACATTACAAAAATATGGCATGTGACTAATCCTTCAATGAATATTCAAAACCTCATGATGTATGGTGTGATTATGGGTAGAAAAGAAAGTTCCATGACTTTAAATATTAAATAGGTCACGATTTCCAAAAAAGCGTTGACTCATCAATACAAAATTATAACCCTTTTTCTAGCTACATGATTGCACAAGTAAATTTGCATAATTTTCCTTGATCCATAGGCATAATTTCCATCCAAAAAATCTAGCATGATTTTAAATAAAATACTTAAAGAACTATTTGATTGTATCCTTTTCTTTCTAGGTCTAATGTAGTAAAGAGTTTTCAATATACTTAATGATTATGTAATAATGTTATATAAAATTGAACAAATAAAAAACTTATGCAAAACTTCAAAATGTTGAAACATAGATAGTTACATCTTAGAATATAATTTTCTTTCCTTCTAAAAAACTTACAAGGAAACCTCCATAGTTGATACAACTCAATTTAACATAGATCAACAACATGAGCTAATCCTTCAAAAAAATAATCTTATATTCTTATTTCTATGTTTCTTCTATTTGATAGAAGTTCAACTTAAAATCTAATCCCTCAAAAAGTGTGCTTTACTTACAAAAAAATATCCTTATCACTTATAAGAATGAGGCAGAATATAAGTCTAAGTCACCAATGATCATCTTTAACTTATTATATTTATCTAGTTAAATAAAATATTTTTACTTTTATCCTAAAAGGTGAAATACAAAATAGACTAAATAAAACTAGTTGAAATTTTCCATTCACATTCACACTAAAATTTCTCGAAAGTTCTCATTTGAGCTAAAAACTCAACATGGATTAAAATAATATATATTAATATGAGATTCAAATTAACACCTCATTAACCTTTTTCCTAATCACGGCAACTTGGTGTAGCATATTTTTGTGTTTATTTATGTTTTTTTATTGAGGACATTCATTTACAAATTACAAAGGATGATCTAGGAGTTATCAAGGCTCATGAAAAAGTAATTTATTAGAAAGAAGTTAGAAAACAATAAGTCTAAGAGATCAATGCGTCATCATACTTTATTTTATGATTTGTTGTATTCTTTCTTAATATCTCAAATTTTCAAATCGAGTTATAATCCCAATCTAACTAGAATTTTGAATAAGAAGAACATGATCCTCACAATTCACTATTTTGTATAACTCTATTTAAAGGTTTTGGGTCCTTGTAAAACCTATTTTTACTTAATCAGAACATGATCCTCACAATTCACTATATTCTTAAAGTTGTTGAAAAACCCTTAGTAATAAGCACTAACATTCTATCATCTTGGTGAATTGAGTTCCAAATACTTTACTTCTCTATATTTTGGGTCAAACTAAGTGTCTCATGTTTATGCATTTCATTTTTCATAGTATTTACCATTCTAATCTTTGACCCTAAACCCTAGAATTATATAGTTGTATTATCCTCTTACATGAAAAAAATGCAAATCAATTCTTTTATTGATATATACTCTACTTTTTTATAAATTAATAATTAATAATTTTATAAATTTGAGAAAGGAGAATATTTCACAAAAATATAAAATAAATATGGAGATATAAACATGTGAATATAATTAAAAAGTAGACGTGTTAGGAGAACAGGAATAGTGTGTTGTACATCTTGTAAGCCCTTGGTCTAAGAATAATTATTTAATATTCATAATATTGTAAATAATGTGTCCACACAAAAAGTCATTTCCACTTCGATGAAATATTGAGATTTAATTCGTCCACCATGTATAATTGGTTTGGGGGCAAAACTAGATAGTATTATGGTGGACTGGTTGATATCCATATATGTAATAGACAAACAAGATAAATGTACAACTCTTGTACATTTGTTAGAAAATCTTGTCCTCCCACAATCTATACCACTCCTCAGTATGACTTTTTAGTTGTTAGCAAGTGAATGCAATACGAAAGAGGATTGCATAGCTCCTTTGGTCTGATGGGAGAGGCATTAGAAAGAAGCACAAATTGAAATGTGAATGGTGGTGTATTGATAAGGCTACACATGACCTAGGTTTAAGGGATAGAAAAAAAAATATGGCATTGCTCTTGGTAGAAAATGGATATTTAAGACCCTAACCAGAAAAGAATCTAGAAAGTGATTATAATAAATAATATACAAAATCTAAAATAGGTCAAGGGTGGTCTAGGGGCTTGGTTCAATTGGAGAGATATTTGTGTGTTAAAGCACGAAGTCATGAGGTCTAGTCTCACCACAACCCACGTGGTACTTGAGGATGTGTTGCACCATCATCACTGATCATATTAAAAAGTTTACCCAATGCATTGCAGTTTATAGGGGGCATTTTTGATTAAGGAAAATAAGTTTTGATGGGTTCCTGAAACCCGATACAAAGCGAAAGATCAAAAATAAAGCCCAGCTAAGAGAGACAGAACCTAAAAACAAAACAGGTCAACACATGGCCACCAAAGCTGGTTTTGAAGGGACCCCAGAACCCTGAACAGTGAGAGGAAGAGAAAACAACACCTCCCCAACCCAAGGGAACAAACAGAGAGTTCCCAACCAAAGCCCAACAGACCACAAACAAAGGCCAATCAAGATTTACCTTTAGGCCCGCCCTTGTGTGATCGTAAGTGCATATCAAAAGAGGGCATGGACGACTTCAATTTCTTTCCTTTAACAGTTATCCATCCATCCCCCACCATCGCATCAACGTTGACTACACTAGCAGGGGCAGCGACACCATCACACCCATGATCCCCACATGGAGGAGCAGGGACAACAGAGCCCCCAGCACCGACAAACTGGTCAGTAGAACCAGAGACAACAGCTTCCCTGACTGAAGCAGTATCAGCAACCCCCGAAAGGGCTGCATCACCCTCCTAAACCAAGTCAGCAACAGGAGCAGCAACATCCGCAGATGCTTTATGAACTGAATGATGCTGGTCTGAAGCCCCTATCCAACATGAAGGTGATTTCTTCATTTTAATCCTCTCTAATGAACACCGGGCAGCCACATGACCTGTCATGTGGCATATCCTGCAACGAAATAGAATACCCTCATAATCCAAAGTCTGGATCCAGGGGCCAAAAGGAGAAACCAGAGTAACCTACTCTAGAAGACCCTTAGAAGTATCTGCTTCCATAAGGATGCGAGCATATGTTAGATAAATAATGTCAGAGGTGCCCATATCAACCATCTGAAAATCCCCAATGGCCTCCCCAACAGCTTCCAGAACAGAGTCCAGCCAAAGATGCAAGGGGAGATGCGGGAGTCTCACCCAAATCGGTGTTTTTCTAAAAGACTCAGTGAGAGGATCAAAATCCTTATGCCAGGGTTTTCCCATAAGGGGGAAATATTCATCCTCCCAAGTAAAGCACCAATCACACATAATGATCTTCCTGTCTGCAGCATTCCCAAACTTTGCAATAAAAAACCCCTTAGCCATTGGGTATATCTAAATAGAATCAGATATGAGAGGTTCCCAATGCTTGGAAATCCAAGCATGCAAGTCTGCCAAAGAGGGCCAAAAACCCCTAAATCTGAAGATGTCCGCATTAGAAAAAAAATCCTCTGCATTTGAAATGATTTCATCCCCAATTTATGGTTTCAGCTTTACCACGATGGGGTCTCTAACAGAGACAGGTGTCACTCCAGTAGGACGGGACCTAAGGCCCCCTTTCCTAGCGATAGGAGTAGAAGAATTGGCACCATGAATGTGTGCCTCAAAAGCCACCACATTTGCATACGATCCAGCAGGCAGCCGCTGCTGCAGCCCAAGGCCAGCCTGCACAGAATCTCCCACGCCAACAACCCTAACAGTAGCTAGGGAGACACTAGTAGCATCAGATGCAGCACCAATAGAGGCAACCGATCCAACAGGGAGGTGGGAAGCAGCATCAAAAGGCTCATCTGAAATTCCCCTTGAGCGGGAGACGACAACAGTTCCTACAATCTAAAAAAAAGGTCAAGAGTTAAAAACAAATTCCAATGAATGATAGCATATTTGGTAATTTCCTAGTTGTGCTAGCATGCTCTAACATCTTCAAAATCATCTAGAACGTATGAGAAAACATAAGGGAACATATAAAAGGTGGGATTTTATATATACCAATTTTAACTCCTTAAATCTTGGAAGGTCCATATGATGGAACCTTACATGTAAAGAGAAACCCCTAGCACTTCTTCAAGGTTTATCTAAAAAATATTGGCACCTAAAAGTCATAAGATGCTTCAGGGACATTATTTGCAATAATCACCTTAAATAATGGTATGAGTTGAGCTGCGCATATAGTTTAACACCAACTCATTGAAGGACTTACACTGTCCTTAGAGAAGCCTATAAAACTTTTTCTTTCCATGTGTGTTTATAGATCCTTAGTCCACCCAATGACCTTAGTATCTCTATAAAGCATTGTTGGAACCTTAATTTCCCCAATAACATTTTATCCAAAACATTTAAAAGATCATGGAACAAACAACCTAAAAGTATGAAACATATTTTTTATTGACTAAGTTTTCTAAATAAGTTTGGTTGATGTTCTTTATTGATCTATTTGGCTGGGATGACAAAAGGAAAATTAGTATGCAAGAATTTTTTTTGGGCAACATCAATGGTTTTAATCAATATCTTAACTTATTTTGTCTTGTAATGACTACTAATATATTTTGGGCTCTATAAAAAATTAGGAATGAGGATGTGTATCAAGGCATTAGGAGAGTACTCATTGGGTCTATAAAAGGACTCATAATTCACTCCATTATTGTGTAGGTAACTCTAACAGTGGTGTTAAGTATTAGGATAGCTGAAAATGTAATAGCACTCTATGTTGTATGCGTTTTCCAAATGGAACAATCTCTCTTTCATTTATATAGGGAATGAGGATAGGAGAGACATGTCCCTTCATGGGACATGTCTATTCATTATTATTTATAAGAAAGGACATGCCTCTACCCATTATTTATAATTTAATCAATCTTATAATGTTTCACCAATCAATTATTAATTAAGAATAATATTTAATAAATTTCATATGATTAATAATAATACAATATATATTATATTATTATCAATCAACATATATTATATGTATTCTAATGATCATATGACTGAAGCTACAAACATTAACACTCCATCTTAGCTAGGGAGTATGATCAAACAAAATGTGTAGTGGTCTCTCGTGTCAACACTTATGACCCTTATCATAGCTAAAAAAAACATCAACACTCCCTCTTAGTTAGGGAAGATAAAATTCATCAAAATAATAGAGCAACACAATGTTAATTGTGAAATTTTATTTTGATATACATTACTATAATGTCAAAGATATGGACTGACTAGGAATATCAAGTCTCATTATATTCACCATAACTCATCAATTTATAAATATCATCTCATGATATTGGGAGTATTTGTCATAGAATATCAAGTCGCATGATTTTCTCCAAATACTCAGAGTAATGGCCTACCAACATCAAGTCACATGATGTCCACCAAGTACTCAAAAGTTTACAAAGATATCATCTCATGATATAAGGAGCATTGGCCTGCAGAATATCAAGTTGCATGATATTCACCAAGTTCTCAGAGTAATGGCCTACCAACATCAAGTCACATGATGTCCACCAAGTACTCAAAAGTTTACAAAGATATCATCTCATGCTATCGGGAGCATTGGCCTGCAAAATACCATGTCGCGTGATATTCACCAAGTGCTCAGAGTAATGACTTACCAACATCAAGTTACATGATGTCCATCAAGTACTCAAAAGATGTCCATAGGTAATTTTCACTTACCATAAGAACATTTAC
Organism: Thuja plicata; assembly: GCA_018584345.1. Taxonomy (NCBI): domain Eukaryota; kingdom Viridiplantae; phylum Streptophyta; class Pinopsida; order Cupressales; family Cupressaceae; genus Thuja; species Thuja plicata. The sequence continues at coordinate 1,043,784 of MU224743.1, forward strand.
ATTATATATTATAATCTGTTTCAGCCATCACAAGATGTCTATCACAATAGAAGATGTCATCTATCATGATCTATTTCAGCCATCACAAGATGTCTATCACAATAGAAGTTTCCATCTATCATGATATGTTTCAGCCATCACAAGATGTCTATCACAATAGAAGTTTTCATCTATCATGATCTATTTCATCCATCACAAGATGTCTATCACAATAGAAGATCAAGTTATTGTAAGATCGTCACCTTTCAATAACTTTAACAAATACAAGTGATAATCATTTGGAAGTCTTCACTTCCTCATGATTTATAGAGGGGGAAAGCCCATTAAAAATATGGAGTCACACACATGACATCAATTATGCCTCAGAGCAGAGGGTGAAAACAAAGGATTTCACCTCGAACTTCTCTCATAGAGAAGAACTCATTGAGAAAATATCAATCAATTGATCATCAAGGATTGCTTAAGATGAATTATCAGACTCCCTCTGAGTCTGATATCAATCTTTTAGCTCCTCATCCAAAGTTACCTCTGAAGATTCAAACTCCCTCTAAAAACAATTTCTCGTGCTTCTATCCTAAAGGTATGTTAGAGAGAGATTACAAATAGCTTATAAACTAAACTATCTCGTGCGAAAATACCAAAGATAGAAGTATACATGATTTTACTAGCCAATATTATAGCATAAATTTAAAAACTTAATAATTCATGTGCATTAATAAAACATGAAATGCTTATCTTAAGTTTCAAATATTTCCTTTTGTAAGGTGAGCCCATATAGGAAATATCAACTCTCATCAAAATTTGAAGTTGTTTGCGGCAGACATGTTGCAGAAGATCATAATGATGTTTGATCTAGGCATCTTGACAACCTTCATGTAGAGAGAAAGCATAGAGTGGATGATCACCATTTTCTCACTCTCCACTAAGGATGGTTCAAATGGAAATGTAACATTGGTTATTATTCTCCCCCCATAATGTACAATTCCCACCCCTATATCATTGAACAATTCCCATGTCTTCTTACGAAATGACTTGATTTGTCCAAGAGAGATGACATTATATAATTGATGTTTTCTTTATACAAAGAGACACCCTTCCTTTAATGCATGCTTCTTTTTATTTCTTGACCACGATCATAAAAAATTAATATCTCTTTAATGAAATTCGCTTTCAATAATTTCACATAGACTCGTAAATATTCCATCATAACTTTTGAATCCAAGACTTCTCTCTAATCTCTTCAGTGAGATTCTCTAAAATTAGATTTTCACCAACATATCCAAAATTTAGCAAAATTCAACAGTGGATTTGTGCGATATGATCCTTTTACCGAGACTGTATTTTCTTAGACAGTCACACATTCACCATTCACCAAACTACTCTCTTACATTTGCAGTCTAGCTCTGATACCATGTTAAGTTTTAGGATAGCTGAAAATGTAATAGCACTCTATGTTGTATGTGTTTTCCAACTTCAACAATCTCTCTTTCATTTATATTGGGAATGAGGATAGGAGAGACATGTCCCTTCGTGGGACATGTCTATTCATTATTATTTATAAGAAAGGACATGCCTCTTCCCATTAATTATAATTTAATCAATCTTATAATGTTTCATCAATCAATTATTAATTAAGA
>MU224743.1:1049769-1060736 GCA_018584345.1 Thuja plicata
AACATTAACAAATGGAAATCTTGAAAGATAAATTCTAGACCTTAAAATTAAGGAAGGATTTGTAGCTATTAATATAAGGGAGGTAAAGTATGAAAGGATTTGGTCTTTCAATAAGGATGAAGATGTTTAGTATATGCAAAAACTATATGGCATTTCAAAAGAGCTAAAATAACATTATTCATCGGAGGTCTTAAAGAATGACCTGAAATTCCAGAGAGACCCAAGCTTCACATTAACCAAGGGGATGCACTCATTGTTGAAGTTTTTAGACTAAATGAAGGTGTATCAGCTATAGAACCACCTCTAAATGACATGGATTCTAGTTGTAGAGTAGGAATTTTTGATGTAGTTAATTATAAAATTAATATTATAATCTGACTCATAATATTATGCTATAAAGATAATATGCTCATTTTCTTTTTCCGTAAAACTGTAAACTCAATATGGCTTGCTCACCCAACCTTGCGTGGTCTAATCTATCTATAGGTTGTTATGATAGTTATTTTTTAATTTGTAATGCTATAATTTTTAATTTAACAATCTATAATACAAAAAAAAAGAGTCAAGTTTATTTTAATAGAAGAGAGGAAAATTTCTCTCAGTTAATGTTCAACACATCCTTATTTTATTAACCTATTATATATGAGCAATAATTGTACAGGTTTGCATATCATCTTCAATAAAGAAAAATGTAAGATTAAGTTAGATTTTAGAATGGGATGATAAAAGTTGGATGTTAGCACTATAGTTGGTGATTCTTTGTCTATTGGAATCTACTAGTCTGAAGTGGAAACCCTAAATTGTGCTTGATCTACGAGTGCTTGGATGTAATGCCCCTTTCTAAAATAGAATATAATAATAGATACTAATTAATAAAAATATAATATAATATAATAAATGAATAAAAAAATATATAATTACAATATAATTAATTTTAACAAAACGTCACAAGGTGTGCAATGAAGATTTTTTGACTCTATGAACATAACATATACAAGGGAGAAGAGTTCATTTGAATGAGGACATCGATGAAGGAAAGAAATTGGAAAATAGAATTCGGAATAATCAGGCTAGAATTAAAGAAGAATTTAGAAATAGACTGAATTAGAAATAAAGAACATCAATTAAAATTAGTTAATGAGAAATTAAGAAAGAGGAAGAGACACTACTCTTGGGAAGATATATTGAGAAGTTGTAGTGTGAATGCATTTGAGGGGAACGATCTAGTTTATATCAGACTTACATTTGCAGATCTATAAATTAGAAGATAAAAGGGAACATCATCAAAGAAAGGTTGATGGCATAACTGTAAGAAGAGTTTATAGATAAATTGTAAGAAGACTATATGTAGACATAAAAAAGGAATACATGTAGATATAAAATAATATGTTGATGCAAATTGAGAAGGAAAGTGTATATACACTCAAAGGAGAAGAGTATTAAGAAATGACATAGTTTGAAGGAGTGAATCAAGAAAGATTTAATGGATGAAGGACTAAAGAAAGGAGCATATGTGTCAAGGAAGGATTAATAAAGGAATGTGAAGTAAATAAGGAAGAGACTATTTCAAAAGGGCAAAAATTATGTGTGACATTCCCTTTTTTAAATAAGATTTAATAATAAATAATAATAACAAAAAATATAAAATAATAAAAATAAAAATAAAATAATAATATTAAAACAAATAATTAGATTTAGCTAAGTTATTTAAGGGTCAAAAGGCATCAAATGAAAATTTGTGACTCCCTCAAACATGAGATATAAAAAGGGAGAAGAGAACTTCATTTGAAAGGGGGAAAGAGGAAGGAACAAAAAAGGGAAGGTGTGAAGAAAGCAAGAATTAATAGAAAAGAAACAATAAATGAGAAGAAAATGAGGAAGTGACTCCTTCAAAAGGAAAAATTATGAAAGGTTGTGACTCTTTCAAAGGGTGGTAATTGTGAAAGGTTGTGACCTTTGCAAAGGGCATCCATAATGAAGAGGTGTGAATCTCCCACACATTGGAAGATATAAGGTGGATAATGTTTTATTTGAGGAGGACATCTAGGAGAGATCAATTTGGGGAATATTCCCAATGACAACAATGAAAGTGGTTACATATTTAAATGCAAATTAAATATTAGATGTGCTAGCTGACCTAATTTGATAAGTTGCATTGTTTGGTGAAGAGATGCCTCTTGAAGGTATAAAGAGAGGGATAATGAGACTCATTTGGGTATCCATTCAATGAAATATCTTTCAATTTAGGAGTAGGCTTATAAAAAGATCTTAGGTTATAAAAAAATAGATTTTGTGGGATTAAGAAGGCTTGTGAGAAAATCTGAAAGAATAATATGAGAAGACCCAAAAAAGTGAATTGCGGTATACCTATAAGATCAATTAAGAGCAATCTAAAAGGTTAGATTTATAGTTAATTCAAGGTAGACTTAAGGCAAAGTCTAGGAGACTTATTTCAAGAAGACCATCGAATACCAACAAAGGAAAATACATATACAACTTAGAGATAATTAATATAGAAGAGACAATCAAACAACAACAGAAGCAATCATACAACAAAGATAATCAAACCTACAATAGAGGAAATTATAAAATGGGGAATCAAACCTATAGTAGAAGTATAAATGGGTTTTATCCATGATTTCTTGCTTATGAATAAAAATCATGTTTGGGTAAATGCAAGAAGTTCAATCCCAATTCTAGGGAAATTTTCCCAACATTGGGAATCCCACTATAAAAAAAAAAAGCAAGTTCAAGCACCTAACCCAAAAATAAATAATGGGTACGCATTTTTAAAAATACATACACACTTCACTTCATGTGCCCAAGACTAAAGGGTACACGTTTTGCAAAAGTGTTTAATTTTTCAAAAAATGAGCTTGTTGTGATCACTTTTCAAAAATGAGTATGTGTTTTTGAAATAGGTACATGTTTTATAGAATGTGTATATGTTTTTTAATTTTTGAATTTTACACTGACCCTTTGCATTGGTTTTCAAGTCGAAACAAGCTTGGTGGGACCAAGCTTGTGCCTTGGACTTGAAAATTAATGGCTAAGGCATTCGAACCCAAAAATTTTGCCTTGCCATAAATTTTAGAAGATTTCCCAATCAAATTTTTTGACGAAACAAAAGTCCATTGGACTTCTTAGTGTGCAAAATTCAAAAATGCATTTTTTTTGGATTTGATTAATTTTAATATTTTTGTATTATTTATTAATCAAATTGGTACATAAACTTCAAATAGCAAGTTTATCCAAATTTTTAATAACTCTTTTGTGTTTACGATGTTTGCAAAACAAATTATATGACATCAATTGATTTTTGTGTGTCGTACATGTGTATGACATGGTCCTGAAATATGCATTTTGAAAAAGAATTTTTTACACATGTCTACTAGAAAGAAAATTAGACTCTGGGCACTACATTTCCTACTACCAAAGTTTTTTAGATTCAATCTTTAAGTTCCTCAAATTTTTACATCAATATATTGAGAGAGAAAATTTGAAAATTAGGAAAAACACTTCCATTTTTTGCTCAAATATGGGACTCAACTTCTTGAAAGCACTAAAAATACATGCATGTATTTATTCCATTTGAGTTAGAGGAAGTAAGATAGGGAGATGTGGTTTATCACCTCCTTCAAACTAAGTACGCCACCCTTAGAGGGGGAATTTGGTCCATCATTGGATGTTCTTGCCTCTCGTGTTCTAAATGAAGAATTGATTACCACAAGAGATGGATCTAATCCTAGTTGGTCATTCTTGCCTCTTGTGGGCTAAGTGATGAATTGATTACCATGAGAGATGGATCCAATCCTGGTTGGACATTATTGCCTCTTATGGGCCAAGTAATGAATTGATTACCCCAAGAGATGGATCTAGTCCTGGATGGATGTTCTTACCTCTTGTGGGATAAGTGATAAATTGATTACCCCAACAAATGGATCTGGTCTTTGTTAGAGGTTCTTGCCTCTTATGAGATAAGTGGTGAATTGATTTTCCCAAGAGATGGATTTGGTTTTGATTGGATGTTCCTACCTCTTGTAGGTTAAGTGATGAATTTATTACCCCAATATATGGATTTGGTCGTGGTATAATATATGTTGATTGGCATATACCAATATCAATGTTGATGACTATGTTGCCTATGATGACATACATGTGAGAAATTCTAATTGTCTAGAACACATCTTGAAGGAAAGGGCTTGAGGTGTAAATAATAGGGATTTGAGAAGGCTAAGTAGGTCATCCTAGAGTTGACCATAATGACTCTTAGGACCAAAGAACCTTCCATAAAAGAGCTTAAGAACCCACTCATGACCTCCACGCAACTCCACAAGATGGTATGTTTTTTTTGGGAGATGAGATAGGATGGGGAAAGAAAGCACAAGCCACCAAGTAAGAGGGATATGGTAGACATCCCTCTTGGACATGGTGTAGAAATGGATTCGAGAAGACCCATCATGTCTCTTCCTCCAAATCCTAACATGTTATGGAATTATTGATAATCTATGAATATGATGTAGGTTTCCTAACACTAATTTAGTATAAGTATATATGTGTATATTTGTAAATATTGTTTAAGATTGCAAGGTTCAAGTCATGGGGTACATTATTATAGAGATATTTAATTGGTAAAATGTAACCCTAACCAAGTTAAAATTGCAATGGTGATTTTAGGGAAAATTCTCATGCAAATTAGGAAGGGGACATTACATAGGTGTCATATTTATAAACAATAATGGACATAAAATAAGAAAAGAAAGATAGGTTATAGAACCCATAGACAACATTTTCAAATATTTGAATACACTCTGTAATTATGACAAACAAATAAAAGTTAATTGTTTCACATTCTTTCTTTCCCTTTCCAAAGCCCTTTGAACCCTTTGGCTAAGTTGCATAAAATATTTTCTATCTCTCAGGTTGGCAAGAATGGTGCTCTAGTACCAGTTGTAATGTCCCATTCTGGATTTACCCTATATTTTTATTGCAATAAACAAAAATGTTATTGGTTTTTCATTAAAATAGTTCGGATCTCAATTGTTGTTATGAAGTTGTTGATGTTCTTGGATGCTTTCCCTTAATGCTTTGTTAATTGTTGGATTATTATGATGACCCCTTATTTGAATTGCATATTATACGTTAAATGTGTTGTATTCATATAAAACACCTTCCTTATGCATTTATATATCTTCTTGCGTGTCGTTTCACCCAAAAAAGGTGATTTATCACAAGGAGCCAACACTTTTATTTAATTAAACACATTATATTGCTAACTCTAATTGTTTTCTTATGAAAATAGTTATATGAATTGTTGTTTCTTAATCAAAGAATTTGTTTTCTATCATATATTTGATGATTTTCTTATAAATATTAGTGATATCCTTGAATTACGACTGACCCTTTGTTGGTAGTTATTATTATACTTTTCCCTAAAAATTTGGGTCAGCCTCTTGCTACACACACACACACACACACACACACACACACACACACACACACACACATGTATGTATGTATGGGTGTGTGTGTGTGTACATACAATTCACCTAGGCTTATAAAGGCAACAACTTGTTTTCAATAAGAGATACTAATAAGTTGGATGACAAAATAACCTATTACAATTACTCTTTCAACTACAATAATAGAGTACATGATATCTACTTATACTTCTAAGGAGACCAAGTTTGGATTTAGAAATCACATTTAGATATTGGGTTGAAGTGAGATATAGATTTGATTTTTTGTGACAATTATATTTCTATCATTTGCACAAATTCTACAATCTTTTTGTGCAAATAAAGCACATTGATAGGTAGTATCACTAAATTCATGAGGTAGTGGAGGATAGGAGGGTTATGGAAAAGAAAGGGAATTCGTCAATGTGTGATGAAGTTATTTTCATAAGGCATGTGAACTCAAAGAAGTTCAAATGTTACAAGATTAATATAAGATTATTTGAATTAACATTTAGTTTATTGTGTCAATTACTCCTTATGGTTATTGCAGTGTATGTGGAACAATGTTTAAATTGTAAATTTTCCTAAAATTATTTTTTAATAATAATTAGCAAATGAAAATTTGAGAATGTTTTCAAATTTTACCATGTAACAATCTCTAACTTATTATATATATTACAAGAAGCATATAGGAATACTAAAAAATTAATGGTTCCAATTTTTAAAAATGGGACAATCTTATAGTCCATAACCAAATAGCTACATTAACAAAATTATTATCGATAAAAAATATATTGTGTGGTTGCTAAGTTTCATGTGTATGAAGAAAGTTTGATATTATAATGGTTTATCATAAACAAGTCTAAATCATAGTGATTATGGTCTTGTAGGGTTGCTTATCTATTTTTTTACTTAAATTTTAGTAGAATAAATGATCCCACGCAAATTAAGCATAATGAATAATCTAGAATCTTTTCCTATAATGTTGAAGTTGTAATAATTTAGAAAATGACTAAATGCATTTCCTTCTCTTGATGTTTGTAGCTTCGATCAGATAAAATTAACATGGTATTAGAGCCAAGTTCCTTCTATAAAGTCTAAACCACTTGAAGGAAGATCTGATTAGATTAAATAAAGATTAAGATCAGATTTTTCAAATATATATATATATTCTTTTGAAAATCTTGTACCTAAAAAATGGCAAATGGAATCAGAATTGAAGACAGACTTGAAGCTGCTTCAAATTTTGAATCATGGAAACTACGTATGATGTTGATACAAAGAAAGAATGAGTTAAAAAGAATCATAGAAAATCCTCCTAATGAGAATGACGAGAAGAGCCAATGGGAAAAGGACAATACCAAAGCAATGGAGCTATTAGTAGATGGAGTAAAAGATCATCTACTACCCATTATCACAAAGTCAGACTTTGCATATGAAATGTTCAAAGCCTTGGAAAACATGTATGAGATCAACAACACTAGCAGGATCCTTACTCTTAAAAATCAATGCTCTAATATTAAAATGAATTAAGGAGAGACCATTACCTCATATTTTATGAGGATAACAGAATTAAGAAACCAACTATCAATAATTAGTCACATCTATGATAGTAAAGAGTTAACTATGGTAACTTTAAATGGACTCCCTATGTCATAGAAAAAATTTAGACAAGGAGTAAGTGCTCGTTCAAAACTCTCCAAATTTGATCGACTAAAAGTTGGCTGCATCCAAGAAGAGTGTAATCTAATATCTAGAAGAATCATGGAACCCATAAATGAAGATGTTCAAGGTCTAGTCACTAGGTTGAAAAGGAAAAGGGGAAAGTACTCAAATGATAACCAATCATTTAAGAAAAAAGAGACATATCTAAAGTACAATGTTATAGATGCGACAACTACGGGCACACTACAACAAAATGTCCTGACTGAAACAAACATAACATGTCTAAAGTGCAATGTTATAGATGCGACAACTATGGGCACATTGCAACAAAATACCCTGACAGACTCAAACATCAAGCTACCCTTGTTGAAGTCAGTAACTCGAAATTATATTCAGAGAAACTTGTATTCTAAAGAACTTCTAGTTTAAGAGGGAGTTCAGTGATGAAGGTGGAATACTTCTAAGGTAAACTTGATATGATTGTAATAATTGATTATTATACTAATGAAAATATTTATATTAATTGGACCATGTGTACATCATGAGGAAGTGACAACTTCCAAATGATTATCACTTGTTTTTGTAAGAGTTATTGAAAGGTGACGATCATACAATAACTTGACTTTCTATTGTGATAGACATCGTGTGATGGCTCAAACAAATCACAATAGATGATTTCTTGCATGGTGGATTCAATTCCTTAAACAGACCATTGACCTTCTATTGTGATAGACATCGTGTGATGGCTGAAACAAATCACAATAGGATACATCACCTATGGAAATTTTTTTGTTGTTGTTATGGTGAATATCATGAGATTTGATATTCTTGATTAGACCATATCTCTTGATATCACGATGAGGTGATATCTTTTCTCTTAAAAGTAATGGATCTTTTGTGAATTGCATTTTGATGGATTGTATCTTCTCTCGCTAAGAGGGAGTGTTGATGTTTGTAGCTTCGAATAAAATTAACACCTTCCTCTCCTCTTTTCAATTTTCTTCCAAATTTTAACTCTAATAATTTCTTTATCAACATAAATAAATACACATATTTATCATTTATATTAAATAAAAAGAATAATTATAATGGTTCTCATTAACTCAATAATGAAGGGACTTCCTAAAAAAATTCAGTGGGTGTTGCTGAGATTTTTTAGGATTATTTTAAAGTGAGAGGTCCCATGAATTTTGTATTGGAGTTCATGCTTAAATTTTTAAGCTTCACAATTTATGGAAGCTAGTGGTCTCATTAATTTTTTAATTTAGCCTATTCAATTAGGTGACTAAATAAATTAAAATATAGAAAAAATATTTTAAATTTTAAATGATTGACAAGTGGAAAAAAAAAGCTTAAGGTGGTGGGGCAAATTTTAGCCCCACCCCACTTTTTCAGCCTCTTCAAATTTGCAGCTCTAAAATGTAGGGTGTGCCACTTTTGAGGAAAAGATTCAGTTTAATCCTATAGTAATATTTTTTGATTTGATGGGACCTCCTCCTCCATAAAAATAGATCCTGAAGTCCTCCTAAAAAGAAGAGCAACTAAACTTAAAATAACTACCAAGAATATTGGTAATTATGTAAATCTAGAACCTATTTTCCTTTTTCATATTTTTTTCATTTTTAATTTTGTATCATCTTTCTTTCAATCTTCTCACAGACCAGTTTTAAAATATGAAGCTTGTACTGTTCTTTAAACCATATGATCTGTTTTCATATTGCTGGAACGCATTCCTACTCCTTCCTAATTTCAAATTTTGGGCTGCCTAAACTAAAATTCCCAGAAATAATGAGCTCAGAGACAGAAATTCATTTGCTGCGATGTGATGCAGAAAGAATAAATCTTTAATTAACTGTTGTAGAGTTGTGATAATTATCGTATACTGTCTGCATAATTTTTTACTTCCATCATTTTTCTATTGAGATACTTGGCTATCGTGACCAAAATAATAAATAGCAATAAATGCAAAAACTTTGCGGTAATCAGAAGAAACAGTTTAATGTGCGGTTTCAACAAAACGAAACATTTAAAAATGGTATGAAGAAATGCACACCTTTTGAGATCTGGTTTGAGCTTGTTAACCCATCGGAGGCGGCAGGATTTACCAGTGCGAGGCAATAAACCCTTTGTGCGAATCGAACTCCAATCGCGCGGCCCATACTTCCTCACATATTCCACCAAAATCTCATCTTCTTCTGCCATCCACGGCCCTTTCCTCACTGCGCTCCCTCCTCCGCCATTATTATTATTATTTATTTTACTACTTTCTTCAATTCCGTTCATGACGCTCTGCAACTTCTCCATATTTCTTCAGTTATGCATGCAATCCTCGACGATCAATTTTAATTCGATGAAGAAAGTTTAATGCTCACACGAAAATGATACTGGAAATGGCTCCAAGCTTGAAGAAAATTTAGTTATGCTTGTATTCCATGCATATTTACCCCTGTAATCTTTTCCTCTGTACCGATCCCTTTGCAAATCTTTACCAGAAATTATTCAAGCAATTCAAATCTTTACCAAAACTTATTCAAGCAATTCAAATCTTTACCAGAAACTGTGCTAGCAGTTTAAATCCAGTACAGTCCTCCTCTTTAGAAGATCGGGATTAACCCTAATTGTTCATCTGAGGGTTTTATAGATTGAAATGCATCCTGTCCTTCTGCATTGGAATTTTTCTGCAAGGAAGGAAATTTAGGATTAATCGTCAACCAAAAGTTGACAGATTCCGAGAAAATCTTGCGTGACTTTGAATGAAATTCGCAAAAGCATTAGGGTTCGAAGAAAAGGGGGAGGATTTGGATTTGAAGCAGACAAAGAGCATAAATGTTGCAGAAGGGAGTGTTTTCAAGATTTAGGAGAAAGAAAGAGCAATACTCATAATGTCGGCAAACTCGCCGGCGGTCGAATTGGGTAGTTATTTGGCGGTTAAAGTTCAATATTTTAAACCGCTAAAATTATACGTGTTTAAACATATTTAGCACAAAACAAAATAAAATTAGTAACAATCAAATGCTTTTAAATCATGGTTATTGTCAATCCTACTAAAGATGAGTTTTTACGTCTATGAGACCAAGTAGTTTAAGGGATCAAAGAAACTTTCTTTTAGACAATTTTCATATTCATTTCTAATTTGATTTTCTTTTATGAATCTTGATCACAAACGAGAGTTTGATTGACCTTATCATTTTGCACTTATCTTAGAGGTGCCTTTTTAGAATTAAGTAATTTATACATGTTTATGTCTTCTAGAGCTTTTTTTATATTTAGAAAGATTCAATTAATCTAAAATATAGAATGTAAAGAAATTATTAGTCCAATGTTTTTTTCTTTTATTTATATGTTTTTTTCCTTTTGCTACAAATTGTAAGGATTTGCTTTGGAAAATTAACATTTTTTTGGTAAGTTCCAAAATTAACATTTTGTACTTACTTTAAAAGTGTTTTTTAAATTAAGTAGTGTTTATTTCTTAGAAGACTTTTAGTTATTTTTGGTAAGATTTAAGTTAATTGTTTAGGTAGAATATTAAGAGTTAATTTAATTTCAAAATGATTTTATTACTATCTAGATAATACTATTGTATTTGTGAAGCATTAATTAATGTAACATATGATTTTTTATTAAAAATTTGACATACATTTAATTGTGAAGAAATTTGTCAAATTAAAGAAAACACATTTGATTTTCTTTATTAGTTCTTTTCATAGGCTTGGAACTATAAGACACAACCAATTTTTAACAAGTGATTAAACTATGTGATTTCAGCGAATCATTTTTTTTCAATTTTGTTAATAATATCAAATTTTTCTAATATATATATATATATATATATATATATATATA
>MU224743.1:1066839-1111315 GCA_018584345.1 Thuja plicata
CTCTGATTCTGATCTGATGATATCCACTTTTCAAATCAATTTTGGTAAAATACTTTGCTCCACTCAAACAATCCATTATGTCATCCATTCTTGGTATAGGAAACCTATACTTCACTGTGATCTTGTTTATTGCTATGGAATTAGTGCACATTCTCCATTCTCCATTCTTTTTAGGTGCTAACATAGCAAGTACTGCACATGGACTCAAAATTTCTCTGATTAAGCCTTTGTTCAACAACTCATGAACTTTTTGATTAAGCTCTTCATTCTTGGTAGGTGTTAACCTATATGGTGCTTTATTTGGTAAACTAGCTCCAGGAATTAGATCCATACAATGATTGATATCTCTGATTGGTGGCAAACCATCAGGTACATTATCTAAAATGATTTCTTTGTATTCAGTCAACAATTTCTCAACTTCTGCAGGTATGTCATCTTCTACATTCTTACTTGGTTTGTTAGGAATCAAAGCATAACAGATATCATTTCTTTTCATATCTTTAACAAGTTGTCTACCTTCCATCAAACAAACTTTCACAAATGCACACAACTCATCAATAGATTCTTCAATCAAAGGCAACAAAATTTGCTTCTTTCCATCAACCCAAATAGAATATCTATTCAACATTCCATCATGTATAGCATGTCTATCATACTTCCAAGGTCTACCCAACAATATATGACAACAATCCATTGGCATAATATCACATAACACCTTATCATAGTACTTTCCAATTTTCAGATTCACAAAACATTGTTCACTCACCATTAATGTGTGCTCATCCTTGATCCATGAGATCTTGTAGGGTTTTGGATGTTTCGTCCTCTCCAACTGCAAATTTTCAACCATTTCCTTAGATGCCAGATTCTCTGAGCTTCCACTGTCAACAATGACTTTCCAAACCTTGTTAGCAACTCTACATCTGGTCTTGAATAAACTTTTCCGGATTGAATCTTGCTTATTTTTCAAACTCCATAGTATCCTTCGGATTATGAGGTTTCTTTTAGGTTCATTGGATGTCTCCTCTTGGATTAATGCATTTCTGCTATTGTTACCACCTTTCTTGCTTGCATGTGTACACTCAAAGGATTTATGTCCTTCTTCACCACAATTGTAGCAAGTTACTTGGAACCCTCTTCTACTATATCCACCTCTGGAATAATTACCTCTTCCTCGGTATGAATTTCCACCTTTCCATTCAGTCTTTCCTTTGTCTTGACTAGTGTCTGTATTTGACTTGTCTGGTTCAGATCGAATTTTTTCACCATGAGGTCTACCTCTTCCTCTAGGGAATCTACCACCTCTACCTCTTTGTCTTTGTTCATATCTTCTGTTCAACTTTTCTTTATCTTTTAGGGTAAATTGATATGCCTCTTCAATACCTTCCATTTTGACCAAACTAATTTCATCTTGTATGGAACTTCTCAAGCCATTCAGGTATCTTGCAACTCTTTCCACTTCATCTTCAACATGTCCAAATCTGATGTCTAATCTATAGAATTATTCAGTATAGTCTTTGACTAATTTGTCCTTCTGCTTCAAACTTTGCATTCACTAGATTAGGTTAATCTGATAATCACAAGGTAGAAATTTGTCTTTCAATTTTTTAACCATCTTATCCCATACCTTGATCTTGTCTTTACCTTTCTTCTTTCTATCCAATTGCAGGTGTTCCCACCATAAGGATGCATGACCTTTCAATTTTTTGATTGCAATCTTCACCTTCTTATCTTCTGTAACATTCTCATATTCAAAATATTTTTCCATCTCAGTGATCCAATCAGTCAATTCATCAGAATCTAACTTTCCACTATACTCAGGAGGATTAAACTGAGGTGTGGATTTCAAACTTGTCAAAGCTCTCAGGAATCTTTCCTCTTCTTGATCCATCACAGGTGCAAGTGCAACTTCACCTTAAACCTCTTAAAATTCATCCTCACTAACATCTTCAAGATGTCTTCCTCTGCTCTACGCTATCTCAACAGCTTCCGATCTTGCAGTCATTTGTCTAAGCATATCAGCTAGACCTTGATCAACATTTCCTCTCCCACGAACAATTTTGAAAATCTCTACAATTGTAGGTCAGATCACAACCTTCCACCCTACAACAAATATCTTTAGAGTTTACAAGAAGGAGCCACAGATCTCAACTCGCTCTGATACCACCTAACGCAAGGAGGCTAGAGACAGGGCCTAGGGCACACCCATAACCATCCAACTTGCAGATACAATGTGGAATTAACACAACACACAGTGGGAGAAGAGAAATACATAGATCATTATTATTAAATCATCAAACTTAATACATATCAGGCTATAAGGCCTTCCTGGTTACGGCCATATACAAAGAAATGTATTATAATTCAATCTTCTTACAACAGAGATCTTAGATCTTCAATATCTTGACATTTGCCTTCTTGCTCTAAGACTTGCTCCAAACTAAGAACATATAAAATAATATATACAAGAGACCAACAAGGAAGTCAGTGCTCAAAACCCAAAGGAGAGACCCAGATTTAGGTCCACACTGATCCCAAGATAGATCCCAAATAAATCCAGCCATGAAAATTAAATGAAGAAGTTGGCCACACCTCCAACTCCAAAATAAACCAACTCGGCAAGGGCATGACTGAGCAACAAAGCACTCGACCAAAGAAGATTCAAACAATAGCAACAGACATGACCAAGCAACTTGGAAAGCGTGTCGAGCAATAGAAGCCGAGCAACAAAGAACAAACTAAGGAATGCAGTAAACATATTTTTGGTTGAGAAGGATTGCCAAGGACCCAAGATGCTCCTGCATCAAATACAAACTGTTAAGTGTGACCTTGTTAGAGGATTTAAATCTAACACTTTGTCTTTTAACCTAGCACTCGCTATGATGTCAACAAGAAAACCTTTTGATACTCTTGAGTATCTCAATACAATAAGGACTATTAAATCTCACTCGGTTAAGAGATTTTATGAATCAAAGGTTAAACTAATACAATAAATGATCTATTCACAATACAATTTAACTTGAAAATATTCAGATCTATTGTTAGTCTAATAATACCTCTCTGATCAATCTTCTCTTCAGTTCCTTTGCTCTCTTTCTTTCTTCTTCTCGATGAATGCTCTGTCCTCTATTGCTCGATGTTTGCAGAATTCCTTGGCTCTGTTCTTTAGCCTGTATGATCAGATCTGTATCAAGAATTCTATCTTCACACAAATTATACTTAGCATTCCTCTCTTTCTAATGAATTCCTTGTCTCTTTATATAGACATGACTAGCCACTCAATCTTCTTGTTTTTTTCATAGATCACTTCTTGGTCCATAAAACTCACCTTGATTTTCTTTATCCCATAAAGCTATGCTTTAGTTTTATTCCACAAATCTCTCCTTGACAAATGTGAATAAAACATGCTTTAAATCTTTTTCCTTTCTTTAGTTTAACTAATCATTGGAAATAAAGCAATCAATCAGTCAATCCCTAAATATAGCTCTACCAGCTAAGTAATTTTGTCATTCTTTAACTTCAGTTATGATCAGTGATCAACTCCATTTATGCTTGGTAACAACTTCAGTTTACTGCGGTTCTCGGTATATACTCTCTGTAACACTTGCTCGGTTACTACTATGCTTGATTTACACTATGAACTGCTCGGGGTTCACTGTCTGTCGGTGTTCACTATCACTTAGTGTATACATACTTTTTAAGTTTTACTGACCACATAAACTTTGTCTCTTCAGCTCTTCAAGGTTATGATATTATGTGTATGAACAATCAAACCATATCAAGTTGACATCAATGACAATACAATACATTAACTGATTTAATGTCTTGTATTCACTTTTGCAGCTCGGTGATCATCAAATTATTATCTTCAAACATTCAATCAATTATAGTTTATCAATCTCTCCCTTTGGCATTAATGGCAACATACTATGAAATATGCAATATAAAATATTCCATAACATACCAAACTTATTGTTCTATAACCAATTCAAATATTTGAATCTCAGTAAGCTCTTCTAGCTTAGATTTGATTTTGCATTGTGCTCTCCCTTTCTTCATTCCCTTCAATGGATAGGTGTAGCAATTTTGTCTTTTGATTATGTCTCTCCCTTTCTTGTAGAATCTCTTCTCCCTCTTTTGGATAGATATGCAATGTTAACTCTCTCCAATTCTCTCCCTTTGATGGATGGTTTTTTTCATTGAATATCTCTCTCCCTTTAATCTTTCTCCCAAAAGATATTTCATTGAATATCTCTCTCCCTTTGATAACAATGCCAAAAATATACAGCTTTGTAGTAGCCAACAATCTTGTCTCCCTTTGAAGCTTTCTCTCCCTTTAGTGGACTGATATGTCATTGCAGTCCATATCTCAGCTTGCATTAACATAATTAATCTTCTGACAATGTGTAGGTTGATGCAGCCTCCAATTCAGCTTAGTGACCAGTAGACAAGGGACAAACCCCTAGTCTTTTCCTCAGGTACTCAAATGTATCTTTTGGTAATGGTTTTGTGAATATATCTGCTAGTTGTTCTTTGGATTGTACATATTCCAGCATTACCTATTTCTCATGTACCTGTTCCCTCAAGTAATGATACTTAATAGCTATGTGCTTTGTCTTAGCATGCATCACATGGTTTTTTGAAATTTTTATAGAACTTGTATCTTCACAATAGATAATTATTGCAGGGTCAAGAATTTCCTCATTCATACCTTTCAGCAATTTCTTGATCCATGCAATGTTAGAGCAATTTGCAGTAGCAACTACATATTCTTCTTCTGCAGTTGATTGAGATATGCATCATTTCTTTTTTCTTATCCATGTGACAAGTCTATCACTCATAAAGAATGCTCCTCATGTAGTGTTCTTTCTATCATCTTTGTTTCCATCCCAATCAGCATCAGTGTAAACTTGTAGCTCAAATTTTCCTTCTTTATTGTACCACAAAACATAGTCTTCAGTATTCTTCAGATACCTCAAAATTATTTTAACAGATGTCATATGTGATTCCTTAGGATTAGCAGAGAATCTTGCAACTATACCAACTGCATGTGCTATATCAGGTCTAGTGTGTACAACATACATTAGTTTTCCAATCATAGATCTGTATAAGGTTTGATTTACCTCAGTTGTCATGTCTTCCTTTGTCAATTTGCATCTGGTTTCCATAGGTGTTCCAACTGGTTTTGAGTCCTCTATCTTGAATATCTTCAGAACTTCTTTGATGTATTTGGATTGTGTGATGTATATGCCTTGATCCTGTTGTAGAATCTATAGACCAAGAAAAAAATTGATCTCTCCAAACATTGACATTTCAAATTATTTCCTCATTGCTTCAAAAAATGACTTGCATAGCATATCATTACCTCCAAATGTGATATCATCAACAAATATCTCAGCAATCAAAGTCTTATCATCGGTATCTCCTTTCAAATACAGATTGTACTCTTATCACTTATTCTAACAAATCCAATACTAATGAGATAAGAGTGAAGTCTTTCATACCATGCTCTTGGTGCTTGTTTCAATCCATACAAGGCTTTGTGTAGTTTACAAACCATGTTCCTCCTGTTAGGATCAACAAACCCTTCAGGTTGTTCAATGTATACCTCCTCTTCTAGTATTCCATTCAGAAATGTAGATTTAACATCCATTTGGTATACTTTGAATCCTTTGAAAGTAACATAAGCAAGTAGAATTATTACTCCTTCTAGTCTAGCAATGGGTGCAAAGGTTTCTCCATAATCAATACCTTCTTCTTGTGCATAACCTTTGCATACGAGTCTTTCTTTGTTCCTTGTGACTTCTCCATTCTCATTAAATTTGTTTTTGAAAATCCATTTGGTGCCAATGACATTTTTGTCACTCGATTTGAGTAATAATGTCCATGTTTTATTCTTCTCAATCTGTTCAATCTTTTCATTCATTTCACTAACCCATTCTTGATTCTCAAGTGCAACATCAACAGATTTAGGCTCAAAATCACAAATCAAACATCTATTGTTAAGAGACTTACTTCTTGTTCTCATTCCTGCTCTTTTGTCCCCAATGATCTAGTCTTGTGGATGGTGTCTTCTGACATATTTAGCAAGTATAGGTTGAGATCTCTGTTCTTTATTTTGATCTTCATTTTGGATCTTCATGCTCGGCTCAGCATTGTGAGCATTATCTTGATTCTCGGTGTGTACAGCCTATTGCTCGGTTGTATTGTTCTGCCGCTAGGGAAAGATGTCATGTTCTTCTATGTAGACAAATATGTTTTGATCTTTGTGTTCCTTTCTTCTTTCCTCATCATTTTTCTCAGCAAATTCATCCACTTTAACATTTGCACTTTCAATGATTTTGTTAGAAGATTTGTTCAGACATTTATAAGCTTTGATTTTAGTAGAATATCCTAAAAATATTCCTTCATCACTTTTAGAGTCAAGTTTCCCATTTCTATCATCTTTCAGTATATAACATTGACTTCCAAAAATTCTAAAGTAACTCACATTTGGTGTGTATCCATACCATAGCTCATAAGGTGTCTTATTTGTGTCTTTCTTCAATTGAACTCAGTTTAGTGTATAGATAGAAGTGCTTACAGCTTCTCTCCAGAATGTTTGTGTGATGCCTTTTCAATCATCACTGCTCTGGCACAATCAATAATTGATCTATTCCTCCTTTTAGCAATCTCATTTTGTTGTGGTGTTCTCGGTGTAGAAACCTATCTTGTAATCCCATGCTCATTACAAAAGTTGGTGAATTCATTAGAAATAAATTCTCCTCCTCTATATGATCTTAAACATTTTAGTTCTTTTCCAAAAAAAATTTCAACTTTAGCTTTATACCATTTGAACATCTTAAATGCTTCGTATTTCTCTTTTAAGAACATGATAGTCATCATCCTAGAATAGTCATCAACAAATAGAATAAAGTATCTATCACCATAATAGCTCTTCGTTCTCATTGGTCTACATAATTCAGTGTGGACTAACTCCAGAATAGCATTAGATGTGTAGGTTTTTCTCTTGAAACTAGACTTTGTCATTTTTCCTATTTGACAATTCTTGCACATAACATGGTTGGGCTTTGAAATACTCGGTAAACCTCTTACTTTTGTTTTCTTACTTATCTTAACCATGTTGTCAAAATTCACATGACGTAACCTTTTATTCCACAACCAAACATCTTCATTTCTAGCCAATAAACAAGTGGTCTTAATATTGTCAAAATAGAATAGATTACCTTTTGTTTGTTCACCAATACCGATCAACTTTCCTGTTCCATTATAGATCATTGCCTTTTTTTTCTCAAATGAAACTCATTGTCCTGTGTTGTTCAGCTGTGAAACACTCAATAAATTATAGTAAATTCCTTTCACCCAGTATGTATTTTCACATCTAATCAGATTATTCAACATGATGGTACCTTTTCCTTCGACTGGGAAAGGTGAGTCATTGCCCATCTTAACTGATCCACCATTATAATACTCAAAATTTTAAAACTTTTCTTTATCTCCAGTCATGTGATGAGTACAACCACTATCAATAATATAGACATCATTTTTTCTAACTTTAGAGATGAGTGTTGTTTCAACATACCTTTCTTCTTTGTCTAAATCATCCTTCATAGCAACAAATACTACCTCAATATCTTCATCAAAATCAATGTCAGAATTTTCAACTTTGTTCTCAGCCAAATAATAAGCCTTCTTTCCTTTGTCCTTGTAATCTCAGTTATCTCTTCTATCAGAGTGTTAGTTACTTTTTTAATCTCAGTCATCACTTCTTTCATACTTATTTTCATAAGATATGTCATTATTTCTTTCATCCTTTCTCTTGTTAGGACATCTAGTAGAAAAATGTCCAATTTCTTTGCAATTAAAACATACCAATGGTAATTTACCTTTATATATTCCTTTACCTCTATTTAATCTCCTAGTCATTAGTGCTTCAAGTTCATCAAGTTCTTGTTCATCATTATCATTGTCACTATCATTTCTCATAGTGTGTTTGTTACTAGATTTGCTTATTTTCATAGAAGACTTGAATGCAGACTCAATAGTAGGTAAGACACTATTGTCATAGTTGTTCATCTCAAATGAAATAAGTCTACCAATCAAACTATCAAGAGTAACATTGTTACTAGATATTGTTCTCATTACTTGAATTGCAGATACTCTAATAGCATAAATGGGTAGTAAGATTCTTAGAATTTTACTTACAATTGTTCCTTCATCAAGTACTCCTCCTACTCCATGGATAGCATTGAAAACTTCTTTAATTTTTTCATTGTACTGAGTGTTGTTCTCCCCTTCTTTCATTCTTAGGTCATCAAACTTTCCTCTTAGGCTTTCAGCCTTAGCTCTTAGCACATTTGCATCTCCTCCATGTACTAGCTGGATTTTGTCCCACATTTTCTTTGTAGAGGTGCATGATTTCACATCTTCAAATTTAGCATCGGTTAGTGAAGAAGCGAGTTATATCATCATATAATTGTGTTCATGTTTCTCTCTCAATTGATCAATAGTCAAAGGTATGGAGTAGGTGCAACATATTCAGTATCCAAGTGTTGTGTGACATCATTTCCAATACCTGATAGATGAAGTCTTATCCTGCTTTGTCATGATGGAAATTTTTCTTTGTTCAACTTAGGCACATCCCTTTTACTCATCTTGTGAGCTTTATCTTAAGTCCCTTTAAAATTTTCTTCCAAGCACCAAAGCTCTGATACCAATTGTTAGAATAACTGAGAGGGGGGGGTGAATCAATGGCCTTAAAAATAATTTGAAAAGATCCAACCAAAACTTATATCTCAAATATAATACCCTCTAGTTATCTTAAAGTCCCCAATCATCAAGATGTATGTCATAAATAAACTTAACAAATATAAACTCCTCGGTAAGATAATTCTTTATCTTTTTTAGACTTTACCGAGTAGCAGCAAATAAACTTAGAGTTAACCGACCAATCTAGTTTCAATAATGTGTAAAGAAAAATATCAATGCAATGAAACATATACACATTTGACACATATATTTTAACGTGGAAACCCAACATGGGAAAAACCACCTGGGACTGGTAACCCAAAATATTTTCACTCTTCTGAAGTGAGCTCAGTGAAGAGCCAACCCTATTAAAGGTTACAATACACACTGTTAAGTGTGACCTTGTTAGAGGATTTAAAACTAACAGTTTGTCTTTTGATCTAGCACTCACTATGATTTCAACAAGAAAACCTTTTGATACTCTTGAGTATCTCAATACAATAAGGACTGTTAAATCCCACTTGGTTAAGAGATTTTCTGAATCAATGGTTAAACTGATACAGGAAATGATCTGTTAACAATACAACTTTAACTTGCAAATATTTAGATCTATTGTTAGTATAATAATACATCTCTGATCAATATGCTCTTCAGTTCCTTTTCTCTCTTTCTTTCTTCTGCTCAGTGAATGCTATGTCTTTTGTTGCTCGGTGTCTGTAGAATTCCTTAGCTCTATTCTTCAACATGTATGATCAGATTTGTATGAAGAATTCTATCTTCACACAAATTATACTTAGCATTCCTCTCTTGCTAATGAATTCCTTGTCTCTTTATATAGACATGATTAGCCACTCAATCTCCTTGTTTCAGTCATAGATCACTTCTTGATCTGTAAAACTCACCGTGCTTTGCTTTATCCCGTAAAGCTCTACTCTAGTTTTATTCTGCAAATCTCTCCTTGATAACTATGAATAAAACATGATTTAAATCTATTTCCTTTCTTTACTCTAACTTATCATTGAAAATAAAGCAATCAATCAGTCAATGCCTTAATGTAGATCTATTAGCTATGTAATTTTGTTGTTCTTTAACTTCAGTTCTGATTGCTCATCAACTCTAGTTATGCTCAGTAATAACTTTAGTTTACTGCGGAGCTCGGTATATACTTTCTCGCTATACACTATCTCGGTAACACTTGCTCGATTACTACTATGCGTGGTTTACACTGTGAACTGCTCGGGGTTCACTATTCATTGGTTTTCACTATCACTTAGTGTATACAGAATTTTTAAGTTTTACTGACCACATAAACTTTGTCTCTTCATCTCTTCAAGTTTATGATATTATGTGTATGAACAATCAAACCATATCAAGTTGACATCAATAACAATACAATACATTAACTGATTTAATGTCTTGCATTCACTTTTGCAGCTCGGTGATCATCAACTTATCATCTTCAACATTCAATCAGTTATAGTTCATCACATAAATTCTTGATTGATGAGGCTCTGATCATTGACCTATTAATTTTTCAACCACCTCATATAGAGTCATAAAAAACCCTTCTTTCAAATTTAAGCTGATGTGGTTGCAAGATAAATCTTGACATGACCTTATGATGGGCTGGTGGTATGAAGGGATGCATGCCCATGGTATAACCAAGTTTACTTTTGGGGAGAGGCTTCAACATGTGAGTTACATGCTTAAGAGGTGGAACAAAAAATATTTTGGGAACCTACATACTCAGAATTTGGCTACTCAGTCTAAGCTGGATAATGTCACTTGTCATATTTGGGGTCAAGAGATGACTTATGGTCCAAGTATAGATGAGTCCTTGGCTCTTAATGATTTAGAAGAGTGGGAGTTGCATGAGGAGATTTTATGGAAGCATAAGTCTTGTGTAAATTAGATTCAGGAAGGGGATAGGAGCACAACTTTTTTCATAACTCAATTAAGTCTTAGAGGTATGGGAATTCTATTTCCTCTCTTGTTTCTTCAAAAGGGGCTCAGGTCTCCTCTCATGAAGAAATTTATGGGAAATTTTTTGGTTACTTATCTAATGTGTTCACCAAGGAGGATCCCATAGCTATTGGATTGTATTCCCCCTCCAGTCTCTGCAGAGATGAATGAGGTTCTCTTGCGTCCCATCTTGTTGTTTAAATTGGAGAAGGTTGTGTTTAATATGAAAAAAGGTAAGGCTCCTGACCTGGACGAGTGTTTGATTAAGTTCTTTCAGGAATTTTGGGAGATTATAAAATATGATCTTCTTGAAGTGGCTTTGGAATCCCAAAGGAACAAACAAGTTCTTAAGTCTATGAACTCTACTTTCTGTCTTTCATACCTAAGAAAGAGGGAGCTATTTTTTTGGATCAATTCAACCCTATTTCTTTATGTAATGTTGTCTACAAGATCATCAGTACTAAATTGATGGTTGAAATAATCAAACCACTTCTTTGTGCTTGATCTCTATAGAGAAATGTAGTTTTGTTGGTGGAAGATAAATTTTGGATGGGATTGTGATAACAATGGAGGCTATTCACTATATGGCTACTTCTAAGGAGAAATCTATAGGTTAATAGGGATAGGATTGTATGTCTTCCCTAATGAAAGACATTCAAAAGTGAATTAATAATTTCTTAGATATCCAATACTGATATTTTCATCCCATATCCCATCTGTGCCTAGATTAGCTACCCTATCAGGTTTATTATTGCCTTCTCTGTATATGTGATTAAGTATAGTTGATATATATTATTTTAGTAGTTTTGAATCTCTTCCAACAATATTATCCAATTTCTAATTTTGATTTTTTCCATCTCTAAGTGCATTGATAATAAGAGCATAATACCCTTCTATCTCTAATTTCTTTATTTCTAGGTCTTTACATAATAGTAAGCCCTCAATTGATGAATTAATCTTTGCAACATTATGTTTTACTTCTCCTAATGGCCTTGCCAAGATAGTAAAAAATAAACCATCCAAATGATGGATCACATACCCAATCACTGCTTTCTCAGGGTTTCATCTGGCAGCACTGTCAAAATTAATCTTAAACCAACCTCTTGTCGGAGGAGAATATTTACATGCTTTCCTTTTTTATATTGTTGATTAACCCCATTTACCCACAAAGGTTGGAATCTTCAGCCCTGTAAATTTCATTCTATTATTTTCCCCCCTCACTAAGAAGTTTGTAACCTTATGTTGCATGTTGCTCGATCTACTATTAGTTTTTTCTACTATAGATGCTTCAATTTTATTAGTCAACTGTAATGGGGTGATTTCATTACCTTTGAATATCCTTATATTCCTTTCTTTCCATACTTCTCATAGTAAAATTGAAGGTGAGATTACCCATAATAATCCATAAATATTATTCCTGAGATAGATCGGCCAGGCTTTTAGAAAACTAAGAAGGTCTGTAAAGAATGCACTATACCATTCAAGTTTGTCTAATAACAAAGACCAACAGGGATGGGTATATTCAAAATTTAGCATCAAATTATTTATTTATTCTTCATATTTCTCTCAAAGGAGACATCTATTTGGTCCTTCATAGCCATATTTTCTGAACCAATTCATAGTTAATATTTTTTTTTACATAGCTTCTCATAAGAATGTTCCAGCTTTTGGTAGACACAAACTATCCCAAAATAGATTTATGGGTAGGATTGCCTTGAACCATTGACCATTGTTTCTAATGTAATTATAACCTTCCTTTACATTGTATTCTCAATTTTTGGCCCAGCTTCATATTAATTTATCTTCTCCTTTATTAATTATTATATCTCTATCTTGTAGTATTATTTTTATAATGTTGATATCATCTCTTGGTTTGTTGATATCATCCAACGTTTTCCATTTACATCCAAGTGTCAGATCATTGTTGTTTATTGGAATATAATCTTTAACATACCTACCTACTTCATTTTCCAAGATATCTATCATATTGTGATTAAAATTGAGGTTGAGTATGGGGGGATCCTCCCCATGAGTCTCTCCAAAATAATGCCTTGCTTCTATCTACTACGTTCCAAGATAATTGATTAGTAATTACATTCCTACAACTTATCAGAAATTCCAATTTCTCGATACTTTGGGAGGAGAGTTGGTTCTAAAAATGATGGTTGGATCATTGGGTCTTAAATATTTATTTTTCAAAATCCTTACCCATTTCAAATTTGGTTCTTTATATATTTTCCACACTAGCTTAGCACCTAATGCCTAATTTTGATTAGCCTAATTTTTTAAACCTATGCCCCCCGTCTATATTTGGTCTGTAAATCTTATTCCATGCCATCAGAGTGAACTTATTTTTATCCACAGTTCCATGCCAATAGAATGTTCTAAGTTTTTTATCCAATTTCTTTCTAGCTTCTACTATTAAAGGGAGGCAAGTCATTTGATACTGAGGAATTGCTAAGAGGACTAATTTCAGCATTACGACTCTTCCTTCCATTGATAAACCTCTACCTCTCCATGATTGAAATCTATTATCTAATTTGGTTAACACATTATCCCACAATTTTTTAGATCTTATACCTTTTTCTAAAGGAAGTCTCAAATATTTACAAGGCAGTTCTCCCTTTTTAAACCTTAATATAGCAACGATATTTCTTTCTATACTTATACTTATTGGTAATAATGGAATGGTGTACTGAGAGGGAGGGGTGAATCAGTACCCTCTAAACTTTTATCAATTAACCTTTATCCTTTTAGTAATCAATTGTATTACCAACCATTTGTGCTATTCTATCTTTGTGTATGTAATATCAATTCATAATTCAATAAAAATGTAAAACATTCATAGAAACATTCATGAAATGTATAGACACATGACACAAGATTTGGTAACGTAGAAAACCCCTGTTAGAAGGTAAAAACTACGATGGGAATGAAACCCACAAAGATTCACTACCTGCATAATGGAAGGGGTCAGTTAAGGCTTGCAATTTGATCACTTCTGATGATCTACCCTATTAGGAGTATTATGTAGAGACTGGTTAAGGTCTACTCTATTAAGAGCTTTAGCAACATTGTTTAGTGTGCACTCAGTTAAGGGATTTATAAAGGATTGTTAAATCCACCTTTCTTGAAAGGATTCCTTCTATTTTCTACACTTGTTAGAATGTAGACAAAAATATTCAGTGACCTGAGTGTATGCAATCTACAATTGCTAATTACACATTCATTAAGATTACAAGTATAATGTATCACCTATTGTGATTGATTAATACCTATGTTGCTTGGTAGCCTTGAATCTGTTTCATGATAACCTATTTCATCTTTTGTTGTTCTTTCTTGAAACTCTTAGTTTGATCCATAGATGTGCTTCCTTGGCTACTATCATCCTCTCATCCATATGAAATGAATGATTACACATCTATTTATATAATAGATTGACCTAATTAAGTTTCACGTATTACAAAGATAACTCTATGATCAAAGGTTTACAACTTGACCTTAATCTCCTAGTTTGCATGTTTTCAATCAGTTAGACTGATTAAAATAGTTACACTTACATTGCTTGTCCCTCAAGAAATGGTTTTAAATCAAATCAAAATGCTAAATATAAAACATAAGTGTTTTATCTAACGTGGAAGTTAGATCCACATTTCTCAGGATTTAACTGACTTTTGGTGACTGATGCTCGGGTTTCTATGTTGTCATTCTTTCGGTGTTCCTTCTGTGAAATGTCCGTCAGGTTCCCTTGCTCTGTCAAGTTCCTCTGCATTTCTGCTCTGTTGATTTACAATTCAAAATTTTTGGGGTGAACTATGTAAACTATGTTGGGTTTCTCTTGTGATCTGTCTTGTCAGTTTTCTCTTGTGATCTATCTTGTCAAGTTTCTCTTGAACTTAACACTTTCGGTAACCTTTATTATCTGTACTTTTGGTTTGTACTGAAATCTGTCTTTTGGTGTAGGTGTTACCAATGGTTCATAAACTATTTTCCTTTTGCATACTAATAGCAAAATGTGTCATCAATCTCCCCCTTTGAAATTAGTATCAAAAATTGATATGTGCAAAATACTAAACTATGTAGTATGTACACCATGTGTTTACCTTGTCATTTATGACTCCCCCTATGTATATGCTGGTATAGTATATGTATATACATGTACACTTGCCTTTATACTGTACTCCCTTTTCACCTTATCTTCATATCATTTTCCCCTTTGTATCATATCATTCTTCCCCTTTTTACTGTTGTACATATCATTTGCCCCCTTTTTTGATAGTAAGGGAAAAGATGTATACTTACAACTTATCAAAAATATGGGAATGGGAATTTTTCATGTCTTCCATCAGTTTCTCCCATTTCTCCTTTATGTTTTCAAGAGCCATTTTCTCCAGTGTGATTTGGGCATGCATATCATAGATGTTGTCTGCTACAGACATCTTTGGGGTGGCAATTAACTATCTTGTTGAAGTAATGTGTTGTTGCAGAAGTGTAAGATTTGGTAGAATTAGAGCCTATAGCTCGATAACCTCATCTCTAAACTTGGTTTCTGTCTCTATAATTTCCTATCTCAACCTTCTAGATTTCATAATATTTTCCAAATGCATCTTGATTGCATTGTCATTTGTGGTTAGACTATGTGCACTTGTATTTAAATCATAATCTATTTATGCAATCTTATCACTATTTTCCTTAGTGAATTTCTCTAAAGTGCACAAATTTTTTATTAAGGCAATAGCTTCAGAAATTATTGGATCTAATTCATTTGCATGTTTTGAGAGCTTTACCTTGTTCACTGTCACTTCTTGGCAGATCTTTTCTGTCAATTTGTATTGATATTTTTTTCTTCTTATTCTTCAATTTCTTTTTCTGCATCCACATTCTGAGATGTGGTGACCTCGGTTAGAATGGAAAGTTGATCAAGGATGGGGGCATCTTGATCAACATCTATGTCAGGTACTATTTGTGTCAATATATCCCTTGTAGTTACTAACACTAGGGATTCTTTGTGCTCTTTCCTTAGCTTTTCTTGCATAGATTTCCTTTGACATATTTCTCCATACTCTTGGAGAGATTCAAAATCCAATGTAGAAGGATCACACTTTGGTATCTCCATGATTTCATCAATTGTTACCTGCAGCTTG
Organism: Thuja plicata; assembly: GCA_018584345.1. Classification (NCBI taxonomy): domain Eukaryota; kingdom Viridiplantae; phylum Streptophyta; class Pinopsida; order Cupressales; family Cupressaceae; genus Thuja; species Thuja plicata. Next base: position 1,082,694 of record MU224743.1, read on the forward strand.
TTCTTCTTGGTTCTCTTCTTCTTCTTCTTCTTGTGGGATGCACCTGAATGTAGCACCAAGGAAAGATCCTTTGCTTGGTCAGATGTGCTTGATGAAGGATTTTGTGGTGTTGTGTCTTTTGTCTGCTGCTTTGTATATGCCTGTCAGTTGGGAGTGGATGTCTCCACATCAACCTTCAGTTTATTTGTAGAATCTCCTTCGGTATCCTTAGGAGTATCATCTTCTTTCTTCTCTTCTTCACCTTTTTCTTTTTGCCCTTCATCTATTTCTTGCTCTGCTCTATCTATGACATTTTGGTCATCAATTGTATCTTTCTGTTCATCATTACCCTTATCATCAGGTATGCTTGCATCAGGCTTGGGTGAGTTTTCATTTTGTGAGATTATGCTAATAGCTTGTATTAACAGTGGCATTTGGCCTGGTATATTCACGTGTGCAGCATCTGTAGTTGTTTCTTGTTCATCAGTTTGGGCTGGGACAACAGTGACATCTTCATCTTTTTGTACCTCATCTGCAGGATCTCCTCTTCTAATATCAATGATAGTATTATCGGGCCATGTTTCATCTGTAGTGTCCATATCCTTGTTATCTTTTGTGTTCAAAGCTTCTTCATTTACATCCTCATCAGTTATATGATGTGTTTGGGGCTCAGTTTAGCCAGATCTTCTTCATTGTGTGGCTTGTCGATAAGAGTTGTTTGTGGCTCGGGGCTTGAATCTCCTTTTGATACATTATGTATCTTTCTCCATTCATCCTCACTTTTTCTATCAAGTTCATTTAGATTTCCCTTTAGCACTTGGTAGGCTCTTAATTTTGGTGAAAACATGTTGGAATGTTTCTTCATCATTTCTTCAATCTCTTCAATCTTATATTTATGTGGCATGACTAAAACTAGGGATCTTTCCCTTATTTTTTTCTCTTCCTTTAGAGCATATGTCCACCTAGCCGACAATCTATCCATAAGTTCTTTTGGCATTTTTTCTTCAAATTGAATTGGTATATATTTGAATACACTCATCATTGTGATGATGTCTTCTTCTAACTTGTTCCGGTCCTCGGGGTCCAGAGTTAGCCATTTTCTAATCTTGGGGTCTATGATTGAACATGACTTAATAATTGATGCACATACCTCATCAATGGTGGTAGGGAACTTATTCTTAATAGGTTTTTCATCTTGTTCAGTGTCCTCTATGTATTCCTTAGTTTTGAGGAACTTTCTTCTTTTTGTTGGTGCCTTTTTTCTTGTTTGTGGTTTTCTTTTATATGTCCTTACTTGTCCTTTCTTAAACAGTGAAGGAATTGCATCCTTTGTTGTCTGAATTCTCATCCTAGATGCAATAGTATTCCTACACTTCTTCCAGGGTGGTGCATCAGACTGTGTGGATTTTGAGTCACTCACCTTCTCAGCTTCACTGACGGGTGACTGAGCCTCAGTTTCTTCTGTCTATTATGTTTCCTTTTAATTTACCGACAACTTTTTCTTCAAAGTCTTAACCATTTTCTCTTTCTTCCTATCAATTTTCTTCACAACTAAGCTGATTTTTATCCTTTCCTTGGCTTCCTCATAAGTTCCAAACTTAGGTTGTGACTTGTCCAATGGCTCATTTATCAATGCTTCAATGGCATTGGTGGCTTGATCTATGTTAACCTCATAGTCAAGTGGTGTCATCCATGCTATCCTTGGTACAGTTGACTTGATATAGGTGTAATTAGTGTCCACCATAAAAAAATGTCAGTCTTGTACTTTTCTATCAGTCGTTCTGGTATCTCATCCTTTTCTACATTCTGTCTTTGAATCCAGTGAAGTATTCATCCATGACTGATTCAAAATTATCTCCTATTGATTTGACGAACTCGCTAATCTATGTGGTCACTGGTTGGGTAGTGTCCCATTTGACATTGCCAATAGATGGGAAGGGTTCTTGAAAATAGAAAAATATGCACAAAATGAGTGAACCAAACTTACATGAGTTAGACTTTGTAATCCCTATTGTTCTCATGTTCTTATCTAATTGCCTTAATAGAAGTTTTGATGGATCTTACTATAGCCCCTTCTTAACAATTTTGTGTGTTGTATCCACTTCTCTGGATGCAATACTGGTCATTCTGCTAGCCTAAAATAATTTGTATCCTAAGACACATGCTCTAAATTTCATGTCATCATCATTAATGGTGGATACCTTTAATCCTCTTCCATCCCACGTTGCTCTTGTGTTCTTTTCAATGTCAGTGCAAGGAGGATTCTTTAGTGCCTTTACTTTATCAGTTATAGGATAACCGGTAACAGTGTGTATAACATCTGTGGTTATCAGTTTTGCCTCATCCAGCCATATCTTTCGGTCATGTACCATGCTTAGTACTAACCGAATCCATTTGGTCTTGAATTCCTTCGGGAATAATAGGGCATATGTGAGCCCTTTCACTTCAATGTGCTTATGTTCTTCTTTGATTATTCCATCATCTTTGCAAATCTTTTTGTAAGCTTTCTCAACCTCAAGATCTCCTATTTCTGTAATCTTGCAGTGAATATATGCTCGAACGTCCTCAACAAGCAAAACCCTAGCTGGTATACTAGAGAATGCACCAGCATTGTCGGGTTGTGAAGTAACCTCAGGATAGATCTTGTAATGAGGTTCTTCACAAGTGGTATTCTTGATTAGATTAACCTTTTTCTCCTTTGAATTCTTGATCTTGGAGGTTCATGAAGTAGTTTCCATCATTTCAGAAATTAGGGCTTTTTCCTGTAACTGAAAATAGAGTTCTTGGTGAATATTGTTACTTACTTCAACCTTTTGTGACTGCTGGGTATCTTTCTGAGTGTTGTGAATAGGGTTGAAGTCACTCTGCAATCTGGTCACTTCATGGTCTGGTTTCATTTTGTTTCTTTGCTCAAATCGCTTTGTGAACAATGAGCTCTTTCATCAACTATTTATAGACTTTTTGCCCTAAGTTGTGTCATAAATGCTCACCCACTTCTCGGTGTTTGAAGATGGATTCGTTGGGTAGAATACAAACTTAATTCTTGATAAAAACGTGATGCTTAGGCCAGGTGTCAACTCATTTGACTATTTACTGACAGATCTCAGTATATGGCGAAGACAACATTGTCTTTTTAAATGATTACCGACGGAGCTCGGTTTACACTAGTGACTTAGCTTTTTATGTGGTAACCGACGATGCTCGGTAAGTATAGACAACTTAGCTTTGTATGTGCACTGATGATTTTTTGTAAGCATTGACTGATGAGATTGAATTCACATAATCATAACAAGTAATACCATAGTGCATCTTTAATCATGCTAGTTTGGCATTTTATCAATGTATAATGGAACTGATGCAAAATATAACTTGGTATAATGCAGTTTCATACTTACTTGTTCTTCTTAGGTGGGGGTGGTGATGTCACTAGATCCATTGGATAAGGTGTCACCAATTGCATTGCTCGGTCTAGCTTCATTAGTGTTTGTAGCTTTCCTCCATATTTTGTTTCTCATCTTCCTGATGTCTTCAATGGTGTTTCTATTGGCAAAAGTGCTTGTCTCTCTCACTCAGTCTCTGCAGTATTTTCTTAGATGTCCAACTTTATGGTAGTGTAGACATGTCATTCTAAGGTTAGTCCAGCTCCTAGACTTTCTCATCCATTGGCTCATACAGTTTGCAGCTATGTGTCCAAATCTTCCACATGATGTGCATTTTTCTCATGTGTTGTAATCCCAAACATATGAGTTACTGACTCTTTTTGGTTGATAAGCAGTTTCTTTTTTTTTAGGCTTCCATGCTTGCCTTTTCTTCTTCCTGCATTCAAAAGATGTGTGCCCATGCATTTTGCAAGTAGGACAGTATTTTTCCATGTAGGTTTCCTTATTTGGTTGTTTCACCTCAGATTTACATTCATATGATTTATGTCCTTTCTTGTTACATTTATAACAAATTCCTATGAATGAAGGTGCAGATTTAGGAATACCTTTTATTTTTCTCTTGCAGACATTTGATGTGTGGCCTGGTTTTCCATAGTGATTGCATGACTGCTTTCTTGGTCTTGGTTTTGTGTAGACTTTCTTTGGATCAACTTGGTATGGTGATTCTTTATTTTTGGTATACCCTAGTCTGGTATTGTTGTTGGCTCTTCTTTGTCCATACAGAAAATTATCCATCCTTTTGGTGCTTTATTCAGCTCTCTTGATCATGTCATTATGTTGTTGTTGAATTCTCACTTCATGCTTCAGTTTTTCATTTTCTTCTCTTACCTCACCGATAGCTTCTATTATTTCAATGAGTTCTATGTTCATTCGGTTTGCCTCCTGACTCATAAGAATAATTTGACTAGTGATCTCATGATGATATTCTGTAAGTCTTTGTATTTCTGACTCTTTCTCTTGTAGTTTTTCAGTAATATTCCTCTTGTCATCAATAGCTAGTGTTTTTTCTTTCTCATCTTGTCTAGCATTGTTCATGACATCAATCATTCTTATCATCTATGTCTCTTGACCAATTTGCAGAGATTTCACTTGTCCAGCCAGATGTTGATTGATTTAATTCAGACTTGTGATGCTTTCTTCAGATATGTCTGATGCTTTGCTAGTTGTAGATCCTGAAGACTCAAATAGATTGAGTATCTCTTCCTCGTGGTAGTTTGTTTCATTACAATGAGATGTCATAATATTTCTTTTATCTAGCAACTATCTCATCTTGATTCTAGATTCTTTATATTGTTCATAGAAGATCTGTATCTCTAACTTTTGATTCTCAATACTCTTGTCTAGCTTATACCTTTCCATTGTATGATCTTTTCTCTCAAGTATTTAAACTTTTCCAAATAAGAGATCTAGCTCTGATACCAATTGTTGGTAATAATGGAATGGTGTACTGAGAGGGGAGGGGAAAATCGGTACCCTCTAAACTTTTATCAATTAACCTTTATCCTTTTAGTAATCAATTGTATTACCAATCATTTGTGTTATTCTATCTTTGTGTATGTAATATCAATTCATAATACAATAAGCATGTAAAACATTCATAGAAACATTCATGAAATGTATAGACACATGACACAAGATTTGGTAATGTAGAAAACCCTTGTTAGAAGGTAAAAACTGCGGTGGGGATGAAACCCACAAAACTTCACTATCTACAGAATGGAAGGGGCTAGTTAAGGCTTATAATTTGATCACTTCTAATGATCTAACCTGTTAGGAGTATTATGTAGAGATTGGTTAAGGTCTACTTTGTTAAGAGCTTTAGCAACACTATTTAGTGTGCACTCGGTTAAGAGATTTACAAAGGATTGTTAAATCCACCTTTCTTGAAAGGATTTCTTCTATTTGCTACACTTATTAGAATGTAGACAAAAATATTCAGTGACCTGAGTGTATGCAATCTACAATTGCTTAATACAGATCCATTAAAGATTACAAGCATAATGTATCACCTATTGTGATTGATTAATACCTCTGTTGCTCAGTAGCCTTGAATCTAGTTCTTGATAGCCTAATTCATCTTTTGTTGTTCTTTCTTGAAAATCTTAGTCTGATCCATAGATGTGCTTCCTTGGCTACTATCATCCTCTCATCTGTATGAAATGAATGATTACACATCTATTTATACAATAGATTGGCCTAATTAAGTTTCACGTATTACAAAGATAACTCTATGATCAAAGGTTTACAACTTGACCTTGATCTCCTAGTTTGCATGTTTTCAATCAGTTAGACTAATTAAAACAATTACAGTTACATTGCTTGTCCCTCAAGAAATGGTTTTAAATCAAATCAAAATGCTAAATATAAAACATAAGTGTTTTATCTGACGTGGAAATCAGATCCACATTTCTCAGGATTTAACTGACTTTCGACGACTGATGCTTGGGTTACTCTGTTGTCAGTCTGTCGGTGTTCCTTCTATGAACTCTCTGTCAGGTTCCCTTTCTTTTTTGGTTTCCTCTGTGTTTCTTCTCTTTCGGTTTACACTTCAACATTTTTGGGTTGAACTATGTAAACTGTGTCGGGTTTCTCTTGTGATATGTCTTGTCGGGTTTCTCTTGAACTTAACACTTTCGTTGACCTTTGTTATCTATAATTTTGATTTGTACTAAAATCTTGTCTTTCGATGTAGGTGTTACCGATGGTTCATAAATTTTTTTCCCTTTGCATACTAATGGAAAAGTGTGTCATCAATATTTGTATTAAAAAATAAAATTTTAGACTTGTCCTTATTAACTTCCTACCCTGAGGATCTAGAGTACCAGTCCAAGATGGTTTTGAAATGTTTTTCTTCTTGCTTACTGCTTTCTCCAAACATCAAGGTATCATCAACAAACTGTTGGTGTGTGACAACTGGAAGATTAAGTTAGTGATCTTAATTCCTATTAGGTTACCCGATTCTTGAGATCTTGATAGTGTTCTACCTAGAGCTTTAGCCATTATGATGAAAAGAAAAGGTGAAATGGGATCTCCTTGTCTCAAACCCTTAGATATCTCAAAGAATCCTTCAAGGGTACCATTAACTAATATTGATATTTTAGGTGTTGAGATACACTCAGTGATTAAATTGATCCATTTATTATCAAAACCAAAATCTTCCAAACATTTATATAAAAACCTCTAATATACTTTGTCATAGGTTTTCTTAATATCTAATTTAACTAACATACTAAGTCTCTAATTTTGTTGGATAGTATGAATATATTATTGAGATATTATGAAACCATCATAAATGGATCTCTTTGGTACAAAACCTATTTGTTCTTCCATAATAATTCTAGGTAGTAATTGTTTCAATATTTCAGCTAAAGCTTTAGTCATGACCTTTTATACGGTGTTACAAAGGGAGATGGGTCTATATTCATCTATACTTTATGACTTCTCTTATTTGGGAATGAGAGGATGAATGTAAAATTTATTTCTCTTAAGAATATTCCTGAGTTCCAGACAATTTCTAATGCTTCTACCATCTCATCCCCAATAAAATGCCAACATTCTTGAAAGAAGAAAGTCGGGAATCCATCTGAGCTAGGAGTCTTATCTAGATGGATTTGTTTTAGTGCAGATTCTATTTCTTATTTTGAAAATTTACTCATTAACATATTTTTAGTCTATTTTTATTAGTCTATAAATATTGTTTAGTAAGCTAGACAGGGCAGTTAGATATGAGCCATCAGTTCTATTTAATATGTTTTAAAAAAATTACTTCATTTGATATTTACCCCAGATCTTCCAATATCTTACATGTAGATTCTTTTAATTTGGTAATTATTTTCACATTATTTCTTATCTTAGTGTTGTTATGGAAAAACTTTGTATTCTTATCTCCTTCCTTTAACCACATATCTCTTAATTTGTCTCCAATAAATTTATTCTTTAGATAACATATCTTCATATTTGTGTAATAATTCTTTTTTTCTTTTAGATAACTTTCTTGATTCACTCCTTTCTTAATTACTTCCTTGTTCAATCTATCCATCTCTTTCTCTAATCAGTATTTGATCTCAAATATATTTCCAAATTGCTCCCTATTCCATTGAAGCAAATTTATTTTAGTAACTTTTAATTTGGTAGTAAAACAATACAATTTGGATCCTATCACCTATGTCTCCTTCCACCATATCAAGTAACTTATCACTTTTCATCCACATCTTTTCAAACTTAAAAGGACATCTTCTTGTTTTGATTTCTTCTAGAATAGATAATTGAATTGGAAAGTGACCAGATCTATTTATTGGGAGGATTGATGAACTAAAGTTGTAATGAAAGTCTGTTAAAGGTTCCATTGAACATAAATATATCCAATTTATTAGCAATTTGGCTAAATTGAGATCTCCTATTATTCAAGGTAAAGGTTCCATTTTCTATACTTATGTCCATAATATTATGTTGGTTTACCCAATTCCTAAAGTTTATTAAAGATTTTGGTTCATGTTTTATGCCCCCCTACTTTTTCAGATATATCTATAATTGTATTAAAGTCACCACCCAGAAAAAAATTCTCAGCCATAATCTCAGCTAATTGACTAGATATTTATTCCCATAATATTTTTTTTCTTATGATTAGGAATATACTCATATATGTTGAATTGTATGAATTTGAGGTTACTCCAAAGACTCTTAATTGTTGATCAGATCCAATATTTATTTTTATTAGTTATTTATACCAATACTTTCCTAGGGTCCCTTATTAGGCCTATTCTTCCCAAGGCACCTTTGGAGGGTATCGCCTCCCATTTCCACCCCCTATCCTTTTACTGAATACCTCAACTTGATTCTTATCTAATTTAGTTTCTTGAATCATTAACATTTCTTCTTTATTTGAAAGATGCAATGTTTTATTATATGTTTCTTGTTAGGAGAATTCATGCCCCTACCATTCTACATGATGAATTTCATGGTGACTTGGGAAGGAACATCCCCTTCCCTACATGTAACAGTGAAGTAATATTGGTCTGATTTGCTACATAGTATTCATACTTTCATGATACCAGTGGGTATTAGTGACAGTTGTACTATTTGATGATGTCCATTACAAAAATGCCCAATGATGATAAAAATGCTACAATGTATACAAATCAGTGACAGTCCTAAGAGTCTACATGTAGATGCATTTAGAGCTTGCACGATTCATTTTTGAAAGAACAACATAAGGACTTGAGCTTAAAATGATTTCCTGATTCATCTGAAATCCAAGTTAATTACATAAATCTATATTACTGATATTAATGTCGTTGCATATCCATGACATACATTCTGCATTCATAAATGACAAAAGAGAAAATACAAAAACAAAGCATTCAATCATTACATTTATTTCTACATCCTAAGTGCATCCATACATGTATTTTGCATAAAGAAAACCTCAAAAATATACATTTGCATATTCACTTAGCATCATTTGAAACACATTTATATATCAGTAATAAATCAAAAAGCATAAATGATGTCATCACATAACTCTATTCTAAACTCATCAAGAGACCAAGATCATAATCACATGTGCATCAATCTAAACATCTATCAAAGCAAGAGAACCCATGAACATATCAAGATCAATCAGGAATGAAATCCAATGTGCAGATGATGTTTTACATAGCACAGTAAAAAAATTATGACAGTCACCAAAAATGCAAAATTGCTCCATATGTTCCGAAAATGATTTGCAGGCTTTACGCAATCAATTTTTCAGGTTCTATATCATCAAATTACACATTTTTCATCAAAATATTGGTCCCACATCATTTTATCAAACTCAAAACTCACATTTTAAACGTGATTATCTTGGTAAAAATGTGTTTTCTCTTAACACACCTTCATTTATCCACTTCTCCTAGTTGATTCTTTCTCAATTCAATTGATCAGTTCAAGTGATATATCATTCTACAAAGGGATTTTATTATTTTTCCTTTGATTTTGTTCCCGAGGGGGCACGATCACACTTAAATCAATCAAATTCTTGCTCAAAAAGCATTAAAATGATTTCGGCATCAAAAGGCTAAGGGCATGGTAGTTTCCCTCGACTAATTCGGGACTGTTGGATGGAAGGCTTCGGTTCTCACAAGTTGGATATCTTATGTCTACATTTTCTCACATTCTTATTAAGATCCTAGCAACTTTGTACTGACTTTCGTTCGATGAAGTTTGGAGTCAGTATTATCAATTCTCGTACGACAACCAAGTTCAGAATTGGTATTTTTAAGATCTTTTCTTATTGACCTTTGTTCGATCAATTTCAAAGTCAATTCTATCAGTCTTTGTTCAATCAAGTGTGAAACTGATCTCATCAGACATTTCGTTCAATCAAGTACAAAATTCTCAAACTTTCAAAAGTCAACATCAAACTTTACTTGAATTAATGCGTTGTTAGCACATCAATTTAAAGAGGGGAAAATGTGACCACCCTAATTTAGTCTGCTCTAACCATATAACCTATTTTCTCTAAGTGTGATCATACCCCTAATTATTTGAAGACAATTCTTCAATTTATTGGCATAATTCATTTAAATCAAATTTAATCTCCTAAGTGATTTAATCACTAAATTACATTAATTGCCTTAGCCAATTAAATCAAATACATGGCTAAAGTAATCAATAAAAAGGAATTAAATAAATCCTAATTACAACTCCATATTTGCAAAAGGGAAAGTCAATTCCCTAGCCAATATGAGTTAAATCACTTGGATCACCTCACATGGATCACCAAAGATTCAATCTCCACCTCTCTTCCACTTTCAATCCTAACCTCTCATTCATCAAATTCTTCTATAAATGGAATGAATTTTAAGCTCAATTGGCCCCCTAATTCTTGATTGTTGAAAGCAAACTTATGTTGCACATATTCTTAGAGATCTTAATACATTTTAGCTCATGTTTATTAGGAATTGTTATAACATTTCATTTGGAGCTTTAAAATGAACATTTCTTGAGAATTTTAGATTAAATCATTCAAATCTTCCATTCTAAGCATGAATATGTCACTGATTAATGCATAATCTAAGGGCACGTTATAGCATTTTTCACACTCTTCTTAGATATGGAACAATAGGTCAATTTTAGTGATTGATATGCTTTCTAACTCTTACTTTTCATATTATTTCGCTAATATAATGACTTATTGAAGTGGTGTGTTGCAGATAGTAGATCCACAAAATAACACACACAGTTCCAACATGTTTACAATCTTCCATTCCAAACTTTTCATCCTTTCCTTAAGATACTTGGTCTGAGAAATAAAAATATCAATCTTGTTCTGATTGATTTGTAGTCCAAGGAAAATTTCATTTCACCAATCATTGAAATCTCAAATTCATTTTCCCTTTCTTTAGAGAAATTTTTACTCATTTCATCATTACCTCCAAAAATGATATCATCCACAAAAACTTCAACAATTAAAATTTCATCTTCACTAGTTCTTAAGTACAAATTACTGTCTGCATTACCTTTTCTGAAACCAAGATGAAGTAAATACCTAACCAATCTAGCATACCATACCCTAGGTGCTTGTTTTAGTTTCCTTCTTCAATTTTCAAACCATGTCCTCATCATCTATCAGAGGAAATCCATCAATTTATTCAATATTTACTTCCTCTTCTAGATCTCCAATCAGAAATGCAGATTTCACATCCATTTGATATACTGTAAAGTCTTTGTTTGCAGCATAAGCAAGAAATAATCTTACTACCTCAAGCCTAGCAATAGGAGAATTTTTTTTTTCAAAGTCTATGCCTTCTTGTTGCGAGTAGCCTTTACAAACCATTCTTTCCTTATTCCTTACAACCATTCCTTCTTCATTCATTTTTTTCTAAAAACCTATTTAGTCCCTATAACATTCTTATCTTTAGGTCTAGAAACCAATTACCAAGTGTTATTTTTCTTTATTTGTTCCAATTCTTTGTGCATAGCTTTAGTCCAAGATTAATCTCCACATGCCTCATTAGTATTTTTTGGTTCAACTTGATAAATCAAACAAAGTTCATCTCTTAATCTGGATCTTGTCATCATGCCTTTATTTGCATTGCCAATAATTTAATTTTTAGGATGGTTCTTCTTAACATACCTGAGTGTTTTTGGAATTTCAGTATGATCATTTGAGTCATTCAGACATCCCTCAATCTCATGATCAACCTCAAAAGTTTATTCTTGATTTGCAGTAACCTCCTTGTTATTTGTAGTCTGGCTACAGTCATATATTCTTTCTTGAATCTGAAAATTCTCATCAATCCTCACATTATCACTCTCAATCATCTTCCTCAATCTCAGATTAAAACATTTATAAGATTTTCTCTTAGTGGAATAACTAAGGAATATTCCCTCATCACTTCTAGCATCAAACTTTCCTATCTCATTATCTCTTTTGATATAGCATTTACTACAAAATATTCTGAAATATTTCACAGTAGGAGCATGATTAAACCATAGTTCATAAGGAGTCTTATTAGTACCTTATCTTATCTTAATTATGTTTAAAGTGTAAACAACAATACCAAAAAATTCTCTCCAATGAACATGGGACACATTTCCTTCAAGAAACATAGTTCTAGCAACATCTAATATAGTTATGTTACTTCGCTCTGCAATCCAATTCTGTTGTGGTGTCCTAGGAGAAGATGTTTGTCTGTATATTCCATGATCTTTGCATTAGGTATTGACCAAATATAAGTAAATTATACACCTCTATCTGATCTTAAACATTTTATCATCAAACCTGATTCATTCTAAACTTTTTCTTTGAATGTCTTGAATTTGTCAAAAGCCTCAGATCTCTCTCTAAGATATGTAACCCACATCATCCTAGAAAATTCATCAACAAAAAGTATGAAATACCTTTCACCATAGTAAGATCTTGTTCTTGTAGGACCACATAGATCTGTATGCACCAGATCCAACTTCCCTTTTGCATAGTAAGATCTGCTTTTAAAACTGCTTCTAGTTTGTTTCCCCATCACACATTCTCTACACATGGTGTTAGCAAGTTTCACAATTTTTGGTAGATCTCTAACAACATTAGTCATACTTTATTTTACAATGTTATCAAGATTTACATGACATAATCTTCTATGCCATAACCGACTTTCATCAACCTTCACAACAAAACAAGAAACTTTTGTAGTGTTCAACGCAATAAATATTACCTCTTGACTTAGTACCAGCTGCTATCAGATCTCCTTTCTTACCTATGATAGAACATTTCCCATCATTGAACTTCAAATGATAACCTTTGTCAACAAGTTATCCAACACTCAAAAAATTATGCTTAAGTCCATCAACAAGTAACACATCATCAGTATTAGTTTTACGATCAAGAGAAATCGATCCCACTCCAATGATAAACTTAGGATTATTTTTACCAAATCTGACTACACCACCATCATATTTAGTTAGCTGAATAAACTTGTTTTTATCACCAGTCATATGATACATGAACAACCACTATCTATGATCCATTCAGATTTCTTTTCAACATATGAAACTAGGGCTTTCTCTTCATGAATAAGCTCATCATCTTTAATAAAAATAAATCCAAATTCATCATAATCCACATTGTGAGACCTACCTCAGACGGTCCTTGTTTCACTACTTTATTTTTTTATGCTTTCAATGCTTTATATACTTTCAATGATTATGTACTTAGACATGCTTTGACCTTTTGAGATTCTTATATATTTGAGGATCTGTGGAATCTTATGTTATATATTCAGTGCCAGATTATGTAATTAGGGTACACTTGAGATACTACATGATTTGATTCAGTTTCAATTTATGATGATGTCATATATGGGATTTAATGTATGAATATATTATGATGAATTCTATTTAGGAAACTGATGCTATGCTTATTTAAGTTTGAATTCAGATATATTTATATGCAATGTATAATTGATGTCATAATATACTTTCATATCATGTCATTTTGGACCTATTGATATGTGCAATGAGTGTGCAGGGATAGTTGACCATGGATTTAAATTGGGGACGCAATATTGGAACCTATGTAAAATTCCATGCATTCCAAGGTCTTGTTTATATAAAGAAACATGGACCTCATTGTATATGTGGTTTTTTCGTAAATGTGGTTTGCATGTGTGTATTTTAATTAGTTAATGTTAAATGTGAATAAGTCATGTCATTTTTTTATTATATTGTGTTGATTTTAGCAATTCTTGCAATTAATGTTGGCATGGCTAGTTATGTGAAACATGGTTATGTGAAGGGTTAACTAAAGTTACCTAAGTGTAGTACCCAAGCCTACCCAAGGTTAGAAATTTTTTGATGGTCAACTTGACTTAGAAATCCGTGGGTTAACTTTAGGTGTAGTTTAGGAGGGTCTTTTAGGCTCCCATAAGGTAACTGGGGTCAATTTTAGCTACCCAACTTGGTACCCTAGGGGTTAGGGGTCATTTTCAGCCATAAATGAGCCTCTAAACTCATTTATTTCTCCCTTAAAGTCTCATTTTCAAACTTGAACGAATTTGAGGAGTTGTGTGACTTTGGTTAACCTCTCCTTCCCAAGTTGCATTTAACTCCACTCATGGAGAATGAAGGAAAGTGTGAAGAAAGGGATGGTTAGGGTCTTTTCACCTTTGGTTAGTCTTAGAGGTTTGCCAATTTAGGGAAGGTTTTGGGAGGAGTTAGGTGTTCACCCACTCTCTATTCTTAGAGACAGATTCAGATTTGAGGAAGCCTTTTGGAGTAAAGAACTTGGAAGGAAATCTCTTCTCAACTTTCAAATCCCCTTTAGCTATGGAGTAAGGTTGGTCTCCTTTTTGAATAAAATTTCATGGTTTTGCATGTTCTTGAGATTAAAACTCCATTAATGGAGTCCTATGTAAATTTTAAATTATTTTTCAAGTTGAGTTTTTTGGAGTTTTATTTTGTTGTATTTTATTTTGTGAATCATTTTGGATTGGATTCTTCAAGGCACACTCACCCTTGGGAGGGCAGAGTAACCTTGAAGGGGTGGTGGAAATGACTCTGGTTTAGTGTAGAGTCTCCCATGTGTGGAGGGAAAGACATGGGGTTTCATGATACCCATGATGCCAAGTATGATCTGAGGGATTTTGGGGGGCATAAGGAGGTGTATTTTATGACTGCATCTTGTGTAGATGGTCATTCCAAGTCCATGTGTGGCTTGAGGTTTCTATTTAGTATACTTAGATTTCTCCTACTATGAGGTCTACCACTACCCCTATTTTCAGAAAGGCCTCTTGGAAACCTTCCTCTTGTTCTACCATGTGAAGGGAAGTTTTTCACTGTTTGGTTATATGTGTAAGTGTTTTCTGTAAGTTGTGAATGCATGTTTGTCTCATCTTCCATACTCGATCCCCAAGCTCGGGGGTGGCCTTGAAAAGGCCTAGGTTGGTAGGTTAGCAGCCTCCATGGTCAACCTTAACTTATCACAAGTTTTTGATTTGAAAGTATGAACTGGCAAGTTATCTTTGAGAGAAAGATGGGAACAACTGTAAAATTTTAGTATTGTAACCGTTTTGGTTTGAAGATTTCAGTATTTCAATATTGAAAGCGTATCAAGGCCTTAAGGAAATTGTAATCCTTATATTGTTTAGTGAATTTAATTTAAAAGGGAAACTTGGATGTATTTATACTCTTAAATTTATAATGATAATCAAGGAGGTTATTGAAAGTTAATACCATGCATGTTAAATTTGCTTATGGAGAAATGTAAAACCCTTATAGTAAAGTTGATATTGAAACGAAGAATTATAAATTAATTCTCAAATAAACAAGTTTATTTTAACCCATATCATACTTTTCAAATTTAGGACTTATATGTTTCTATTAGATTCTAAATAACAATATTGTTATTGTTAAGGTAAAAAAAAATTATGCTACTTAAATAAATTCTGGAAAATTACTTTAAAAAAATACACTTATATTTCTAATGTTTTTCCTACAAAACCTTAAGGTTAAATTATGGATGCAATTCCTAAAATAAAATTTGAAAAATATTATTCATACATACTCACTATTTTGGTACAGTCATTTTTCTTACACCAGTAAATTAATATTTTATTTTATCTTTTGTTTGTTGTTTCTAAGATAGATATCAGAATAATTATCTTATAAAATAGATTTATTTTGAAAAAAAATAGTATGATAGAAACATTTTAAATATATATATATATATTTCATTAACAAAACGAAATGGGAAAGCGAAATAAGTTTTGGCATTTTAAAAGATTAGTTTTATGCAATTTTGGGCAGGGAGGGCTGAAGCCCTATCCTGGCCCTCAGAGTATGGCAGAGGCTGGGCAGGTTGCTACTCCCACCCCACTGTGGAACACAGGGGGGAGCTTCATTGGCCGCGGCCGGTGGCTCCACCCGCTGTGAACCACAGTGGTGCGCAGGAGGGGCACTACCCGCCATCCCTCCACCTCCTATCTCCATTGCTGCCCTGTGGTAGTTTAAACCCCGCCACCCCTTCCGCCTCCATTCCCCACAGTCAATCTGTCTGCCCTCCTCTATTTTTCCCTTTCCATCGCTATGCCATAGCCTTCTACCATATAA
Source organism: Thuja plicata (assembly GCA_018584345.1). Classification (NCBI taxonomy): domain Eukaryota; kingdom Viridiplantae; phylum Streptophyta; class Pinopsida; order Cupressales; family Cupressaceae; genus Thuja; species Thuja plicata. Next base: position 1,098,698 of record MU224743.1, read on the forward strand.
ACATTTTGAATGCTTCAAATTTGTCTTTGAGAAACATAACTTTCATCATTCTAGAATAATCATCAACAAAGAGAATAAAATATCTATCTCCATAATAACTCTTTGTCCTCATTGGTCCACATAGATAAGTATGGACTAATTCTAGAATATCATCAGATGTATGGGTTTTGCTTTTGAAACTGGACTTTGTCATCTTACCTTTTTGACAATTCTTGCACATGATGTTGTCGGGCTTTGTCATCGTCAGTAAGCCTCTTACATTTCTCTTTCTGCTTATTTTCATCATATTGTCAAAATTCACATGACACAATCTTTTGTGTCACAGCCATATGTCTTCATTTCTAGCCATTAAGCAAGTGGTGTTAGTATCATTCAGATAGAATAAGTTACCTTTTGTCTGTTCGCTAGTACCAATCAATCTTCCTAATTCATTGAAGATCTTTGCCTTCTTATTCTCAAATGCTACTTTGTGACCTGAATTATTCAGTTGAGAAACACTCAACAGATTATAATTCAATCCTTTTACTCAATAAGCATTTTCACATTTAATCAAGTTATTCAACATTATAGTTCATTTACCTTCAACTGGACAAGGTGTATCATTGCCCATTCTTACTGTACCACCATTATAATACTCAAAAGTGTTAAAATTTTCTTTGTCACCGGTCATGTGGTGAGTTTAGCCACTATCTATAATCCAGATGTCATTCTTGCTAACCTTAGATATGAGTGCAGATTCTACAAACCTTTCATCTTCATCTGAATCATCTTTCACAGCCACAAACACCATCTCGATGTCTTCATCAGGTTTGGTGTCAGTATCTTCATCTTTACAAGCATCTAGGTAGCTGGCTTTCTTGCCTTTGTCCTTGTAGTCTCGGTTATCTCTTCTTTTTGATTGTCAGTAACTTCTGTAATCCTTGTTATCACCTCTGTCAGATTTCTTCTCAAAAGATCTGTCATTAACTCTGTCATCTTTTCTTCTGTTAGGACATCTTGCAACAAAGTGTCCAATCTCTTTACAATTAAAGCATACAAGTGGTAATTTGCCTTTGTATTTACCTTTGCCTCTCTGCATTCTTCTAGCCATAAGTTCTTCTATTTCATATAGATCTTCTTCTTCACTTTCACTTTCAGTATCTCTTCTAGATGTGTATCTATGAATTGATTTACTTATTCTCATAGAAGACTTAAATGCAGACTCTAAGTTTGGTAAGACACTATTATCAAATTTATTCATCTCAAATGAAATTAGTCTACCAATTAAACTATCAAGAGTAACTATATTGTTTGCTACCGCTCTCATTTCTTGAATGGTAGAAACTCTAATAGCATATACAGGCTGTAAGGTTCTTAAGATTTTACTTACCACTGTCTCCTCTTCAAATGTACCTCCAACTCCTTGTATAGCATTGACTACTTCTTTGATTCTTGTGTTGTACTATGTGATTTTTTCTCCTTCTTTCATTCTAAGATCATAAAACTTTCCTCTAAGGCTTTCTGCCTTGGCTCTCAAAACATTTGTATCACCTCTATGTACAAGCTTCAGTTTGTCCCACATCTTCTTTGCAGTTTTGAAATCTTTGACATCTTCAGATTCAGCATCAGAGAGTGAGGAAGAAATCTCTATGACCATGCAGTTGTGCTCATGCTTCTCTCTCAATTGATCTACTATCAATACTCCTATGGGAAACACATATTCAGTATCTAGGAATTGAGTAACATCATTACCAATACCTGATAAGTGGAGTCTTATCCTTCTTTCCATGAAGCAAAGTTTTCTTTGTTCAACTTGGGCACATCTTGTCTATTCATCTTGTGATCTTGACTTAGGTCTTGAAACCTTCCTTTCTAAGCACACAAGATCTTATACCAATTGTTAGTAATAACTGAGAGGGGGGGTGAATCAGTGGCCTCAAAAAATTATCCTTAAAACTTAACCACCAATCAATAAATCTCAGATTATTATGTCCTTGCAAGATGCACACCATGAAATACTAATAATGATTAATTTTCTATCAGCTTTCTCTGTCAATCCTTATTCTTTCTTGATTATCGATAAGCAGTATAACTATTTATCAAAACTCCGTAAATAAGTAGAGTATACCGATCAATCCAGAGTTAGCTATGTAAGATGCAAAACAGTAAAGAAATGAATCATACACACATAACACATGAATTTTAACATGGAAACCCTGTTAAGGGAAAAACCACCAGGACCGGTACCCCAATTTTTCACTCTTTTGAATTGAGCCATGTTAGGAGCCAACCCTATTAAAGGTTACAAACATACTATTAAGAGCAACCTTGTTAGAGGATTTTATACATAGAGGTTGTCACTTAGTATCGGGCATCTATTGCTACCATCCTTGAATCAACCTCCTTCTTAGACTGTCAATAGGTATCGGGCAAGTCCAATGCTACTTTCATGAATCAACCTTTTTGGCACTCCTTGAGATGTACCTCAATATATAGAAGATTGTTAATTCCTACTCGGTTAAGAGACTTGATGCTTCAATGGTTAAACTGAAACACTATGACCTGTTCATGTTGCAACTTTGAATTGCATATTTTCAGATCTATTTAAGTACATTACCTCTCTAAACAATGTATCAATTAATCCTTGTTCTCCATACTTTCTACTCTATGATGTTGTGCTCACTGTTCATCGGTGTTTGCAGAATTCCTTAGCTCTTCCTTCAGCTTGTTTGATCAGGACTGCATGAAATTGTTCTTCATCATTTTCTCTTTAGCATCCTCTTTTTATTCACTCCCGTTAATCCCTTTTGTAAATGAATTAAGCTTGTCTCTTATATAGACATGATATTCATTGTTTCTTGATTCGTGATTCTTGGCATGATAAAAAATCTAGCCAGTTAGATTTAAAGCATAACTCCTGATTTGTCTTGTAGATATCTTATTGCCAACTGTACAAATCATCTTTGAATCACTCACTTATCTTTGGTCGAATAAAACAAAGTAGACAACCAGTTAAGTCTATTTTTTAGCTCTACCAGCTAGATATTTTGTCATTTTTTGAACTCTTTGTTTCGTCGGTCACCACTTCAGTTAGTCGTCAGCCAAAAATGGTAGTTCTGTCGGTGAGAGTCCAATTAGCTTCATGATCTCCGTCTGTCGGGCATTATTGGAATTTTACTCGTCAGGCAACACTTTCTTTAGCTCATTGGGCAACCTTCTAACTTTGCTCGTCGGGCATCCTGTGGTTTTTCTTCATCGGGCAACACTATACTTCTGATTGTCGGGTATCACTGTGACTATTCTTCTTTGCTCTGTCCATTGGTGTGCACTCCGTTGGTGTTGTTTGTCACTTAGTGAATACTTGACTTTTATGCATTGTTGAATGCATAACCTTTGTTCTTTTGGTTCTCTGAAGTCTTTGGCATTATTTACATGGCCGTACAGATGATATCAAGTTGACATCAATGACAATACAATACATTAACTAATTTAATGTCTTGCATTATCTTCAACTTAACATTATCAAACATTCAATCAGTTACATGTCATCAATCTCTCCCTTTGGCATTGATGGAAACATACTATATTATCACACTATACTATTTCTAATACAATATGAAATACAACAGTTGATATTCATCAAACTACAAATCTTTTATTTTGTTAACCGATAAATGTTTGACCATCGGTGAGCTCTGTTTTAGCTTAGATTTGATTCTTGCATCTCTCTGTCTTCTGATGTGTTGTGTTCTATTTTTGTGTCAATCTCTCTCCCTTGATTGTTCTTCCCTTTTGATGTATTTTCTCTTGTTAGCAATTCTCCCTTTGTATAATCTTTTCATACAATTTCTCTCCCTAAGGATATAATCTCTCTGTGTTGGAGTAATGTGATAATGGATAATCTCTCTCCTTTTACAAAAGGATGTGATAATATGGATAATCTCTCTCCCTTTGACAACAATTCCAAACAAATATCTCACAAATATCTGACATTAATGTCAAACAATTATTTCTCTCCATCCATAATATATTCCTTGAATTTCCCTTATCCATCAGCAATACAACAATATGCTCTGGTGCTCGGTGTTAATATATACCTGTATGTATATAGATGTATCTTTGAAGTTCATCTCTTTGCTTGCATCAACATTAATGATATTCAGATAATATGTAGGCTGATGCAACCTTCTAGTCATCTTACTGACTGGTAGACAAGGGTTTGACCCCTAGTCTCTTTCTCAAGTACTCAAATGTATCCTTGGGCAGTGGCTTGGTGAAGATATCAGCTAATTGTTCTTTGGATTGCACATACTCAAGTGTCACCTCCTTTGCTTGAACTTGTTCTCTCAAATAATGATACTTGATAGCTATGTGTTTCGTCTTAGTATGCATGACTGGATTCTTGAAAATTTTTATTTCACTGGTGTTATCACAATAGATAATTATTGGTTCTAAGATCTTTATATGCATACCTTCCAGTAACTATTTTATCCATGCAGTATTTGAGCAATTTGAAGCAGCAGTAATACACTCTGCTTCTATAGTAGACTGAGAGATGCATCCTTGCTTCTTGTTAATCCATGTAACAAGTTTGTCACCCATAAAGAATGCTCCTCCAGTTGTGCTCTTCCATTCATCAAGATTTCCAGCCCAATCAGTGTCGGTAAACACCTTAAGTTCAATTTTGCCTTCTCTTCTATACTATAAGCCATATTTCTCAATATTCTTCAGATATCTTAAAATTCTTTTCACAATAGTCAAATATGATTCCCTAGGGTTAGCAGAAAATCTAGCAATAATTCCTACTGCATGTGCAATATCTGGTCTAGTGTGTACAACATACATGAGTTTTCCAATCATTGATCTATACAAAGTCTGATTTACCTATGATGTCTTGTCCTCCTTTGTCAACTTACATCCAATAGCCATCGGTGTTCCAACTAGTTTGGAGTCTTCCATCTTGAATATTTTCAGGACCTCTTTAATGTATTTGGACTATGTAATGAAAATACTTTCACATTGTTGCATGATCTGTAGACCAAGAAAGAACTTGATCTCTCCAAACATAGACATCTCAAACTCTTTGCTCATCTCATTAGAAAATGATTTGCATAGCATATCATTGCCTCCAAATATGATGTCATCAACAAATATTTCAACAATCAAGGTGTTAGCATGAGTATCTTCCTTTAAATAAAGATTATTGTTTTCACTAGTCCTTACAAATCCAATACTTATAAGATAGGAATGAAGTCATTCATACCAGGCTCTAGGAGCTTGTTTCAATCCATACAAGGCTTTATGAAGTCTACATACCATATTTCTATTGTCTGGATCTACAAACCCTTCTGGTTGCTCAATGTATACCTCTTCTTCAAGTATTCCATTTAGGAATGTTGACTTGACATCCATCTGGTATACCTTGAATCCTTTGAATGCGGTATAAGAAAGTAGTATTCTTACACCTTCTAGCTTAGCAATGGGTGCAAAGGTCTCTCCATAGTCAATACCTTCTTCTTATGCATACCCCTTGCATACTAGTCTTGCTTTATTCCTTGTCACTTCTCCATTCTTATTCAGCTTATTCCTGAATATCCATTTAGTACCGATGACATTCTTATCATCTGGCCTTGGTACAAGTGACCATGTCTTGTTCTTCTCAATCTTCTCAATCTCATCATTCATAGAACTTATCCATTCTTCATTATCAAGTGCAGCATTGACCGATTTTGGCTCAAACTCACAAATTAAACAACTTGAGTTTAAAGACTTACTTCTTGTTCTACTACCAGCTTTCTTATCTCCTATGATCTGGATCTCTAGATGGTTCCTTCTTACATATCTTGCAAGTACATGTACAACTCTTTGTATATTAGCTTGATCATCATTTTGTTCTTCATCACCTTGCACATTATTTTGATCATTACCCTGACCATCGATATTTGCACCCTGACCGTCGATTACAACATTTTGTTGCTCTAGAATTAAGCACTGTTGCTCGGGTAGAGTGTTGGGTTATTCATAGTATACAAACTTGTTTTAGTCCTTTGGTTCTTTTGTGCTTTCCAACTCATTCTTTTCTGCAAATTCATCTATCTTTACATTTGCACTTTCAACAATTTTGTTAGAAGCCTTGATAAGACATTTATAAGCCTTTCTTTTGGTGGAATACACTAGAAAAACACCTTCATCACTCTTGGCATCAATATTTCCATTTCTATCATCCTTTAAGACATAACATTGACTACCAAATATTTTGAAGTAACTTACATTGGGTGTTTTACCATACCATAGCTCATAGGGTGTCTTTTTTGTGTCCTTCTTCAATTGTACTATGTTTAATGTGTAGACAATAGTACTGACATCTTCCCTCCAGAAGATTTGGGTGATGCCTTTCTCTATCATTAGTGTTCTAGGACAATCAACTATGGATATGTTCCTTCTCTCAGCAATCCCATTTTGTTGTGGTGTTCTTGGTGCAGAAACCTGTCTTTTTATACCATGCTCATTACAGAAATTAGTGAATTCATCTGATATAAACTCTCCTCCTTTATCTGATCTCAAGCATTTTAAATCCTTACTAATTTTTTTCTCTGCCATAGCCTTATACCATTTAAACATTTTGAATGCTTCAGATTTGTCTTTGAGAAACACAGTATCATCATTCTAGAGTAATCATCAACAAAGAGAATAAAATATCTATCTCCATAATAACTCTTTGTCCTCATTGGTCCAAATAGATCAGTATGGACTAATTCTAGAATATCATCAGATGTATGGGTTTTTCTTTTGAAACTAGACTTTGTCATCTTACCTCTTTGACAATTTTTGCATATGATGTTGTCGGGCTTTGTCATCGTCAGTAAGCCTCTTACATTTCTCCTTCTGCTTATTTTCATCATGTTATCAAAATTCACATGACACAATCTTTTGTGCCACAGCCATATGTCTTTGTTTCTAGCCATTAAGCAAGTGGTGTTAGTATCATTCAGATAGAATAAGTTACCTTTTGTCTGTTCACCAGTACCAATCAATCTTCCTAATTTTTTGAAGATCTTTGCCTTCTTATTCTCAAATGCTACTCTGTGACCTGAATTATTTAGCTGAGAAACACTCAATATATTATAGTTTAATCATTTTACCCAATAAGCATTTTCACATTTAATCAGGTTATTCAACATTATAGTTCCTTTACCTTCAACTGGACAAGGTGTATCATTGCCCATTCTTACTGTACCACCATTATAATACTCAAAAGTGCTAAACTTTTCTTTGTCACCAGTCATGTGGTGAGTGCAGCCACTATCTATAATCTAGATGTCATTCTTGCTAACCTTAGATATGAGTGTAGATTCTACATACCTTTCATCTTCATCTGAATCATCTTTCATAGCCACAAACACCATCTCGACGTCTTCATCAGGTTCGATGTCAATATCTTCATCTTTGCAAGCAGCTAGGTAGATGGCTTTCTTGCCTTTGTCCTTGTAGTCTTGGGTATCTCTTCTTTCTGATTGTCGATAACTTCTGTAATCCTTGTTATCACATCTGTCATATTTCTTCTCAAAAGATTTGTCATTAACTATGTCATCTTTTCTTCTGTTAGGAGATCTTGCAGCAAAGTGTCCAATCTCTTTACAATTAAAGCATACAAGTGGTAACTTGCCTTTGCATTTACCTTTGCCTATCTGCATTCTTCTAGCCATAAGTGCTTCTATTTTATCTAGATATTCTTCTTTACTTTCACTATCTCTTCTAGATGTGTGTCTATGACTTGATTTCCTTATTTTCATAGAAGACTTAAATGAAGACTCTAAGTTTGGTAAGACACTATTATCAAAGTTATTCATCTCAAATGAAATCAGTCTATTAATTAAACTATCAAGAGTAACTGTATTGTTTGCTACTACTCTCATTTCTTGAATGGCAAAAACTCTAATAGCATATACAGGCAGTAAGGTTCTTAAGATTTTACTTACCATTGTCTCATCTTCAAGTGTACCTCCAACTCCTCGTATAGCATTGACTACTTCTTTGATTCTCATGTTGTACTATGTGATGTTTTCTCCTTCTTTCATTCTGAGATCATCAAAATTTCCTCTAAGGATTTCTGCCTTGGCTCTCAGAACATTTGTATCACCTCCATGTACAAGCTTCAGTTTGTCCTACATCTTCTTTGTAGTTTTGCAATCTTTGACATCTTCAAATTCATCATCAGAGATTGAGGAAGAAAGCTCTATGACCATGCAGTTGTGCTCATACTTCTCTCTCAATTGATCTACTGTCAATACTCTTGTGGGAAATACATATTCAATATCTAGGAATTGATTAACATCATTACCAATACTTGATAAGTGGATTCTTATCCTACTTTTCCATGAAGCAAAGTTGTCTTTGTTCAACTTGGGCACATCTCATCTGTTCATCTTATGATCTTGACTTAGGTCTTGAAACCTTCCTTTCTAAGCACACAATCTCTGATACCAATTGTTAGTAATAACTGAGAGGGGGGGGGGGTGAATCAGTGGCCTCAAAAATTTATCCTTAAAACTTAACCACCAATCAATAAATCTCATATTATTATGTCCCTACAAGATGCATACCATGAAATACTAATAATGATTAACTATCTGTTGGTTTTCTCTGTCAATCCTTATTCTTTCTTGATTACTGACAAGCAATATAACTATTTACCGAAACTCAGTAAATAAGCAAAGTATACCGATCAATCTAGAGTTAGCTATGTAAGATGCAAAATAGTAAAGAAATGAATCATACACATAACACATGAATTTTAATGTGGAAACCCTGTTAAGGGAAAAACCACTGGGATCGGTACCCCAAATTTTCACTCTTCTGAAGTGAGCCCTATTAGGAGCCAACCTTGTTAAAGGTTAAATACACATTGTTAAGTGCGACCTTGTTAGAGGATTTTATACATAGATGTTGTCACTTAGTATCAAGAATCTATTGCTACCATTCTTTAATTAGCCTCCTTCTTAGATTGTCAATAGGTATCGAGTAAGTCTAATGCTACTTTCATGAATCAACCTTTTTGGCACTCCTTGAGATGTACCTCAATATATAGAAGATATTTAAGTCCTGCTCAGTTAAGAGACTTGATGCTTCAATGGTTAAACTGAAACACTATGACCTGTTCATATTGTAACTTTGAATTGCATGTTTTTAGATCTATTTAAGTACATTACCTCTCTGACCAATGTATCAATTAACCCTTGTGCTCCATACTTTCTACTCTGTGATGTTGTGCTCACTATTCGTCGGTGTTTGCAGAATTCCTTAGCTCTTCCTTTCAGCTTGTTTTATAAGGACTGTATGAAGTTGTTCTTCATCAGTTTCTCTTCAGCATCCTCTTTTTATTCACTCCCCTTAATCCCTTTTGTAAATGAATTAAGCTTGTCTCTTATATAGACATGATATTCATTATTTCTTGATTCGTGATTCTTGGCATGATAAACAATCTAGCCAATTAGATTTAAAGCATAACTCCTGATTTGTCTCGTAGATATCTTCTTGCCAACTGTACAAATCATCTTTAAATCACTCACTTATCTCTGGTCGAATAAAATAAAGTAGACAACTAGTTAAGTCTATTTTTAGCTCTACCAGCTAGATATTTTGTCATTTTCTGAACTCTCTATTTTATCAGTCACCACTTCAGTTAGTTGTCAGCGACAATTAACAGTTCCATCGGGGAGACTCCAGTTAGCTTCACGATCTCTGTCCATCGGGCAACACTTTCTTTAGCTCATCGGGGAACCTTCTAACTTTGCTTGTCGGGCATCCTATGGTTTTGCTTCATTAGGAAACAGTATACTTCTGATCATTGCATATCACTGTGACTATTCTTCTTTGCTCTGTTCATCGGTGTGCACTCCGTCGGTGTTGTTTGTCACTTAGTGAATACTTGACTTTTATGCATTGCTAAAAGCATAACCTTTGTTATTTTTGTTCTCTGAAGTCTTAGGCATTATTTACATGACCGTACAGATGATATCAAGTTGACATCAATGAAAATACAATACTTTAACTAATTTAATGCCTTGCATTATCTTCAACTTAACATTATCAAACATTCAATCAATTACATGTCATCACATATAGTGCTTCCAATCTTGACCAAATTTTGTGCAAAATCCAAATCTTTAGCCTTTTTGAATTCTCCTTCAGAGAGCACACTAATCAGTGCTTCTTTTGCAACCATGTTACTGTTAGTAATAACTGAGAGGGGGGGGTGAATCAGTGGCCTCAAAAATTTATTCTTTTAAACTTCAATCCACTAATTAATACACCTTAGATTATTAATTCCCTACAAGATGTATGCCTTTGAAATACTTGAAACAAATGACTGTCTGTCGGTTTACCTTGTCTGTCCTTCTTCTCCTTGATAACCGTTAAGCAGTAAAACTTATTTATCGATACTCAGTAAATATGCAGAGTATACCAGTCAATCTATAAATGCTTATGTAAAATGTAAAACACTAAAGTAATAAACCATACACACATAACACAAGGATTTTAACGTGGAAACCCTGTTAAGGGAAAAACCACTGGGACCGGTACCCCAAATTTTCACTCTTCTGAAGTGAGCCCTGTTAGGAGCCAACCCTGTTAAAGGTTACAAACACATGATTAAGTGCGACCTTGTTAGAGGATGTTTATACATAGGTTGTCACTAAGTATCTTGCATCTATGCTACCATCCTTGAATCAGTCTCATGACTATCAATAGGCTTTATGCTAATCTTACTACCATCCTTGAATCAGCCTCCTTAGACTGTCAATAGGCTTTAGGTAAGACCGATGCTACTATCATGAGTCAACCTTCTGGTAATCTATTAGGATATACCTCAATTACAAAAGACTGTTAAGTCCTGCTCTGTTAAGAGACTTAATGCTTCAATGGTTAAACTAAAACAAAATGACCTGTTTCTAATGCAACTGAATTACAGATTTTCAGATCTATTTACTTACAATATCTTTCTGATCAATGTATCAATTTGATTCCTTTGTACTTAACTCTTTTTGTTCTGTGATGCTGTGCTTTTCTGTTCATTGGTGTCTGCAGAATTCTTTAGCTCTCCCTTAGCTTAATTGATCAGGACTGCATGAAGTTTATCCTTCATTAGTTTCTCTTGAGGATCTTTTATTAGCTCACTCCCCCGTGTATCTGATTGCTTAAGAAAATGAATTATGCTTGTCTCTTATATAGACATGATATTCCTTACTTCTTGGTTCTTGATTCTTGGCATGAAAAACAATCCAGCCGAATTGATTTACGGATTTAACTCCTAATTTATCTCGTAGTTATCTTTTTGCCAGCTATATAAATCATCTTTAAATCACTTACTTAACTGTGGTCGAATAAAACAAATAAAACAACCAGTTAAGTCTATCTTTAAGCTCTGTCAGCTAGATATTTTGTCATTTTCTGATCTCTCTGTTCTGTCAGTCAATTCTACAGTTCATCGCCGGTGACAACTGCCAGTTCTGTCAATACAACTTCAGTTAGCTTCAGGATCTCCATCCGTCGGGCATTATTGGATATTGCTTGTCGGGCAATACTATTTTTAGCTCATCGGGCATCCTGTGATTCTGCTTCGTCGGGCAACACTGTCTTCTACTCGTCAGGTATCACTGTGACTTTATCTCTATCTTTACCGATGGTGTGCACTCCGCCGGTGTATTCTGTCACTTGGTGAATACTTGACTTGTATGCATTGCTGAAAGCATAACCTCTATTCCATTGATTCTCTGAAGTCTTTAGCCTTATGTATATGATCATACAGATGATATCAAGTTGACATCAATGACAATACAAACCATTAACTGATTTAATGTCTTGAATCATCTTCAACTTAACATTATCAAATATTCGATCAGTTACATGTCATCAATCTCTCCCTTTGGCATTGATGGCAACATACTATATTATCACACTATACTATTTCTAATATAATATGAAATATAATTTGAGATTCATCAAATTACCAAATAGTTTTTTTTTTGATAACTGAAAAAAATGTCTGACCGCCGGTAAGCTCTGTGTTAGCTTAGATTTGATTCTTGCAGCTTTCCTATTTCTTCTTCTGATGTGTTGTCACCTTTGTTGGTGTCAATTTTTCATTTCTTCTCTAATGTCTTTGTCTTTGTATTTGCAACTTTTATACAAATACTCTCCCTATGGATATGATCTCTCCTTATTTGGAGTAATATGATAAGAAATAGTTTCTGATGATAATATAGATATATTCTCTCCCTTTGACAATAATGCCAAACAAATTTTTTTTCACAAATATCTGACATTCTGTCAAACAATGTTTTCTATCCATAATATATTACTTGAATTTTCCTTATCCATCATATAACAATTTTCTCTGGTGCTTGGTTCTGATATATACCTTTTTGTATATAGATGTAGCTCTGAAGTTCAGCTTCTGCTTGCATCAATCATGAATGATATTCTAATAATATATGGTTGATGCAGTGTCTAGTCCTTTTACTGACTGATAGACATGGGTTTGACCCCTAGTCTTTTCCTCAGGTACTCAAATGTATCCTTGGGCAGTGGCTTGGTGAAGATATCAGCCAATTGTTCTTTTGATTGCACATATTCAAG
>MU224743.1:1125888-1162784 GCA_018584345.1 Thuja plicata
TATATATATATATATATATATATACCAAACACTATAATCTATATGATTGTGAAGCAATAGATCACAACATCATTATTACCTGTTTATAATTACTATAGGATATAACACAGAGGTAGAATAAAATCGCATGCCTCAAAATAAATCTAATCATCCAAAGAGGCTATAACAATCAACTAAGAAACATATCAAGGTAACCACAAGATCAAACAAGGTCAACCAAAGTCAACAAGGAAAGTCAAGCCAAACTCCTAACCAAGCATGAAGCTCTGAAACACAACATAGAAAGATTAACTAAGAATCATACCAAGAAGGAGAAATCAATAAAATGAGTAAAAAAATCACACAACCAAATGAATGCAAGTGACCACAAGGAACTAATTACAACAATTCCCAACCGGGTGTGCTGGATCTGGGTTTTCCACCCAAAGGTTGACTGACAAAGAAGGAACCCTAATATTCCCAAATTGGAATAATGACAAAGGAAGACTCATGTGGGGGCCTTAGTACTATCTCCATAATAACAACCATCAAGGATTTGAGGTCACGCTCAGACCTATGAAGTCATGTGAAGTTGATGCCCAATATCTGCAAGCCTGCATCACGAAGAAGAAATACATGTGCATAGATATACATATAAGAAGACACTACAGACAGATGACCAGGATCGATACATCGTGTGGACCTCAGCTATGTGAGTAACTATGACTTCGTCTTGAATCATGCAAACACATCATATATATATATATATATATACACACACCAAACATGTAGCATCATCCTAGTGAAGGTTAGAATCTTCAATCTTGAGCATTGGGTTAGGCTATAATCAATACTAATAATAAATCAACATAATCATGAGAAGTATCACATATCATTAAGTGAGATACAAGATTCATCAAAAGTAGCCTTAATACAAGAATGTATAAATAATCACTTATATATATCCATCAATTACATGTCATATAACATCCTAACTATATTCCTAAAGGTCTTGAAGGTCCTTAATACAGACGCAAAGATAAATACATACAAAACGATACCTTTAGACAGTATGTTTCATATTAGAATCCTTAGGTACTAGCTTATGAATTCATTATAAACAAACAATGGGAATAGATCAACAAGTATCATCAACAACTTATGCTGAAATAAAACATCGAAAGATCTTACTTTATTCAAATGCATCAAAACTTATATCATGGTTAGAGGGGTATTACACACAATCCCAGCACTCTTTTGACAGGAGTCCCCCAAATCACTCAAGGGACATCCCAACAACAATCTATTAGCAATATCCCTATAGGTGTTCCTTCCAATTCAATAAAACCCCAAAATCAATCAAGGGGTACCTCAACAAAAACCTCCCATCAATCCCAACTACTCAAATATTATAACTTCCTTTTTGAAACATCATGGAGTAACTGGGACTAGCACTTCCAACCCTATAGTACCACCTCATCAGCACCCTTCATACATCCCACCACCTTAGCAGAAACCTCCATACATTCCACCACCTTAGAAACATCCTACGTACATTCCACCACCTCAGCAACATCCTTCGTATATCCCACCATCTCAGCAACAACCTCCATACATCACATCTCCTCAACACATTCCACAACCTTAGTATCTTCCACAAATTTCGCATACACTGCAGCCCCAGTATACTCCACAGCCTCATTACATCCCACCATAGGTATCTGTGACATACACAAACATGGGCTATAGGCCCCCATATAACCAGGCCCCATCTTATAACAATGGGGCAACATTTTTTTATCCTAAGAGGTCTTACACTATTGTTGATCTAAGTCCTTGCCTATTTGATAGGACAATACACATGCCACCTTTTCCACGCAATTTTGAGATGCCTAAATATGACAAATACAAGGAAAAGGGTGATCCTCAGAACAATATATGATAATTATTCATGGCTTGCATAGAAGTGGCATACAATGACACCTACCTGATGAGACCTTTTCCACGTACTCTTGGTGGGTCATCCATGGAGTGGTTTTCCATACTTCCTCTTGGGATACGATCATGGAATGAATTAGCTGAGAAATTCATATCCAACTATTCACACAACATTATCATGGAAATAACATTAATGAATCTCTACACTACCAAACAAAAGAGTGGTGAGAACTTTGCATCATTCTTACAAAGATGGAGAAATGTTGCCTCAAAAAAATCTTTCCACATACCCATAAAAGAGAAGATCCATATGTTCACAAAAAATTATCAACTGGACATGATGTGTAAATTAAACTCCCAGCGAATTAAAACCTTTGAAGAGTTAGCCGAGAAAAGGCTAAAAGCATAAAGATCCCTCACCCTAAAGGGACCCATCAAAAACGAGGCCAGTAACTCAACACCTTATGATGAAAATCCAAATACTGGTCTAAAAACAAAAATGTGAAAATTGATGGCATTGTTGATGCTAAGGTGGTCCAACCATTCATGTGCATACAAGCACCACCAACACCTACTCAACAAACCCAATCATTGTAGACTACCTAGAGGGTTAACAACACGGGAGGGTTACCAACACTGACATGATAAACCAAGAAGTTAACTAAACCTACCAGAAAATTCCTGCAAGAAATAACATCACTCAACATCAAGACTTTACGCCTCTTGTAGAACCTCTTGAGAAAGTTCTTGAGAAATTACTACAATCTCATTTGGTCATTTTTCTTGAAATTAGACATTACGAAGGTACCAGAAAACCAACATGGTTGAACAAAAATGCTTATTGTGCCTATCACAAAACTAAGGGACACAAGACAAAAACAAATGCATGCAATTGAAGCATATTGTCCAAGATTTCATTCATCATGGTGAAATAGAATTTATCACAAATGCGGGCACCACCAATCAAGATCACAAAATCTTCACAAAGCCACCAACGGATCATGGAAAAGGTAAGGCCTCCACATCTAGACATGAAAATAAGGAAAACTTCACCTACCCCAAATGTAATCCTCATCTAACCATAAACACCATTACTATCTGAGGTCTTGACACCAGCTGTGTTGTTACTACTTGTCATTCTAAAATCATAGTGCAAGGAGCCCCATCAAAAGTTGTGGTACCAAATAAATCATCTACCTCACCGTCAGATTAGTATAACCTATTAGACCATTTGAAGAAAACCTCAACACAATTTTTCATTTATGAACTTCTTTGCATATTGCCAAATCATAAAGAAGCATTAGATACAACCCTACAACAAGCCTCTATTCAAAAATACATAAATCTTGATGAATTTCAATCCATGGTGGGAAATCTATCCACAAAAAATCATGTTGCCTTCACTGAGAAAGATATCCCATACCATAAACCATCCCACAATGATCCTTTTCACCTTGAAGTCTTTGTCCACCTCCATAAAATTAGATGAGTCTTGATAGATGGCGGAGCGGGTCTAAATATCTCTACCCTAAAATTGGTAAAGGCACTAGGTTATTCTGACAATTATGTAGATGTTACCAAGAAGATCATAATATGAGCATGTGATGATAAAGAACATCCTTTAAAAGGTGTAATAAGCCTCCCAATCAGACTAGGTTCAGCAAAAAAAGACACTGCATTCCAAGTACTGGACCTAGAGCTGGGTTATAACATGCTCTTGGGACAACCATAGATTCATTACATGCAAGTGGTACCATCTACTTATCATCAATGCTTAAAGTTCCATCACAATGAAGTTGAGATTACCATGCCTAGTGATAGAGATCCTTTTCTTTATTGCACAAATCTTAGAGGACCTGTTTCTAATCAAGTACCAACCAATCAAGAGGCATTTGTTGCCTCTTCATCTCAACACATAGATTGTGCAAACTTGGTAAAATAAAATGAACTAACTACATTAGAGCTCAAAATCCAAGTAAAATAAAATGGATGTGGAGAATACTCCTACGCGGACTTCTTCTATGTAGGCAAGCTACCAATATCCCCTCGCTCATATGGAAAGCCTAAACACCCTCTCCAAAGGAATCAAAAGTTAACACTTATCTATCCACCAACAATGTTTATAAGATGGGGAGACATTCATGAAGATATCATAGAAGAAAATTTATCTTCCTGGTTGTATATAGATGAAGACCCCCCTGAGGTCAATATTCTAGTACATGAATATGGATGGGGGTACACCAATGTCCTGAAACAAGGCTATAATAGATGATTTGGATTAGGAAAGAATGAACAAGGAATTGTGGAACCCATTGCACCAACTCAAAATCTGAAGTATCACGGCTTAGGTTATAGACCACCGACAGAAGGCATTATGAATACCTCACTAGGTACCTCTAATATTAACACTTGTGTTTATAATGAAGTTAATACATTTGAGGAACTCTATTTAGACATAGACTCAAATGAATATGAGTGGGAATCCATACACACCACTAGCACCCTACATCTTAACATTTCCATAGCCCGACTATCTTTGCACGACACACCCACAAATTGTCGAGCGTGGATTGAAATTTTTTGGGCCCAATCTGAACCTTCATCCTCACCCTCTTTTGAAACTCATGAATCGGTGTCTGAATCATATGTCAATACCTTAACCAAACTCCCTATTTTTTCCTTCCAAACTAAAGATAGCATAGCTTTGGTTTACCTAGACCTTATAGACTGGGAACAACAAAATCCATTGACCATAGAAGCTTTTGTGAATGATGAAGCTATTGCTGAATTCTTCATACTAAGACATGGAATACCTATGGGCGAATACAAAGTAGGTTCTAGAATTGAATTGGACATCACAACATACTTTGCGAAGTTATATCAATCCTCTAGTCGTAAAATTGAGAAAGAAAATATAAGGCTATTAGGTGAAAACAGAAAGGCACCTTCTAGCTACAAAATAGTAAAAACAAAAGATGTATCTGAAAGTGAAAACCTCTCTGAGGTGCCCAAGGATGGAGAGATTTATATACTCTCCATTACATAGGAAAAACCACCATTAATAGCAGAGAAAACAACAACAATCAACATTGGCACGAGAAACACAAAGATCGATCCGCTTGGCAGAGTCATTAACACCAGAAGAAATAGAACGGATCATTTAGTTCTTTAAAGATAGGAAAATAAACTTTGCTTGGTCATACTCTAACATGCCTAGATTAGATCCAAAATTAGTGCCACACCATCTGCCACTAAAGCTGAGGGAAAAACCATACAAATAGAAGCTACACAAGATGCATCCTAAAATTGCACTTTTGGTCAAAGAAGAATTAAACAAGCTACTGGACGCAGGCTTTGCAAGGCCTATTGAATATGCTGATTGGATATCCAATCTAGTACGTGTGACTAAAGAATGTGGAGCAATAATAATCTACATTGACTTTAGGGATCTAAACTTGGCTTGTCCAAAGGATGACTTCTCCTTACTAAACATAGACATGATCGCTGATCTCACCTCAGGTTATAAAATATTGTCACTAATGGATGGCTTCTCGGGATATAATCAGATCAAGATAACACTAGAAGATCAACACAAAACTGCATTCATTTGTGCCTAGGGCACTTATTGTTGGCATGTCATGCCCTTTGGTCTAAAAAATGCAGGTGCCACATATCAAAGATCAATGAAGACTATCTTTCATGACATGATGCATATCACAATGGAAGACTATGTTGATGACATATTAGCAAAATCCCTTGAGAGGAATCTACATCTATCAGTATTAGGGCCAATATTTGATAGACTCTAAGAATACAAGGTATGAGTGAACCCAAAGAAGTGTGTATTTAGAGTCACATCAGGAAATTTTTTGGGATTCATTGTCTCCAACAGAGGAATAGAGATTGATCATAAAAAGGTTCAATAAATTATTAATATGTTGCCACCAACAACTTTGAAGAACTTGGGAAGTCTATAGGGAAAGATACAATCAGTAAGGTGATTCATTTCACAACTAGATGAAAAATATCATCGATTACAATACTTTCTACACAAAGATATCAAATTCACATGGATAGAAGATTGTCAAATTGTATTTCAACTATTGAAGGAATATAATCTATTAGCATCAGTCTTAGTGGCACCCATTCTAGACCATCCTTTACTATTATACATATCAGATACAAAACACTCATTCGGGGCATTGCTATCACAGAGTGATTCTGAAGGAAAGAAAAAAGTCATTTATTATATCAGTCAAACACTTGTTTCATATGAACTGAACTAAAAAATGATTGAAAGAGCATGCTTGGTTGTAGTTTTTTCTTCCCAAAAACTCATACATTACATGCTAAGTCACAAGAATAACCTAATCACAAAAATTGATCCATTGAAATATCTATTGATTAAAGCCACATTAACAAGGCACCTCACCAAATGGGTCATGATTCTCAATGATTTCAACATTGATTGCATAGAGATAAAAGAAATAAAGGGACAAGAAATTGCTGACCAACTAGAAAATGCACCATTACCTTCTAGTTATATGACGTTGATAGAGTTCCCAAATGTAAGAATATTTTCCCTTGAGGAAAAAAAATAATGGAAATTATACTTTGATGACTCTCTCACACAAAAAGGATCAGGCATCGGCATAGTCTTTATCACTCCCCAAGGAGATTCCATTCTAAGATCCTACAGAGTGAGTTTTGACTGCACCAACAACATAGCAAAATATGAAGCATTGATCATTGGACTCAAAACAACTATATAATGGAAGATCCAACAACTATAGGTATACTAATATTACCAATTAACTATCAACCAAATCAACGACATCTATGATCCAAAGGATGACAAGTTGATTCCCTATAAGGCCTTGGTGGAAGACATGAAACAACCTTTTGAAATGATATCATTTGAGCAGCTACCAAGAATAAAGAACAAAGTAGCAGATGCAATGGCTACTATGAGATCTTTGATCGATATGGCACTAGATATGACACATTGTGAATTCATGGTTGAAAAGCTAGTGGTCCATGTCTTTGAAATGCCCAAGTTTGAGGTCATGTGCAAAATTGTTGGTCCCAATTACCCTTGGTACCAAGATATATAAGCCTACCTAAATAAAACATCACCCCCAATAACTTTTCCCAGAAGAAGCACTTGATAAGGCAAGCCTCCCGATACTCTATCAGAGCCAATACACTTTACCAACACAATCTAGATGGAACACTCCTTAGATGTCTCAACTCGGAAGAATAAAAAACAATGATATTAGAAGTACACAAGGGAATTTGTGGTGCTCATTCTAGCGGGTTGAATTTAGCTAAGAATCTTTTAAGAATTGGGTATTATTGGCCTACAATGAAAATAGATGCTTTCCTATATGTCTGGAAGTGCAAGAAGTGTCAGATACACATGAAACTCGTCTATGCACCTTCTTAGGAGCTACAACCATTAACATCACCATGACCCTTTTCATAATGGGGGTTCAAACTAGTTGTCAAGATTCGTCCCTTATCTTCCGATGGTCATAAGTACACAATCATAGCCGCTAATTATCACAAACTGGGTTGAAGAAATTCCAATGACCTACACCACTGGAAAACAAATTTCCAAGTTTCTTTTGAACTATATCATTAGTCAATATGGTGTTCCACAAACCATCATCACAGATAATACGCAAGATCAATTCTGGAATGTCCTATGAAAATGCACCCTCTAATTTAACAAAATAAAACAGAAAGGTGAATACTCGACCTCTAGGAAATGAAAGCTATGTTTTTGGGATTTTTTTGGATTTTCATACTTTAAAAAAATGATGAATATGCAAGGTTCTAAGCTAGGGATGATGCTAAAATACTAGATATGAGCCTCTAATATATAAGGGTATGTCAATTACCAAATTTCAGGATAAGAGCCAAGTGGAACGTTTAGCACTTGTGTTGATGATTTTGTTTGGTTCTCTGATAGGACAATATTGTAGGACCAAGGTTGATACAATTTTTTTTATGTAGGAAAAATGTTGTAGGACCAAATTTTGAAGATGTGTATAAAATCAACAATCACACATTCAATATAGTTGTAGGAGTGACTCAGAAATGAAATTATCAGTATATGTTCACAACTTTTTCAAGCTGCAAGTTTTCACACATTCAATCACAATGAAAACCCGCGACGGTTAGATTAATCTATGGTCGAATTAGCTTTCAAATGTAATTGTATAGGCCCATTGTCTAGATGTACGTTAACCACACAACTATTCTCACACTACTAGGACACAAAGATTCACGTTGTACATGCCTGTGTTCTTTCTTTTTCCCGGTATTGTTGTCGTGCTAGTGAAGATCTCTTTCACCAACATAATACCATGGGACACATATGATGGGAATCTTGGAGGGAGAATTTTCAACCCCTTGAACTATAATAAGACACTTGATTCAAAGGTGAAACAAATGGTCTCTAATTAACAAGGTTGTAGTCAGATCTGTGGTGTCTCCCCAATCAGTTTGTACATGTGTGAGACACTTAAGTCTCTAGTGGACCATGTCATCTCCTTAGGCATGTAGGCCCGATCCAAACTATCATCCACACACCTCACCTAGGCTTGGTTAGATATAAGAAAATTCTGGGGTTTTCCCCATGTCTTATTTATATACTAGCTAGAAGGATTTATCGTTTTGAGGTTATCCTCAGAGGAAGAAGCTCATTCCCCAGACATGACTCTCTAAAAAAGTAAAAAAGGTTTATAATCTAACAAAATGTGCAAACGCAACAAAGACTCAAAACACACAGTTAATTGAATTAAGCTCCAAAAAAGACAAATGTTTACTATTCTAGATCATCCATACAAGCACAAGGGTTCATTTTTAAGCTCTAAACCAGATGAGGGTTTGATTGTTCAGTTTTATGCACCAAATCTAGATGTACTTCTCTTTGTTCAGTTCTTAAGCACATGTCAATTTTAAGCACCAAATCTAAAGATGAGATTGTAATGTTTGAGAATACACTTTTATTTTTAAGCACAAAATTGTGAATTCATTGATTTTAGATTAGATTTGCTTCTAGGTCACATGATACAAAGAATTTTTTAGTACTGAAACCCTAGCAATTAGTTCTGATAATCGACAAGCGTTCTAGTGTTGATATAATTATAATTGAATTAAGATCCAAAAAAGATAAATGTTTACTATTCTAGATCATCCATACAAGTACTTGGGTTCATTTTTAAGCTCTAAACTAGATGAGGGTTTGATTGTTCAATTTTATGCACAAAATCCATATGTACTTCGCTTTGTTCAGTTCTTAACCACATGTCAATTTGAAGCACCAAATCAAATTATGAGAGTAATGTTTGAGCATACACTTTTATTTTTAAGCACCAAAATATGAATGAATTGATTTTAGAATAGATATGCTTTTAGGTCACACGCTACAAAGAAACTGTTAGTACTGAAACCCTAGCAATTAGTTTTGATAACCGACAAGCATGCTAGTGTTGACATAATGATAATTGAATTTATCAACAATTTCTCTTACCTTGTCCAAATAAGTGTGTATAATGACTTCGTATCTGATCTCTACTTCAAGTGCCTCAATTCTCAATCTACGTGTTGGTCCTTTGTTCTTCTCAATCTCTCATTTTGTCTTACATTTCTCAATGGGCTCTTGAACTTTAACCTTTTTTATGTTTTGGGGGGGCCACTGCGTCTTTTCATTACCAAAAAGGGTAGTTTACATATCAGAGATGAATAAGACAAAAGATATTTTTTGTATTTTATTAGGCAACTGTGGTATTTTAGGTATGTAAGTGCGTTGATCCAGACATCCAACTGCATTGAATTAAACAGTCAAGTGCGTCATTTCTTCTGCAACTGCGCCAATTGAGGTAGGTAAGTGCGTCGAATGAAAATTGATCACCTGTGTTAAATCATAAAGAAAAAATAGAGTAATAATAGCAATTCGATCATCAAAATGAATAGATTTATGATGAATATATAGATATAATAAATAAGGATCATTGTCAAATAATAAATATTTGAAGCAAAAATCCCAATGAATAAAATACCAGTTAAAACAATCAGAGTCAGAAAGCAACAAATCAAGGCAATAATTATCAGGCAAGTGTGCCGCATGAACCCTGTAAGTGTGTCACTTTCATGTTGTATTTGCGTCGATCCAGAGATGTAAGTGTGTCGATTTATAGATAAGTGTGTTGATTTGGATAGTTAAGTGCATCGATTCAAACTGTGTCAATGTAAAATTAAATCTGAAACTGCACAAAAATAGAGAAAAATCAGATTTTCAAAGCTTTGTGCTTCACGTTGGGTTTTCCAGTTGTAATCGGGGTAATAGATATCTGTAGAAACCTGCAATAACATCAAAATCTCAACCACAAAGAGATCTATTAGGTAGTTAGTATTCTTAATATCGAAAGAGGAAGAAAATAAACAATATGCATAATCATCAATTAATAATGAAATCAATCAAAACACATGAACATGCAAACCAAAAGTCCCCCTTTGTTGTTATTCTTCTCTATGAAATGTGGGCTCTCAGAAATGAGTGCTCGATGTGTCAGCATGAGAATTCAAAGTGATTGTGGTTAACAAATTAAGAGAATTATCTCTTTATTTATAAGATTTTTAGGGTTCCAATCAAGATTACATGATTGGTGGGTTGATTGGTCGTGATTGAAGAGTTGAACTCAGAGTGAGTGGGATTTGAACTCAACTGATTGCATGTCAACAAAATAGATGGATATGTTAAGAGGATAGATTGAAGAGTTAAACATAGAGTGAGTGGGAGTTGAACTCAATTGATTGCATGTGTTTGAATAGATGGGAGAGTTAACTAATTTGATTGAAGACTTCAATTGATGAGGTGGAGTAGAAGATGAGATAGATTGAATAAATAACTGATTTAATTGATCGGTAAGGAGAGAGAGAGAGAGTTGTGGAGTTTAACTAAAACTTATAATTGGAGGGATAAATATGATTAAATAAATAAAAGAATTTATTTATTTGCACATGTGAGGGATATAAATAAATAAATAATCTTTATTTATTTATAAGAGGAACAATTAGTTTAATTAAATAAATATTATTTATTTAATTATGAGAAGGAAATTGATTTAATTATTACATAAATGTAATAATAATAAGAGGAAATACTTAATTTAAATAATATGATTATTTAGCTAAATATAAAGGACATAGGAAATTAAATAATATTTGATTATTTAATTACTTTATAGATGAGTTATTGATGAAATATTAAGTAATTAATTAAAATCATTTAATTGGGAATTTATAGAGAAATGGTGATTTTGAATTTATGAATTTATAGAGAAATGGTGATTTTGAATTTATATTATAGTGGAAAGATGCCAATTAATTAAATAATAAAGATAATTGAAGAAGAATGTTAGCAAACTCATTGCATTAAAGAAATTGGTCATTTTCAAGTGTCTACAGGATGAACTGGTGGGATGGAAATGGATAGTCATAAGACAGGGGTAGGTTATTATGGAGTCAAAGTTGATTTGAATGCAATGACTATCTCATAACGGGACAAAATGTTTACCCAAGCTAAGGGACTAGAAATGGTAACGCATATAATGGCATGACGCATTGAATGACAAGTGGTCTATGGGAATAGATATGTGAAGAGGTTTCTAAATATATTTTATTCATTTTTATGTTCTTAATCTTGATCAAGACCAAGAAAGGGATTATTAGATAGGAAATATGAAATATGAAAATGAATGATATAAGTTAGGGATGGAAAAGATAAAGGATATGTACTAAAGGGTGTGGATAAAGTGAAGCAGACAATATGCATGAAGCCTTGTCAAGATCAAAGATGGAAAAATGGATATGGATAGATGTGTGATAATGAATGATATGGTAGGTAGGATATCATGAATGGGAATTTCACCCAAGTGTAGAGTGCAAGAGAGTAATGAATTATACATAACACATAACACTTATTTTTTAGGTTTTCATCATGGTACTTGCCCAAGGTGCCATAATAAGTAGTTTCACCATAGGTCAAATTATTTCTCTTTATTCTTTTTTATTTTGGGTGTCACACAAGATGCCTGCTTGCCACATTTTCATCAAGGTGATGATTTTTTTTTTACTTTTTGACTTTCTTGGAAGACAATGGACACACGAAATGACATGAAGGGATGACTCAAGCATCTTATTCTTTGGATAGTACTCCTAAAGCACATGGACCATAGATATTGAAATTATTCTCAAAGATTTTGATAGGGTGATGACAAAGGGGAATGAAATAAATGATCAGATAGATTAGGGTAAGGGTTTATTAGGATTGGATAAGGGGGATGGAAGGATGGAAAGTAGGTGTTGGATAATGGATTGAGTGTTGGAAGATTTTTGTATGGATGGATGGAAATGTAGGCAAGATCAACATTGACACACACCTCAAGGGGTGGTGGAGTGATGGAAAAAAAATGGATTTGGATTTTGGATTTTGATATTTAGATGGAGGACTGGATGTGGATTATGGGACACAAGGACCCAAAATGGATGGAGGAGGTGACAGAGTATCTAAGATAGTGGATTTTGGGACATAGGGGCCCAAAATAGACTTGAAAAATGGAAGATATTTATGTGGAGGAATGAAGGGATCCTTTGGAATAGCAAGCTTGGATGTCAATTTTGATTTTTATTTATGTTGTAGTACTTCTCTAAGAAATTTGGAAATCCACATGGTTTTTTATTTTTGTTTCCTCTGTGGTTCTTTTGAAAGCATTGCTTCAATAAGAGACTTTGGAATCCACATGGTTCTTTATTTTTTATTTTTCTTGATGGGTCTTAGTGGCCTTGTGGACTTTTCTTTTTTCTTTTTGATCAAAATTTGCTTTTTTTTTACATGTCTTTTAGATGGGACATGTTGATCCTTGAATGTACGTGGATTTTTGAACTTTTGGATTTTATTCTTGGCATCCAAATTGATTCTAAGAGCATTGGGATTTTTGGAAGGGTAGGGATGAGATGAAGGTATATTAAAGGAGTTCACATTGATGGATGATTGGAAGATTCTCAAGGATGTGTGTCTTTGCCAATCTTGATTTACATAAGGATAAGTGGATGGTAGACTAGGGGTGATATGGATGGTTTATTGAGGAATATAAGGACCTAAGAGGGATGGAAGAGACAAAGACTTTGACTTTGGGATATGAGGATCCAAAATAGATTTGGATGATGGTGAAGGTGCATGCTTGGGTTAATATGGGGAATATGAAATTTACGAGGGATACCAACATCTTGATCGTGAGATATATAGCCAAGGCACTGATAGTATGGATTTGCTTTGATATCAAGGGGTTCTAATATACCTTGTTCATTGAGGTCTAACCCCCTTTCCTTGATAATGTATGTTCTAAAAAATATTCTTAGCAATAGGATACTGATTATTTTTTAATCAAGATGTGAGTCCATTTTGAGGTGGAGGCATATATGGAATGGTAGGATTATGAAGTAAACCAGACCAAATAAAAGTGGATGAACCAAGTTGATATGTAATAGGCTCATTATTAGCTTGGATAGGGGTGTGGAATTGTTAGGTGTATATAAAATATTATGACATGGAAATGGAAGGTTGATAGGATCTTATGGTAGACATGGAGGGCTATTACATAGAGATGGAGAGTTTATAAGATCTTGTGGTGGATATGGAGGGATAATTTAATATTGACATGGAAGAGGGTCATTGGATGGAGGGTATGGGACATCATGGTATTGATTAGAAGATGGATTTGGAAGGATTATTTTCTCTTGGGATGGAAGGAGATCATGTTAGACAGGAAACAACTGGATAAGGGGATCATCATGAGATTTTGAGAATATGGGATCTTGGGAATTGGACATTCTTGGTGTCTTGATCTTGACCAATTTTAGGAATTGTTTCTTTATACTTTGGATTACTCTCTTGACATGGGGTATCATTATGGATATGTATGGTGGATTCTCGAAAGGAATAAATACTTGGGCATGATAGGAATGGAATTTAACTAGGACTCATTATAGTAGGTTTGCTTGGAAATAGAGAATATGATAGCATTGGATTTGAGATTGTTGAATTGTAAAAGGGACTTGTATAGGGGAATGGACTAGCTTGGATTTGTATTACATGGATATCCCTTGGGGGTAAATTGGAAAGGTGTCATCATTGTATGTATCGTATGATGGAGATGACATGGATGAAGGAATGGTGGCGGATATAGAGGTCACTTGTGAGAGGCATCAATATATGATATTGATCATGTTTGTGAATAGTATCTTGGCATATGTTGGACTCCTCATTAGGTATTTGGAGATTATTTAATAGTAATGTCACCTTGATTGATAATTCCTTGAATAATATTCTTCAATATTATGCAATTTGAAGTTTTACGTCCTTTAGTCCTATGGTATTCACAAAATTCATTGTTGTTCCACTAGGTTATTAAAATAGGTCATGGTTCATAATGTATTAATTCTAAAAGTATAATGTCATTGGATTGCACAATCTTATTTAAAGTTGACTTAATTGGCTCCCCTAAGGGTGTGTATCTTTGTTTTGGTACCTGGAGACTATTTTCCATAATTTTGTTGTCTAGATGAATATGAGAGTTCATTTGATGTTTGTCCTTTTGAGATCACGTGATTAGTATATGAAAAAATGACTCTAGTTAGATGTGACTAAGATTACTTAGAATATGATGACATCTAAGACTAAAATTTTAGAAATGAAAATTCAATAAGGGAAATGAAAACTATATGAGACTAAAAGTTTTTGGATTTTTAAGATTTTTGGGATGCAAACTTAAGCAATCTATATATGAAGCTAGGATGATACCTACAATGTATTCAATATAACCCTAAGAGAGACTCTAGAAATTTTAAATGCAAACCTTCCTAGGAAAGATCCAAATGATCTTGGGAACTCTCTTGACTTCAATTTTGGGACAACTAAAATGACAATTCTTACAAGGTGTCAATGAATAAAATAATTTTTGACAAAATGATGAATGCCTATGACAAGGAAAATGGACAAGACGATAAATAAATTCAAGGAAGTAAAGATAATGCTCAATAACACTATAGGAATATTCTAAAAATATGTGCCCTCTAATTTTGAAAATGAATCTAGAAAGTGTAATACTTGACCCTAGGATATGCAAGCTATATTTTTTTTATTTTTTGAATTTTGGGGTCTAGAATGAGGACAATGCAATATGTAAATGACTTAAGAAAGGCTCTAAATTCTAAATGCAAGAATGTCACTAAAATGCAAGGTATAAAATTCTAATATCCAAGGTTGAACACTACTATGTTGATCACAAAAATTCTGGATAAGAACAAACAATATGATTTGGACCCATGTTGTTTTGTTGCTCTATGTAGGACAGTGTTTAGGATAGGGTTTGATAATATACAAACCCAACAATCACACACTCAAAATATGGTTGTAGGATAAAACAAACTGAAAGAATCATTCTGTGTATATTCAATTACCTTTTCAAGTCACAACTTTTCACTTGGTCTAAAACAATGAAAAAAGATACAGGCGGTCTAACCTAAGGTCAATTGGATTCATAGAAAATATTTTAGGCCCATTTATTGGTAGTCCGTCAACTTGCACAACCTGTCACACTCTAGGACATAAGCCATTTTGAATGCGCCCATGATTTTGCCTTTTTCCAGGTATTTTTTGTCATGTCAAAGAAGATTTCTCTTCAAATAACACAATACCTTGGGATGAATATGATTAAGATCTAGTGGGGGGTGATTCTTCCCCCCCTTGCATTAAAATTATAAGTTGGTGTTTAGGGGTGAACCGGGTGGCCTCTATTTAATATGATTTTAGTTAGATTATGTAGAGTCTCCCCTATCAATTTGTATGTGTGTGAGGCACTAAAGTCTCTAGTGGACCACGTCGGCTCCTTAGGAATGTAGGCACAATCTGGGATATCATACACACACCTTTCCATGGCTTGGTTAGATATAAAACATTCATGGGTTTTCCCCACATCTTATTTATATACCGACTGAAAGAGATTTTACGGTTTGAGGTCATCCTCTGGTGATAAACACCCCTCAAACATGCCTCTCTAAGAAAATAAAATGGATTTTACTCTAAAATTTGT
Organism: Thuja plicata; assembly: GCA_018584345.1. Taxonomy (NCBI): domain Eukaryota; kingdom Viridiplantae; phylum Streptophyta; class Pinopsida; order Cupressales; family Cupressaceae; genus Thuja; species Thuja plicata. The sequence continues at coordinate 1,141,968 of MU224743.1, forward strand.
GCAAGCGCACCAAACACTTAAGACACCAGGTTAATCAAATTAAACACAAAAATCAAATGTTAACTCATCTACCAATCATCCACATAGACACATGAGTTCATTTTTAAAGCACCAAACCAAATGAGATTTACTTTGTTAAATTTTAATGCACTAAATCCAAATATATTTTTCCTTATCTAATTTTAAACCCACATCAATTTTAAGCACCAAATCCAAAGATGAGTTTGTGATGTATATACATGCAATGTTCATTTTAGTGCACCAACAAGAAGCTAAAAAATAAAAGTTAGTAGCAAAAAACCTAAGATATAGGAATCAAATTTGATAGTCCATAAGAATATTTGAATTAACATGAACGCAATCAAAATTTTGAGTGATTATAGTTACCTTATCCAAGTATGCATTGAAGAGTCCTTCGCATCCAATTTTGTGATTTGTAGTCTTCGAGTTGGTCCCTAATTTTTTTATTTCCCTTTCTCTCTGTCTTTGTGTTGTTGGTTCTTGGACCTTAATTTTTCATGTATTTTGTCAGGGGATTGTGATGTTTTATATTTGTTACCTGTATTGAATCAGAAAACACAAACAAAGACAAAATATGGTTTCTAATGCAAAAATCAAGATGTCGATAACGAATAAGCAACAAATTTTAGCTATATTGTTTGGCCCCAAAAATAGAAACGAAAATAAGTAACCCCTACCAAATATTAGTGAGCTTTCGAAACTTGCAAGAATTGTCAAAATAAATCTTAATTTGTGCTCTAGGGACCCATTTTATTAAAACAGACTAGTTTTCGAAGATCTATTTTTTTTGGTATTATTGTTCATCAAACTTAAAACCACAAAGAATGAACCCCCTACATAATTTCAAGACCTTTTCAGAAATGTAATAAAAACATTGATTTTTCCCCAGAAATGATTTTTTATGAAATATCATAAAAAAATTATATATTGCACAAAATTAATTCAAAAACTCTAAATTTTGGATTCTAGGCTCCTTACATCAACACCAACCTGTAGTAAAAATTTCATAGAAAAATTCAAAGCCGTTTGAAATATATGACCAAATATTTGAAAATCATATGATTTGGTCACACCGAGGGTGCCAGATGTAGGTGAGGGAAATAAATGATCTATCTTTTCAAATCTTTCCAACATCCAAAAATGGAGTACCTACAAAACACACACACACACACACATGCAAAACAAAATATCTAATCTAACCCACACATGTATGCAAATAGATTTCTAATTCCATTGCCCTCCTATTTGTTAGGGTTTTGTGAGTTCACGTCGGTTTCACCATTGTAATCAAGTGTAATTCAGATCTGGAAACCTGTAATTGAACACAAATCTAACCATAAAAGATATGTTAATCAGAGTTAGTATAAATCCTAATATCAAAAGAGGAAGCAAGGAAACATAATGCATAAACAATTAATAAATTGAATTCATGAAAAAAAAGCATATGCAAACTGATTAAGTCCTCCTTTGTTGTTCTCCTTCTTAATACACTGCGGGCTCTCAATTTTAAGCTCAACATGACGACATAATAATTCAAATCCTAATGTGGTTTTACATGATTGTAAATTATGAGAATTAGCTCTCATTATATAGAATTTTAGGTTTCAATCAGGATTCTGGGATTGAAGAGATAACTAAAATTGATTGAGAAGTTCAACTCATATTGATTAGAGAGTTAAACTCAAATGACTGATCAATTAACTAAGACTAATTGGGAGTGAAGTGGATAGATTGATTTGTTAACTCATTTGATTGTGAGTGAACTAATTTTGATTAGACTGTGGACTGAATTGATTTAAGAGATGACTAAATAGATTGATTAGTCAACATTTTAGATTGAATACATGACTAAATAGATTGATTAGTCAAAAAAAGTGATTCAAGAGTTAAGAAAGGTGGTTGAAGAGTTAGTCTAAGACTCAATGTTAGTTAGAACTATAAAAATTAATTCAATTAAATAAATTCAAAAATTTATTTAATTGCACATGTGGAATGTAAATAAATAAATAAGACTTATTTATTTATGAGAAGAATAATTAGCAAAATAAATAAATTGAAATTTATTTAATTGTGAATGATGGGGATAAATAAATTAAATTATTTATTTATTTTAAGCATACTTTAGTTGACTTTGGGGAATATGGAAATAAAATAAAATATTTATTATATTCAATTTTAGAAGACTTGGTTGGCAAATAAAATAATTAATTAATTATTTAATTGTGATGACAAGATTAAGAAAAGTTAGTTTAATTAAATAATAAAAATTATTTAATTAAAATTGGTGAAAAGATATTAATTAATTAATTAATAATTAGAAAAATATTAGATAACAAAATAATTATAATAATTATCTAAGTATAAAAGATTAGAAGAAATTATTTAATTAAGTGATTTAAAGAATTTACTTAATTAAAGAAGTCTTAGTTAACTAATTAAATAAAATAATGATTTAATTATGGGTGACAAGAATCAAGAAGATATTGTATTAAATAATAAATATTATTTAATTATGGAGACAAACGACATGAAAGCCATTCAATTCTGACCTCAATTATCTTCCCAATAACTTGTCGACGGCTACTCATTCCCTGGGTGCAATCACAGAAGGTAGTTGTAAAACCTTTAAGCAAGTTCTGAGCGAGGAAACTGTTATTCCGTTGGAGGCCAAGTTCATCATCGATAAAATCCGAGCACCAAATGCAGGAGGAGGAGCTGGTGATGGAGGTGAGAACCATGTTCCTACTACTGTATGTATTGTCAAATTGAATTCCCATATGTCTGTTGCGATAGAAAAGGAAAAGGATTGTCTCAGAAACACTACAATCTTTCTTGCCGCCCAAGACATTCACAAACTCCCCTCAAGATCTTTCCTTAATGATTGCTTTCATAATGTTTGGGGTAAAAAATTTGGTTTCCACTTTTTGTTTCTTTGTATGGTTTAGAAAGGTCTTTTTTTAATTTTCTTTAAAAGCCCTAAATCCCATAAAGCTATCCTCACCAGACAATTCTGGACTATTGGCAATACCAACTTTAGGGCACTCCTCTGGTCACCCGACGCTTCCCAAAATAAAGTTCTTTCCCTCTCAAGCCCCCGCTGGATTACTATGGGCAGTGTTCCACCATTTTTGTGGAACATTATCCCTCAGGCCCTCGAGCCCTTTGGAATGGTCCTCAGAGTGGACAAGACCGACATTCTTCTCCCCACATTGATACCAAGATTTTTATCACGATCAACCTGGGGATTGATCTCCTGTAGAAATCATGTTTGACTTAGATAAACACTCCTTTTATTTCCCTATCTCCTTCCTAGGATGACTTAATTCCTGCTTCCTATGCAGAAGGGAAGGACACATGAGTCACGGGTGCCATTTGTTGATAAATCAAATAAATCCCCAAAGAATAATGAAAAATAGACCCTAATCCTACCAAGAATGTTACTACTCTGGGTCAGAATGGTTCTAATAACCTATATTTCCCTATCCATGTGTCTTCAGATGCTATTTCTACTTCACTTGATGCTCTCAGGCGGACATTTAACTTTGATCCTTGTCGTGCTCCTACCTCTGGGCCGAGCATTGAAGAATTAGTTGAACTCCCACAGATTGAGAGTCTTGAATTTGGATTGAAACCAAAGGACCCCTTACCCAAACACATAAGTTTGAATGCACAACAAATTTTCCTTAACAAAGTCAAGAAGATTGCGGCCCACAAAAGAAGGAACCCTAATCCTACACCTAGAGATACAAACCCAGATTTTGTAGTAAATCTGAATCAGATTGTAGTAAACCCTAATAATGGTAATCCGTTTGGTGCTCTAGATGCTATTAGGGAGGCATGTGAAAAGGAAGATAGACTCAAAAATGTCTCTATCACTATGATTCATGCCCCCTATGCCTCTAAGTTTGCAGCCCAAGAGAATCTGCCCCGTCCTGAAGAGAAGTTCACCGGAGATGAGGAGGGTGCCGCCTCTAAGGAGGGAAGGGCAGTTGGAGACCTGGAAGAAGGAGAGATTAGAGGGATGGATTTGGCCTTAGTTGCATCTGAAGGGGATGCTCCCCCTAAATTTACCTTCAAGGTAATTAATAAGTTCAGGAAGCCTCTTGACAAGAAGACAAATGTGGAACACAAGGGTAGAGGAGATGACCTCCAAGTAGATGGAGGGGCTCCCAAGAACAAGAGAAATAGAGGCAAACCCCCCAACCATGTTTCTAGCATCAAACCACTGAAGATCCAAAAGAGTAGCTTCCCCAATTGTTTCAAGAGCTTCCAAGCTCACATGGCAGAGGACTCTTAAAGTTGCCATGGAATTTATACTCGCAACCTGGAATGTGAGGGGCCTGGAGTCCCCAGACAGGAAATATGTTTTCAAGAGGTTCATTAGAATGCAAAAGGGATTTGACTTCCTCTGCTCCAAGAGATCAAGGTGGTAGGATTCTCCTTGGATGTTTCCTTAAAATGTATTTGGCAGGAGGCGAGGAGTGTATACACCAATCATCAGAAAGGCAAGGGATGGAGTGCTATTCTTATTCACCCTAAATGGGCTAACAAAATCTTAGACTGGGGTTGTTCCCCATGTGATAGAATCATTTGGGTCAGCCTTATCCATAATAAGGTTGAATCTGGTATATGTTTTGTTTATGCCCCAAATGATCACTATGACAGAGTCAAACTTTGGGAATGGATGTGCAACTTGAAGGATATCCCTTGGGTTATTGTCAAGGACTTCAACATGGTGGAGTCCCAACAAGACAAAGGTGGTGGAACCAGGATGGAATGGAAAGGCAATGAGAAGTATTTTTGGTCAAAGATGACTAGTAAGCTCAAACTACTCGACCCCTTAGCAGGTCAAAAAAGAGATTTCAATGGAATCTGGCATACCTGGTCTAACTACCAAAAGGGGAATAGGAGGATTTACTGTAGACTTGACAGGGTCTATGCCAATAAATACTTTTGTAGTTTTAGGGAGGAGGCTAGTGGTGATAGTGTTAAAGTGATCTCATACTCCCTTTCAGACCACCATCCAATTGCCAGTACTATTTTTTAGATGGGGAGTTCCCCTCCCCCTAGAATAGGAGGAAAATCCTTTGCCCTCAACACATCACTACAAATAAGTAAGGACATTAAGGCTACTACCCTCATGATTAGATGGTTTAACCATGGGGTGGCTGGACATAGGAGTGTCATCAATAGATGGAATCAGTGTACTATTAGTTGGAGAACAATGTTCCAAGTAGTAGGGAAAAAGAGGGCTAAGGACTCAAGGAGAGATGAAGCAGACCTGCAAAGGAAACTATGCCATGTAGAAAAATGCATCCAATCAGATCCAACTAATGAAGTAGCCATAGTCAATCAGGCCTGGGCCATAGATTTGTTAAGGAAAATGCAACAACACAAGATCAATGGGGCTAAGATTAGAGCAAGAGCCAAATGGATAAATGAGGGGGACATGGGATCGAGATTCTTCTTCCAACTCCTTAAGGCTAAGGAGGCCAAAAATAGGATTGAATGTATTTGTATGGAGGAAGTCACCCTCACTTCTCAGGAAGATATTCTCTGATCATTTGTGGACTAATATGCCCAACTATTTACCTCAGAGGACATAGGCTTAGAGATGGATGTCAGGAGGAACAAGATCAAGGGCATCATCCTACCTCAGCTCTAGGTAGAAGACTCGGTAGCATTGAGCAGGCTGATCATAGTAGAGGAGATTAATGAGTTCATAGAGCACATGAGAAATGAGAAAGCACCTAGACCTGATGGGCTTCCCATTGAATTTTATAAAGACAACCTAGAATAGATTGGAGATGACCTATTACAGGTATATAATGAGGCCTTCGAGATAGGCTCACTGGGATCAGAGATCAATACAGGGTGCATTAAACTTCTACCCAAGGATGGGGATAAAACCCTGATTAAGAATTGGAGACCTATTACCCTGTTGAATGTATCCTACAAAATATTATCCAAGGTTCTTGCAAGGAGACTGGTTGAAATCCTCCCCAAAGTTATTAGCCCCACCCAAAAAAGGTTTGTGAAAGGTAGGTACATATTGGAGAGCCTTATTACCTATTGGGAGACTATGGAGTGGGCTAAGAACTCTAGGAAACATGCCAACATGCTTCTTATTGACTATGAGAAAGCATACGACATAATTGAATGGCAGTTTATTGTCACTATGTTAGAAGCTTTGGGATTTCCTAAGGAATTTATTCACATGGTGCTTAATCTTATGAATGGGGCTACTGATGTTGTAGAAGTGAATGGGATGAGGTCTGAACCTATCACACTAACCAGATCTATTAGGCAAGGTTTCCCATTGGATCCAACCTTATTTGGCATTGTTGCAGATGCACTATACTACATACTTAGAGATGATACATTATATCTCAAGGTTTTGGGAGTCAGATTACCAAATGATGAAGAGTTGATCAATGTGTAGTTTGCATATGAAACCTCCCTAATGGTTAAAATGTGTGAAAGAAACTTTAGGAACCTCATGGACAATCTAGACATCTTATGTTCGGCCTTAAGCAACAAGGTCTCTATTCCTAAATCAACCCTGCTAGGATGGGAAGACACAACACCTGATTGGTGTACTAAATATGGCTTCTCTTGGGGAGGACCACTTCACCAGATATGGTACCTAGGAATCCCTTTCTCAGTCAAACCAGACCTCAGAAACATGTGGAGTTGGGTTAAGGTAAAAATTGAAGGGAAGTTGAACAAATGGAACAACAGATTCCTTTCTCTGGCTGGTAGAATCTAGGTTTGTCAAAAGATTCTGGCTGCCTACCCTATTTATCATGCTTCAGTCTAGCTCTTTAACCAATCTCAGGTTAACTTTCTTCACAAGGCTATTAGAGAGTACATGTGGTCAGATGGTAAAGGTAATAAGAAGGCTCATGCTGTTAGATGGGACTAGTGCACAAGGGCAGTTGTACAAGGGAAATTAGGACTCAAGGACCTTAGATGGTAGGGTATAGCTATTGCTATAAAATAGATTGCTAAAGCCTCTTGAGGCAATGAGCCTTGGAAGGTCCTGGTGAGGCACAACATCAGCAAGGGAACTCCAGCCCAGGCTAAGCAATGGAAAAACCTTTTGCTCATAGACGTCATGGCCGGGAAGTTCAAGGTGGTTATTATAGGCTCTACAGTATTCCAAATTATCTGGAAAGACTGGGAGGAACTTAGGTCTAGGGTGGCAGGGATTGAGTTACTTGATCAAGATCAGAATGTATGTGGAGAAAGATCCATCTAGTGGAACCTATAAAAGGGTGATAAACCACTAGCCCAGTTGTAGGGATGTTCTACTAAGAAGTGGAATTTTGTAGGCATTAGCTACTTTGCAGATATTATTGAGGATGAGATCCAGATTACCTGGGATGCCCTTGTCTCCAAATTTGGTATACCCCCTTCACAATGGAGGACCTATACCACTCTTAGAGATGCATGCACAATACTCAAGCTTCCCAGAGACACTGGGGTTGACTCAGATAGGATGGACCTTATCAAATGGATGGATGGTACTCTACTCTGGAATACTAAAGCCAAAGATGTGTATAAGATGCTCACAGACACAAACACCATTTATGATCACCTAAATAGTAAATGGAATCTGAACCTAGAACCCAATACCAAGAGTAAATACCTTGGTAAACTATGGCACACCCCTGTTGAACCCAAGGTACTCTATTTTATGTGGCATTGCCTTCTGCATAGGTTGCCCATTAAGAAGCCTTCTGGGGAACCTAACACCTTCTCCTACTATTGTGAGCCTAAAACCTTGTTGCACATCCTCTTTGATTGTCGCTTTGCCACCACCATTTGGAGACTATTTGATCTGGAACTAAACTATAGCTTTCACATTTTGGATATCCTCTTTGGATCTATGATGGGACTGAATAAAAGGTGCAACCATTTTTGGTCTACTCTTTCCTTTTATGTACTATGGCATATATGAAAGTGTAGGAATGATGATATTTTCAATAGTAGGAGTAGATTTCTCACTGAATCTCTGCGGAGGCTCACATATCATAATATTGTCTTGCAGGTCACCATGGTCATGCAGGTCAAAGATCATCAAGCTCTTAAAGTCATCAGAGAAATCAAGAGTGTCCTAGACAAAGAATAGATTGGATCCAAGGTGTCCAACAAATCAGATGAGAACTTTGATTTTGATGTCACCCTGGCTCAGATGCTGCAACAAATAAAGGACCAGATGAAGAAATATTTTGAGTTGAAGAATGACTCTAGAGGTGGGAAGGTATAGGGGAACACCTCAGGTGGTGAGCTTGGCTCAAGGGAACACCATAGCAACAGTGCCCATAGTTGATGAACATGTGACTAACAATAGTCAGTCGACAGAGTCAGAGCAGGAACAACAGGAGCAGAATGTAACAGATGATTCCAACACTCCAGCTCCTAGGGGTGAATCATTATATGTGCCTCCTATCTCAGCATATCCTCCACTGCCTTGGGATGCCTATCTCCAAAACCCATATAATGTCATTTTACATAACCACTTGCAGCTTAAATAGGCCGATCACCAGATGCCATGGACAGTCTGTTTTCCTAGGTAGATATGGACAATAGATGTTTATTTTAGATGCTACTTTAGTGAATTTTTGATATTCTGGGGGTTATATGAATTTTGATTACCTCTGCTTATAAGGGAGGTGTAATTTTTGTAAAGTTGATGTTGTTGTAAACTTCCGTGGTTTCCAATATTAATATATATTATATTTAATTAAAAAAATTATGGAGACAAAATTAAAAAGATATTTAATTAAATAATAATATTATTTAATTAGGGAGACAAGATCAAAAGATATTTAATTAAATAATAAATATTATTTAATCTTGAGTACATGAGAAGAAATAAGAAATAAGTTAAATAAATCAACTAGTTAACTCATGTGCATGAAATTAATAAATAAAATACATTTATTTATTTATTTTAGAAGAGGTTGTTTTTTGAAAAAGTTAATAACTAAATAAATTAAAGAACTTATCTAATTATAGAAGATATAGTTAATTAATTAAATAATTATTTAATTATAGAGAAATAGAAGAATGCATTTAATTAAATAATAAAAATTATTTAATTAAAGTGAAGAAAAATGATTAATTAAATAATTTAATTAATATTAGAAGAAAATTAGAAAATTGAATAATTATTTTAATTATTTAATTATGAGAAAAGAAGAAAATGTCTGATTTTTGAATTTAAATTAGAAGAATGATACACATTAATTAAATAAATGAAAATCGTTCAATTAATTAAAAAGAAAGTTAGTAAAATTGTTGCTTGTAGGTGTGAGACAATTTTATGTGTCTACAAGGAGATACAAGATTCGTTCATTTTACTGGTTTTGGATGTTTTGTTTTTGTGATGCGGGTCATTGGGTGCTCTGGTTATTGAGAATGTGTTGCTCCAGCTTGGTGTGGCTTGAAAAATGCTTGTTCATCCTCAATACTTCTTGTTTGCATGAAGAGGGTGCCTACCTTGGTTTCAAAGACGGTTGTGTGAGCCTTGTGTCTTTGTTTAAGGATGAGGATATGAAATAGAGGAAGGGATTATATGTATCCAAAGTATGATGGATGCCCTATGTGTGATCCCTGGTATTTTGAAGGTCTTCTGGCAACTGACTGATTGGGTCGCACTCCCATTTGTCAATGAGGGTGTTTTGGAATTTTTCTCCTTCCACTGGTCTTATACATTGTACGTATGTGTGGTTAGGGATGGTGTGACTGGCTATTTTCTAGTAGACATGAAAGTGTTGCTCCAACTTTTGAAGAAGCTTGGAAAATACTAATTGTAACCACCCTAATTTGGTCTGCTCTAACCAGAGACCCTATTTCCCCTAAGTGTGATCATACCCCTAATTATGTCGAGACAATTATTCAATTAATTGACATAATTCATCTAAATCAATTTTTAATCTCCTAAGTGATCTTATCACTAATTTACATTAATTTCTTTAACCAATTAAATCAAATCAAATCCATTAATTCAAAAGAAACAAATACATGGCTAAGGTAATTAACTAAAAGGAATTAAAATAAAATCCTCATTACAACTCCTCACTTGCAAAAGGGAATGTCAATTCCCTAGCCAATGAGAGTTAAATCACTTGGATCACCTCACATGGATCACCAAAGATTCAATCTCCACCTCTCTTCAAAATTCAATCCTAACCTCTCATTCCTCAAATTCTTCTATAAATGGAATGAATTTTGAGCTCAATGGGCCCCTAACTTTAGAATTCATTTTGCAAACTTATGCTGTCATAATATCTAAGAGCGTTCTTAGCTCATATTTTCATAGTAATTACAACTTTTAATTGGAGCTCTAAAATGAACTTTGATTGAGTATTTAGCTTGCATTTTAGTAAAATCTTCCATTCTAAGCATGATGTTGTCACTGATTTATGCATAATCTGAGGGCAATTATTGAATATTTCATACTCTTCTTAGATAGGGAGCAATATGTCAATTTTGGTGATTGATATGTGTTCTAACTCTTATATTTCATGTTATTTCACTAATGCAATGACATATTGAAGTGTTGTGTTACAGCTAGCAGATCCACAAAATACACACACATTTTTGGTGCCCACCGTGGGGAAAATCCTTGGATTTCTCCTCATTTTCTAATCATTTTTGGCTAATTTGTGTTCTTTGTTTTCAGGTTCAGAGTCACCTTTAGTTGTCAAGGCTCACATGTAGGAAAGATCCTCGCATCCAAGAAATCACATCGCATCCAAGATTTCTTAGCTCGCATCTGATGAATCCTAAATCATACCTAGGGAAGACTCACATCTAGTAAATCTTTCCTTGCCTTTAATGTAAAGGTTCACATCTAGAACTATTAATCACATACAGGAATTTTAGGATTGCATTCAGGAAAGACAGTCAAATTTGGTTGATTGATTTGCAAATTTGAAAGTCTAACCACTAATATTTTGACCATGAATGTTTCTGTGCTTTAAACAACCTAACATTTATTTGCATGTTGTTGTCAGAGACTTTTTTCTCAAAAATTTGGAAAGCAACTACTAACTTGTGGTTTGCAGGTTGCCGAATTGTTCAACTTGACTTTATTTGTTCAAAGCTTTCAAAACTAAATACATTTTCCATCACTTAGTAAATTGGCCAGAGGATTACGCTCTTTTCCTTTAAAGAAAATCAAAAACTCACAAGTCAATTTAAGATTTGATAAGGAATTTGAGGAAATGAACAAAGCAAACTCACTTGTCTAATTATTTTGGGATAGTAATTGAACAAGCTACTCACTAAATCTTGTGGGGTAAATGAACAAGCTCAATCTTTCTAATTTTTGGATAGAAATTGAACAAGAAAAGCACTAAATTTGTGGGAAAAAGAACAAGCTATCATTTTATAATTTTGGAAAACTAAATGAACAAGAAAATCACCTTAATTTGGGGAAATTGAATAACACAAATTTGCTTTCATATGATTTTGTCTTTCTTACAATAGGAACTTAAAATTCAAACTTAATCTTATTACTTAGTCTCACTAGAGGATTTTCTCTTCTTTCCAAGTAGAAGAATCAAAGACTCGTCATGGGGGATTGAGTTTTGAGGGATGAAGTTTGAGGAAATGAACATGTTTGGTGTGTTTGTGGGAGAAAATGGCATGGAATAGGAGAGTATTCTCTTCTTCTTTTGAAGAATTAGAAATCTAGACTCCTAAGATCGCCAATCCTTTTCATTTCTTTCAAAAACATTAGAGGACCTGTCGGTTGAGGAAAAACTCTCCTGGGATGACCCAAGGGAGGATAGGTTTACGCACACCCTTCCAACTCACTATAATCAATATGCTTCCTTGTAGGCCAAAGCCTCAGAATACGTAGTCGGTTTTGTTCCTAGAATTTTGACATCATTCCTTGAACATGCTTGAGTGTGTGTAGAGCAGAGCCGCTTGAATATTTCTTGCGAGACTACACACATTTGATTACTCCTAGGGTTATACGCCTTATTTTTTCCTTGTGTAATTCTATGGGGGATGATTGCAAATAGATGCCCACAATTACAAAACACTTGTAGTCAAAACAAACCCAATTTATCTTCGAAAGGGTGATAATCTTTGTGCAAGGCAAATAGTAATTGCCCCAAGATACTCATCATTTTGTGCCATCACTTGCATTTGGATTCATCTAATATGACATCATGACTAGATCCATTGCGTGCTTGGTGATGGCCGCATTCTGATTAGCATGTGAGTGTGTACCTAAGTCTACGAGCAAATATTTTCATTATATGCTTAGAATCTAGGGAATAGGGAAAGTGTTTGATCACCCTTAACAAAAGAACATTGCTTTATGTGTCCTAAAAGATCACTAAAAAGATAAAATCCTTGAAACAAGCAATAATTTTCATTCCCTGACATACATGGTGTTTACAACTCACTGGAAAGTCTCTGAAAAACTCTACTGTCTGACAAAATTTCATGTACTTCGAGACAAAAATAGACAAAACATGAAAAACCATCAGAGGCTCACTTTTGGTATGTCCTAGGTTGCATCTGGTTTCATTATCTTGCATCCAGAGACCTTAGTCACTTCTAGTAATTCCTGGCTCAGATGCAGGAAAGCTGCTCGCATCCTGAAATTTAAAACTCGCATCTGGTTAGCATAAGCTCACATCTGGAAAATCAAACCTTGAATTTAGGGAGTCACATCTAGGATAGTGGGAACTTTCACACATGTCTCTCAGAGAAATCGAGTACTTTTGGATACCCTTTTGGCTCTTCAGTATGGTCTTGTTGCTCTTGTTGGTCCGCTTGTCGCTGTTTCACAACTTTCTTAGAAGTCTACCTTGCATGTCCTTTTGAATTCTCACAATTGGTCTCAAAACATGTGGTCTAATCACTTATCAAAACCTCCTGATTCCCAACTCACTATCAGGGCATTCTATCCCTCTGATGCTGGAGTCATTCACTTCCAACAAACACAAACAAACTTCTACTACTTGGACACACTTACTTGGACAATTTGAGATCTTATTTGACACTATTGGAAAACATTTGACAAAGTTGAGATCTGGATTTCATGGTTAACACAATATGTAACAAGTATTTTTCTAACAAATCAGAGGTACCTCCTATATTACTACAATTTCAACAAGGAGAGACATCTCGTAATCCCTATTCGATCAAGACTGACCTGCAATGGACGCTCCTCATCAAGGGTGGAGTAGAGATTTTGAAGACTACAAAAATCAACAAAACCAAAATGACCAAGACAATAGTAGAGAGGAAGAAAAACATATTAATCATCCTTTATTTGACTCAGATAGTAACAAAGACATACCCAAGGAAGAGTACATAAAGCTCAACCAAAGTAGAAAATTCCAAAGGACATTGGAAAAGATCATTGGTGAAGACAAGGAGAAATACTTCCTACATCTCAAACTCCCTAAATATTATTATGTTGAGAGACTAAAGGAGAAAGAGGTACCAACACCTATTTCTATTCTCACCAAACAATTAACCTTAATGCAATCCAAACTTGCAACACTCAAGCAAGAAAAGGTCAAACCAACAAAAAAATACTCTTTGGACCACATATGTCCATTTCCTTTTGACAAGAGTATCAATATGGTTCCCTTTCCTCCCAACATGGCAAGTCCCAAATATGAAAAATACATGGGAGAAACTGATCCACATGACCATGTGAGAGAGTTTTGTGCTCTAAGCATAGAGTACATGCATGAACCTACATATCTAATGAGGCTATTTATGGGAAGTCTAGGCGGAAATACTATGGAGTGGTTCTCTAAACTCACACCAAGTGTGAAATATTTTGAGGAGTTAATCCAACATTTTGTTCAACCTTACTCCTATAATATACAACATAATGTAACCATGATGGATCTATGTAACACAAATCAATGAACTGGTTAATCCTTTACACACATTTTACAAAGGTGGAGGAAAATCTTTGCTAGGTACTCAAGGGCAATACCCGAATCAGAAAAGATGGAAATATTTATTAACAACTTGGTACCCGAAATGAAATATGATTTGCAAATGCAAGATTCACCAAGCTTTGATAGGATGATCAAGAATTCCATCCTTGTTGAAGATGTCATGGTTAAGAAAGGAGAAATCACACTCCAAAGTGTTAACAAATCTAACAACTACAACAACAAACCTAAGTGGTGGAAACAAAACAAGAATTTTGTTAATGATGGAGTGGTAGACGCATCCAATGCTAATCCTAAACTAGCAATGTTCAATCTAATGAACAACTTACAAGCAAACAAAGAAGCTAAGGTAACAACCACAATACCAAGAGAAAACAATGAGAACAAGAAGAGTAAACCATGGACTAGACATCAAAGAATATTTACTCCATTGGGAGAACCTCTTGAGATAGTTTTGAAGACACTCTTGGATAATAAAGTCCTCACAATTCTCGATTAGAAGCCTTGGGAGCTGGAAGTTAAACCAAAATGGTGGAATGACAATGCATATTGTGTCTTTCATAAAAACAAAGGATATAAGACCAATGATTGTCTTAAACTCAAACATGTTATACAAGACCTTATTGAAGGAGGAGAGATCAAAGTGGAAGGGCATACCACTAACGAAGATCATACGACATTTAATAAATCGTTCCCTAACTACAAAAAAGGGGAACTTCTAAAGGAAAAGGAAATGAAGTAAATTACACCTACTCCAATAACGACAATGTGATCAACATGTTGGACATTAAATACAGATCAATCAATGTGATCACTATTAAAGGTGCTAAAGACACATCAACACAATCAAATATGGTGACTCGAAGCCAAGCACAAGTCACAATCAAAGGAGCTAACTCCTCATCCAAGCAAGCGACATCCTCAAAAGTGCCTGTTGTCACAATTCCCAAACCAGCAACAACAAGACAAATAGTTACTATCCCATCTACAAATTATAACTTGGTAGACCAACTACAAAGGACCTCAGCTCAAATTTCTATATTTGAGTCACTAAAGATATCTTTAGTGCATAGGGAAGTTCTTGAACAAGCCCTACATTCTGAAAATGTTCCAAAAGACAATGATGTAGACAAGTTCTAGGAAATGGTCAACCATATCTCAGGTCCACATTACCTCTCTTTTTTAGAAGAAGATGACAAATCCTTGACTCATCTGCATAACCAACCCCTTCACATTATAGTCTTGATTCACAAATCCCGTGTCAAACATGTATTGATAGCTGGAGGCACAGGGTTGAACATATGCACTCTCAATCTAATCAATAAGTTGGGTCTTTCAGAACAAACCATTGATTCAAGAAGTAAGATAACTATCAAAGATTATGATGAAGAAGAAAGATCATCCAAAGGACTCATTGTTCTACCAATCAGAATAGGACCATTTGAATGAAATGTGATCTGTCAAGTTCTTGATCTGCCATTGGCCTATAAAATTTTACTAGGGAGACCTTGGATACATGAAATGCAAGCAGTGCCATCTACTTACCACCAATGCATCAAATTCCCACATAATGGGGTGGAAGTAACAATTCCTATAGATTCAAGCTATACTTGTAACAATTTCAAAGCAGATAGTATGGTTCCTCACAATACGGAAGTCCCAAAAGAATCTGAACCTGAAAATCCTAAAGACATGGTGATGAGAAGCTTTGGAAAGACACTAAAACTTGAAGAAACCAGTATGGGAGAATACAAACTAGACATGACACCATCATTAACTAACATTCACGTGTCTCCAAGATCCTATGGAAAACCTCGTCATCTTTCACACCTACAACATCTAAGAAACAAGACATTCATAAAGCAACTGGTATGGTTAGAGCCTATACTTCTCAAGAGGATGAAAAAGAAGATAAAGAAGTCTTAGCTTGGATCTATAAAGAGGAACAAAGATAAAATGAGGTAAAACATGTGGAGATATCCCTAGAAAAGTATGGTAAAGGATATGACCTTATCAAATAGATGGGAAATAAAGGGAAGGGACCTTTAGGAGATAAAGGAAAAGGAATTGTTGAACCTATACACATAGAATTTAGAAACACAAAAGACCAAACAATATTAGGTTTCAATAACAAATTAGAAAACCCTACTTCAAGAGATGGTCCAATCTTTGATGAAGGAAGTGAGGATGAAGAAGAAGAAACAACATTGGAACCATGGACATATGAGATATTATTACACATTGGTACAGAGTATCCCGAATATCAAGGAGAAAGATATGTACCTACTTTTGTAGCACAACAAGAACCTCATGTTCCTTTATTGCCACAAACTGATGTCCAAGAAGTAGAGGAAACAACAAAAAACTCTCCAGAAGTCCAACAGATAGAATAAACACATGAAGAAACACCCCAACAACAAGATGTACATACTAACTAGGGGAAATTGGTCACAATTTCACATGTCCTATATTTATCTCACTTTGATCTACAAGTGGCTAATAGGGTACACCAGGTGACTATTGTTGAGTTTTTAAACAGATCTTATGATGAAATAACAAACCCACATGATTATGAATGGGATAACCTGTCTGATGCTACCATGGAAATTGAGGTAGATGTGATTCAAAAATTTGCATCTCTATCAGAGAGAAGAGAGAGTTCTAACACTTCCCCTAATGTTGTTGTTCCAAAATCAGATGAGATACCACTACCCAGGATTTTTGATGGAGATCCTGGTGTTTTACTAGGTCTAGAGGACATTCAAAGGATACAAGCTATGAGTTCCAATTTGATGAGAGAAGAAGAAGAATGCTCAACTAATGAGTCACTAGATTTAGGTCCATATATTACTAAAAACAACCCTATTAATGACGATTTGAATCTTAATGATCTAAACGATGTAGAAGCTAACTTAACATAACATGTCTTGTCAGTTAATAGTCTTGACGCTGACGTGATGTTGTCCATACCAAACTCTGAATGATTATCCTTGATAAACCCTGACCTGATTAATTGGACCAATTCAGATCCTACTCCTATCACGAGCTTTCCCAATGACTATACTTTGGCCTGTTATCTAAATGCTTGTGAACCTTATCCTTCTTCCCCCAATGCAAAGAGCGTGAACATGATAGAGGACGATATCAAGTTTCTTAGTCAAAATTTGAAAAATAAAAAGAAGAAAAGAATTGATGGTGAAAACCACATTATGGCAGTATAAAATTATAAAAAAGTAAAAACAAAAGATGTATCTGATGGTGAAAACCTCTCAAAGGTGCCAAAAGATGAGATTATTGATATCCTCCCTGAGCACTTTCAAGAAATATCTTCAGTTCTGATAGAACCTACACAACCAATTAACTTGGGAACAACATAAGCTTCTCGACTTGTTCACCTAGCACAATCCTTATCATAAGAATAAAATATACAATTCATTGAATTCCTCATAGAGAATAAGATCAAATTTGCATGGTCCTACATGGATATTCCTGGACTTGACCCTAAATTAATAATGCATCACTTATCTATAGCTACTGGGATCAAACCCGTGAAACAAAAATTAACGAAGATGCATCCACATGTGGCATTATTAGTGAAAGAAGAGCTGGAAAAACTATTAAAAGATAGATTCATAAGAGTCATTGCTTATGCAGGATGGATTTCTAATGTGATACCAGTTTCTAAAAAAGATAAATCTATCAGGATCTGTACAGACTTTAGAGACCTAAACAAAACTTGTCCTAAAGATGATTTCCTACTAGCCAATATTGATATGATTATAGATCTGACAAGAGGATATCAAATGTATTCTCTCATGGATGGATTCTCAGGCTACAATAAAATTAAGATTGCTCCTGAGGACCAAGAAAAGACAACATTTACATACGCATGGGGAAATTTCTGCTGGAATGTCATGCCATTTAGACTAAAGAATGTTGGTGCTACATACGAAAGAGCTATGACAACAATCTTCCATGATATGATACACAAAAACATGGAGGACTATGTGGATGATACATTAGCCAAGTCAAAAATAAGAACGACTCATATTGAAGACTTGAGAAAGATACTAGATTACATGGAGCAATTCCAACTCAGGCTTAACCCAAAGAAATTTGCATTTGGAGTCCTATCAGGGAAACACTTGGGGTTTATTGTATCAGCCAAAGGAATTGAGGTGGACCTTGAAAAAGTAAAATCTATACTGGAAATGTCACCTCCTCGCAATATCAGTAAAATGAGGATGATTCAAGGAAGACTTTAGTCCATCAAGAGATTTATGTCACAACTAGTTGATAGAGTGCAACCTTTCAAAAAACTTCTACATAAAGGTGTTACTTTCAAATGGGATGAGCATTGTGAAAAAACTTCAAAGTACTAAATGATTACTTGGCTACTCCTCCTATTCTTACGACACTTATTCATGGAAAACCACTACTCAATATCTCAGCTACGACTACATCGTTTGGAGTATTACTAGCACATGAGGATGAAAACAAAAAGGAAAGAGCAATCTATTATATCATTAGGATCTTGGTGTCTTATGAACTCAATTATAGTGTTATTGAAAATTCTTGCTTAGCAATTATCTTTGCATCCCAGAAACTGAAGCACTACATGCTCTCGCATATAGTGAAACTTATTACAAAAATAGATCATCTCAAATATCTCCCGAGTAAAACAGCATTGACAGGAAGACTAGCAAAATGGGTTTTAATTCTAAGTGAATTTGATATTGAGTATGTGGACAGAAGGGCTATCAAAGGACAAGTCCTAGCAGATCAACTAGCTGATTCACCATTGCAAGATGATATACCTTTGGTAATTGAATTTCCAGATGAAACAATCATGTAATTAACTAAATATCCATGAAAGATGTATTTTGATGGTTCTTTCACACAATAAGGATCTAGAGCAGGGGTTCTATTTATCACTCCTCAAGGATAAAAGATACCCAAGGCGTATAAACTAATGTTTCCATGCACAAATAACATCTCAGAATATAAAGCATTAGTAAATGGACTCAATCTTGCTATGGAATGAAAAATCGTAGAGTTACATGTGTATGGTGACTCATCTCATTATCAACCAAGTAAATGGAAATTATTAGACAAAGGATGAGAAACTAATGCCTTACAAACAACTGGTTGAAGATTTGAAAAATTACTTTGTCTTCATCACATTCCAAAAAATACCAACAATGGAAAACAAAGTTGCAGATGCTATGGCTATGCTAGCATCCATGCTAGAATTGGAAGAACACCAATTCCGCTATGACTTCTTGGTGGAAGAATTATCCTTTCCAGCCTTTGATACACCTGAATCCCAAGTGATTTGTGCGTTAAATTCCCATGACCAATCCCGATATGACAAAATAATAGCTTATCTTACTGATGAAACCTTACCCAATCGATATCAAGAAATGAAAATGAGCTTTAATTAGGACAACATTGTGTTATTTCCTCATCACTACTAACTTATATAGACTAGGTCTTGATGGTACACTTCTTAGGTGTTTAAAATAAGAAGGGTCTAACCATGCATTAATAGAGGTTCACGAAGGTGTATGTTGATCGCACTCGAATGGCTTTTCATTAGCTAAGAAACTATTAAGAGTTGGCTATTATTGGCCCACAATGGAAAAAGATGTTCAATTTTCCAAAACACGTCACAAATGTCAAACACATAGAAACCTTATCCATGGTCCAGCCAGAGAGCTCATACCTTTTATAACACATTGGCCATTTCAACAATGGGCCTTTGATCTTGTTGGACAAATCTATCCTAATTCTTCAAGTGGACACAAGTACATCATTATAGCCACTGAGTGTTTGACTAAGTTGGTCGAGGCCATGCTGCTAATCAAAGCCACTAGAAAACAGGTTGCTATGTTCATCTTTGTAACGCCCCGCCAGGGAACCCAAGGGAGATTAACCTAGAACATGTCACTATGTGTGCTGAATAATTTTTTTTTTAAAGTTAACATAAAGAAACATACAATCATGCGAAAGCAATTACCATTTATGCACATGTCTTACACTCACATAGATTACATGACTCAAGGGTCTCATGACGTTGAATTACTTAAAGCAAAACACAACTAACATTATGACAAAAGATTCCATCTGATTAAACATAACAATTACAACTTACATAACCATAATTACAATCCTCATGGATAACCATGAACCACCAAGAACTCACATCCACTACACATGTCACAGGGTATGTAGTAATCACTCTAAACTACTTACTATTACAATTTCCAGATTAGGTGTCACATGCGATACTCTAATACAAGATACACAATAATCAAATTACATAATAGATAATGAAGGAACATAAAGAGCTCATCCGCAAAGAACCATCAAGCACCTGGTACAAGGACGTCGAATCTCAATGGATAAAGAATCACTACCACCCGTCTGTGTGGAACCACAAAGGTCCACCCCACTGTGCTGAGGAGATAACAATAGATCCCAGTCGGATATCCAAAACCAACAAGGTATAACCACTAAGCAAGGGATCTTGATAGATCTCTAATCCGGTGTACTAATCATCATAACAAGGTAAGAATTACTAATCTAGAGGCAACTGACAACATAGGAAATCTAGCATGTGTAAAGGAAGGTGTCATCATGTAGGTCTACCCTTAAGTTTAGCCCAGATAATCACAACAAATTTCGGCACCCAAGTGACCATACACGGAGCTAATATCCTCTCATACTAACAAGGCCCACTAACTATGTCAGATACCTCGCAGGGAAACTAACATCTTCTCCAAACCATCTTAGCCTATACTAGCACTCAAGCATGGGTGAGGACACATCTTATTAATTCATT